>JBBBVU010000008.1:18182355-18214639 GCA_037177055.1 Atherinosoma microstoma
ATAATAATAATAATAATAATAATAATAATAATAATAATAATAATAATAATAATAATAATAATAATAATAATAGGCAATGTTGGCACATTGTTTTTCTTTAGCTTTTTTTTTTTTTTTTTACTTTTTATCATTCATGATCGAATTTGATAGATTTACTTATATTATCTATGGATTAGTATGATGCTACAATCCTTTTTTTTCTAATTGAAGTATTGCAATAGGTGCCACAAACGTTCCTGCATAAGGTCTAGATAAAAATCAGGTCAAAAGCTAGGAGAATGTAGTATTGTCCAACTATGAGACCAATTAATGTAGCAATCAACAGGTCATGCTTGTAAGTGTTTACAAAACATGGGGGGAAAATTCAAGTTTTTCCTGTTCTGATCAAAGGGGCTTGCATCCAAATTTTGCTTAAAACACACCAATTTTTTCTCCACATGAAAGTAAGAACAATGAACGTAATTTTTGTACTTTATTTCAAGCCAATTGCAATATATTTGAATATGAATTCGTCAAACATTTTATTTTTATTCTACATGTTGAACGTAATGAATTCAACATTATTTTTATATTATTGCTTATTGCATATTAATAATAACGTTATTCAATTCTCATTTAGTTTTTTTTTGTATTTTCATTATTGTTTTTGTGCAGTTATTCAACGATAAATATAAAGACAAAGATAAAGATGAAGAAAATAATATTCATCATTTTAGAAATTAAGTGCTATTTAATGTACGGTAGTGGTCGTAGTAACCGGAAGTACTTTAGTGGTAGTTCCGGTTGCAAATGTGTAAAGATGTCGCCTTCTCTGTTTAATTTTGTCGACGCTAAAGACAAATTTACGGTGAGAAACAACTAAATTAAATTTCCACTTCAAAACAGGTTTGAATTTATGGGCAATGTTGTAATAAAAATAATCGAAAGTTCGCAGTATCGTAGTGAAGGTTACCCCTCGTTCTTGTTCAGATGTACAATAGCAGGCAACTAATGAAGCTAAGCTAACGTGAACGCTACTAAACGATGCAATGTCTCCCATAAATGTCTTTTCCTCCCTTCCAACAAACAGGTTGCAACCAGAAATGCCCTAGATGTTAAATCCTACAAACATTTAAGCAATGTTTATCACGAGTTCCCCGGAAAGTGAGTTGTGCACATTTTGCGGTTTGAGTTGCAATCAAAGTAGATATAAAGCAAGCATTGCGATCATTTGTCTGATTTTTACAGTGAGTCCGAGAAGAAGACTACACTTGACCAGGCTTTGAAAGGTGTTCTTGGCGATCAGATTGTAAGATAAAAATGTGTACATACGTTCTTTCAAAAATGATAATCTGCTTATTATATTAATAATTCGTCTAAAACCTGCAATAATAAAATTCTCTAGGATCAGCTGAAGGCGAATTGTGATGACTACCTGACTCTTATCTACCTGAGTATCGACGCTGTTACAGAAGGTATGTTCATCTGCTTGTATTTCCAATGTTTCTTATCTTTTTGCTGTGTTTTTAGTGGGGGGGTTTGTCTGCAGCGTCTAGACAGAGGTATAATTGCCCCTTTCAATCAGCATGTATGAGTAAAAACAAAGCCTTTCAACAACTCTGTTTTTCTTACTCTTCATCTCAGAGGAGGGACAGTATAAAATACTGTATTCACGAACACAATATACGACTTTTATTTCAAGTCCAAGCTATTTTGGTCTCCCCTGTAAAATAGATTTTTATTTGCAATGGGAATACCTGGTTAAATGAAGGTGAAATAAAAAGAAAATTATCATTTTATTTTTTTAAGTCCAAACCTTTAGTTATGCTGGGTTTTTTTTTTGGTTTTCTTTTACCTCAAATCTACAGTTTTGTTTTTACACTCTTATTTTGCCACTTTCTATGGGTTCAAAATGATGCATGTCTGCCAACCACATTTTACTTTGATATCAGGTGTTTTAGCATACGACTTGAAAGTTTAACTTTAATTTCCTCTTCTGCACATTTCTCTATGAGGCGTTTTGCCAGTCATCCATTACTCTGGATGTTGCACATTATTATTCTATTTGTGGAAATGGAGACTGCATGCTGGCTTCCCACAAAGTATACTTCAACTCTGTTGAAAATCAGTTTTGGGGAAAATGTTTATTTTTGAACACATTGAGACCTAAAAAGTGTTCAAAGCCTTTAGAACAAAGTTTTTTCCAGCAACCAGAGCTTAAGACTTTTGTTGTTCTAACTATCCTGTGTCCACGCAGGTATTTGCTCGGCTACAACTCCTTTTGTCCTGCTTGGAGATGTACTGGACTGCCTTCCCCTTGACCTGTGTGACAGGATATTCTCCTTTGTTGAAGAAAATGTCTCCACCTGGAAATCGGTAAGTAAGCTGTTGATTTTCAGTAAAGGTAGCTGAAATTTGTCATGCATAATTTGGAAGATCTAATCAGAGCTCTGATACTGTCTCTTTCATTCAGAACTCCTTTTACACTGCAGGGAAGAACTATTTGTTGAGGATGTGTAATGGTAAAGTTTTTTTCTTTAAAAAAAAAAAAATTTCATTCTTGTTCATGTATAAGTCATTGCATCTTCAAAAGGCAGAGCTTTTAATCACTCATATTTATGTTTGGGCAGATCTTTTAAGAAGACTGTCCAAATCTCAGAATACAGTATTCTGTGGGCGAATCCAGCTTTTCCTGGCACGTCTCTTCCCTCTCTCTGAAAAATCAGGTAAGAAAAATGATACTTCATCTTTTAGATTAATAAAATAAAATAAATCTAAATATGTGTTTTGTTTTTGCTTTTTAAAAAAAATCATTATTCAAATCATATAAAATTTTATTTACAAAGCACCTTTTCATGCAAGTGCAAAGAGTTATAAAAATGACAAACTAAAATAAAGTAAAAAAAATTATATTCTGTATATCTAAATAAATAAATAGAAATGGTCATTAAAACAGTTAAATAAGGTAAAATAAGTCTAAAAAGTTGATGATTAGATGAGTAAGATAAACAAAGACTAAACAAAATCAAATAAAATTCAACTAAAAGCTAAGCTAAAAAGTGGGTCTTCAGCCTCTTTTTAAAAACATCTACAGTTTCTGCGGCCCTCTGGCAGGCTGTTCCACAGGCCAGGGCCATAATAATGAAATGAGGCCTCGCCGTATGTTTTAGTCTTAACTTTAGGAACAACTAAAAGGCCAGTACCAGAGGACCTCAGGGTCCGCGAGGGTTCATAATTTAAAACAAGGTCAGATAAATAAGAAGGCCCAAGACTATCAAGACATTTATAAATGACTAAAAGAACCTTAAAATCAATCCTGAAACGCACGGGGAGCCAATGCAGCGATTTTAAAACTGGTGTAATGAGGACCATCCCCCGGTCGTCATCAGAACTTGTGCCGCTGAGTTCTGGAGTAACTGTAAACTGGAAGTACTCTTCTTAGGAAGACCAGAGAGCAGGGCATTGCAGTAATATAATCTATTAGAAATAAAAGCATGCATCAGCATCTTCGTACTGGCAAGAGAGAGAAATGGGCGGACTCTGGTGATGTTTTTAAGATGATAAAATCCTGTCTTTGTGACATTTCTGATGTGCGGAATAAAATTAAACTCAGAGTCAAAAATACCCAAATTTCTCACACACTGAGGTTTAAAGTCCTGCAGTTTGCATGAAATGATCTCTCTCTTGTCTTCAGGACCGATGATTAAAACCTCAGATTTGTCCTGGTTGAGCTGTAAGAAGTTCTCTGCCATCCATGACTTTATATCTAAAATACAGTTTAAAAGGGTATTAACTGGCTCTAGGTCATCAGGAGACATGGCGATGTAAAGCTGCGTATCATCAGCATAACTGTGAAAAGCAATGCTGTGTCTCCTGATGACATCCCCAAGTGGCAACATGTACAGATTAAAAAGTAGTGGGCCTAAAATTGATCCTTGGGGAACCCCACATTTAATTTCACTGATTTCTGAGGAGCATGTATCCATATTTACAAAAAAATTCGATCTATGAGATAGGAGTAAAACCATTTTAAAACAGTACCTGATAGGCCCACCAGACTTCTGAGTCTGTGTAATAAAATCTGGTGGTCTACTGTATCGGAGGCGGCACTAAGATCCAGTAGAACCAGGACAGAAAGTTTCTGTGCACCCATGTTACACCTGAGATCATTGTTTGCCAAACTTGTTTTAGATCTGTCAAATTTTGTGCAAGTTATGTTATTTTGTGTTTGTTTTTATTTTTTATCTAGGTCTTAATCTACAGAGCCAGTTTAATCTGGACAATATAACGGTGTTCAACAAAAATGAACAAGAAAGCACTTTTGGGCAGAAGGTGAAGTGTTGACACCTTATTTTGATTTTGAACATATTTTTAATCTCTCAAAAACTTCCAGCTTTGATTTTTATGCTGCTACTTTTATAGAGCACAGAAGAAAAGGAAGATGGTATGGAGGTGGAGGAAGGAGAAATGGGAGAGGATGATCCACCAGCGCCATGGTAAATGTAATCTTTGTTTAGAGGTATGCCGGAATGGTTTTCTCATCTTTTAATATAAGTTTATTAAAACTAAATTAAATTTTGCTTTCAGTTCCATTCCAATTGACTACAACTTGTACAGAAAGTTCTGGACACTGCAGGACTACTTCAGAAATCCAGTGCAATGCTATGATAAATTCTCATGGATGACATTCCTTAAGGTAATGCATCTTCCCACCCAAATAGGAGGGGGAAATACATTTGACTTTCACATGCCCTTGGACTACATAGCTCATTTTGAAGAAGAGGCTAGAAATAAAAAAAATCAACTCATTGCCTTTGAAAATTTCTTGTTTCCTTGCTCAGTACTCAGATGAGACTTTGGCCGTGTTCAAGAGCTACAAACTGGATGACATGCAGGCCTCTAAGAGAAAACTGGAAGAGCTGAGAGCATCAGATGGAGAACATGTTTACTTTGCAAAGTTCCTCACAAGTGAGAAGGTGAGAAACTTCAATCTGAATTCCCATACCATGTCAACATTGTGCTTTCCTAAATGTATTTATTTACCTTTTATTTCCAGCACAGATGTATTTAATGTGTTAATTCTTACTGTAAGATATGTTTTGATTTTAATACCTTTTTTCCCCTCTTTATTTGCAGCTGATGGACTTGCAGCTCAGTGATGGCAACTTCAGGCGGCACATACTACTCCAATATCTCATCCTCTTCCAGTACCTGAAGGGTCAGGTCAAATTCAAAAGGTGAAGCATGTCTTTGCACTCACTTTGATCACTAAAAAAGCTTTAATTTGTGTTGCAAAAGAAGCATCAGTTGTTGGAAAGTCATGTTTTTCCCTGTACAGCTCCAGCTGTGTGCTGAATGATGACCAGGGTACATGGATTGAGGAGACAACTAAACTGGTTTATCAGGTCAGTTGAAAACTATACATATCATACAGTGGTAGAGCATTGTCTAAAGACCTGCATGGCAGAACTATTCCAAGGCAGAAATTTGTTGAAAAAGACATTTCTGCAGTATTTAAAATGCTCAAAGTTGCCTCTGTCATTAAAATGGAAGAAGGCTGAAATTTCCAGTTTCCGCCAAGACTTACCAGCTGCCTGGCCAACCTGAGTCATCAGGGATGGACGGTCTTTGTCAGATATCCAAATAACAAGACACTGGGGCCTTAAAGAGAGAGAAGCACCTGAAAAATCAGGATCATGAAGGCAGAATGGCCACATAGAAGCTGTTCTACTCTGGTCCTCACTAAAAGGCATCTAAATGACACTCAAACATGGAAAGCTAAATCCTGTCACCTGATAACATGAAGATTGAACTACTGGACCACAATTAAAGCAGCATGTGTGGAGGTGTCTTCAACAGCACTGAAGGACAAAGCCCAAAAAAAAAAATCACTCTTATTACACATCAGAGAGAAGAGCAAACCTGCGTTAACTCATGCTCTGTTCTTGTAGCTGCTGAGAGAAATCCCCCCCGACGGAGACAAGTTTGCCACCATGGTCGAGGTGAGCTATGCCTCATGAATACAAAACCTATCCATACGCTTTCCCATTCTGTTGTGCTTTTTGCTAGTTTCCTGTACACTTGTCAGACAAGAAATTTATATCATCTTTGACAGCATATCCTCAACACAGAGGAGAACTGGAACGCCTGGAAAAATGAGGGATGTCCGAGCTTTGTGAAGGAAAGGTACAGTGAAATGTAACCATCTAGCCATGGCAGATGCCAACTTGTGATTTATATGCACTGATTGGCTGGTTAAAACAAGAATGTGGTGTGTGAATCTGAACTAGCACGCCAAAATGACAAGTGGGTCACTTGTTTTCCTGTTAAACAGAGCAGTAGATGACAAACCCAAAAGACCCACCAGGAAGAGACAAGCTCCTGAGGACTTCCTTGGAAAAGGGCCAGACCGCAAGATTTTCATGGGAAAGTATGTTCTCTTAACGGGGGGGATGGTGTGTGCTAGCCGAGTAGTGCAAATGGGTTTTTTTAATACTTGAAGTTTAAAAATTGGGCTGGGAAGTATGTATCTTGCTAAAGTATTTAAACTATTTCTGAGTTTGGAGCTTTGTGCAGATGTTTTCTATATGTGCAGATAAAATATGTTGCTCTTTGACAGTCAGTTGTTATCTGACTGAAGCTACAGTGGGGATTATTCTCCTAATTGAAACCCCTCTGTCTTAGTGATGAATTGACTCGATTGTGGAACCTGAACCAGGATAATATGGAGGCCTGCAAGTCAGACAGCAGGTGAGTGGTTCCCCCACACTCTCGATAGATAGATAGATAGATAGATAGATAGATAGATAGATAGATAGATAGATAGATAGATAGATAGATGTTCAGAAATGTACTTATTTTATTTATTTTTTTCTTCAGAGAGTTTATGCCATCACTGGATGAGTTCTTTGCAGAAGCCATTGAACAGGCCGACCCGGCCAACATGGTGGAGGAGGAGTACAAGTAGGTTGACATTGTAATGTGTCCTGTCAGAACGTCTACAATTTGGTTTGCAAGATTCTTTTTACATTTCTGCCGTTTCGTGGAGCTTAATTTCTGCTCTGTTCCTGGTGTTTGCCTGAATTTTTTTCTTTTTCTTCCGGTCCTCCTCTAAATCTACGCAGGGTTGTGCGTAATGCAAACTATGGCTGGCGTGCTCTGAGGCTACTGTCCAGGAGAAGTCCACACTTCTTTCAGCCAACTAACCAGAAGTTCAAGAGTCTGGCAGACTACTTGGACAGCATGGTTAGCAAACTAGCTAAAGAACTGCCGGTGGGGGATTTTTATTAATTTTTTTTAAATCCTAAAAGTACATTATAATTTTTGTGGAAATAAAACATTACCTCATGCTTTTGTTCTCTTCCTCTTAAAATTCAGAAGGACATCCCCTCTGAAGAAATCAAGACAGGAGAAGAGGACGATGACGATAATGGAGACAATCTTCTTAAAGAAAGCAATGATAGTGAGTTTAATTGTCACTTCTTTTTTTTCTTTACTTATTATGAAAGGAAGCATGGATCTAACCAAAAAGGCCTCATCAGATTTAAATATCCCAGTAGGCCACCATGGATGTTAGTAGAATATTGAAGCAAGCACAGCAGCCTTCATTTAATTTTTGCTTCTGTGCTTTTTCTGTTTAACTAGTCTTTTCCAAATGTACATTTTGCAAAGTCACATGATCTTAAAGGGATGTTTTTTGTTTTTAAATAACATAACATGTAACCTGACATCTACAGCTAAACTATCTAGTTCCAGTACATCTTGACTTCTGTATTTTCCCATCCTCAGCACGTCTGTAATGTTCCTTTTTTTTTTTTCCTAAGGTCCAAGCATTCAGAGCAAACTCGTGACAAATCAGCAGATGGATGACATCGCAGCCAAACTGGGTGCCCAGTGGAAGATGCTGGCTACTCATTTGGAGATGAAGGCAGCAGAATTGCGGGAAATTGAGACAGACAGCGAAGATGCCGACATGCAAGCCAAACTGCTGCTGGTAGCCTGGCAGGACAGAGAGGGAACACAAGCTACTGTGGAGAGTCTGGTCACAGCTCTTAATGCTGCAGGGTTCTCACAAATTGCAGACAGCCTCAGTGAGGCTTAAAATAGACAATTTGTTCTTTAATCTTTACCTTCATTACATTGTCTCAGCACACATTTTTTTCATACAAAATCCTATTGGAAAACTAACAATTTTGTACTTAGTATACGTTCAGTTTTTCACTGTAGAAAATCAAATAAATGTTTTTTTTCCCCCATTATAAACAACTTTGACTCCATTGCTCACATAAAGAAATCTCACATTTTGGTGTAGCAGTTTATTTCACCACCTATGAAAAGCGATCAGTCAATAACTTATTACAGTGTTGAAGTTTTATACATTGGGGCAGGGTGTTATGGAAACCTGCACAGAGAAACAAGTGAAGCCAAGTAGGAAATCAGTGTCACCAAAAACGAGGTTAAAAGCCTAATGAGTAAACCATTGTAGTTGAATCTCAAGCCTTTATTTAACCACATACGGTTCACCACGAGGGTAACCCTTTCTGAACAATTTCCACACAACTTCCCTGAAAAGAACTTTAATGAATATTTGGCAGACAGAACCTCATTTGTCAATACTTGGAGAACAATCACAGGAAATGATGTGAGCCAAGCACTTATAAGACCTGAGATTGAACCCATATTTCCCAAAGGGCCAACAGGTGAGCAAGTGTTCCATAATACATCTGCAACAACACAAGCCAGAATGTCAAGGACAACAGCTTGGCTAGACATTTTTGTACAAGTTGATTAGACGACTAAAGAGAAATATTTTGATCTTATGATATGATCACCTTATCAAAGGCTTTAAAAAATATACAATGTGTATAAAACATTTAATGAAACTGCAGAGCTAGACTTAAAAACCTTAAGGATCCAGTCCAGAGATTGCCTCTTAACATATCTCCATTTCAAAGCTCACTATATTTGAATATTTAACACAATTTGTTTAACAAGCATCTGTGTTGGTTACAAAAAAAAAAATTAAGGTCATCAAATCTTTAAAGACACCAGTTTTATTGCACATCTATGCAGACAGTGCTTGGAAATGGCAATCTGTATGTGAGGATGTTGTCAAAGCTTTTGTTAGCTATTTTTCCTCTTCAAGTATTTCCAGCCGGCGGGGCCCGTACAGTAGAACATACGCTATATGCCAGTCTCCGCCACCAGACAGCCGCAGGATGTCCTCAGGAGACACCACACTCACCTTGTCGTCATCAAACTTGACCCACTCATCTGCCAAGGGAGAAAGAGGAACCATTCAGCTCCTAAATATTCTGATTTGTGAGCGTTTCCTGAGAGTTATTGGTAAACAACAGTTCTCACCTTCTTTCCTCTTGACCCATCCCACGTAATGGCCTGACGAGCTGGAGCGGCCTTGGTGTGTCAGCACTGCTTGCAGGTCGAAGTAGCCGCTGTTGTTGGAACCAAGATCTACAGAAACAAATTTTAAAAAAGATACTTCAAACAGCCTCATAGAAAAAATACAACTTGGTGTTCTATATCCAATCTGATCTAAGGAGGAAGCACTTAAAAAATTATATTTCTACCATCATTTGCATCTATCAACATCATCTGTGATAAATGTGATTGCAATGGCTTTTCTATCCTTAATTGTTGAAAACATGAGTGGAAAATCAGGACGTTTCCAAACTCCAAGTAAAAAGCAACACAATAGATTTAAAAGGAATTAACGTGATATGTGTAGACCTACATCTGTTATTTTTGTAAATGCCACCAACGCAGACGAGTTTTCTCCCTTCAGATGCTCTGCTCAGTTTTTACATTTGGTTTTTCAGTCATCTGCCAAATTATTCTTGGGTCAATGAGAATGAAAGGGTGCTGTTTTTTATTTTTTAAGTGAACAGCAATTCCTGTAAAGCAGGGATCTCAAACTCTCGTCCTCGAAAGGTGTCCTGCAGGTTTGAGGTGCTTCCCTGCACCAACAAACTTGATTCAAATTAAATGGATCCAACATCTTATTGTCAAGTCTGACAGAATGACCCATTTATTTAAATCAGGTGTGTTGAAGCAGTTATAAACAATTATAAATATCAGGATATTTATAATTGTGGAAACAAGTTTTATACACCAACATCAAAAACTTGATGCTGATGATTAAAAAAAGCAGAGCCCTTAAATTAGGCCTGTTCATGTGTTGCATTCTTGTGTTTGCAGCTATATTTATTTGGGGGTTTGAATTCTTATTCACCTACTTTAAAACCTATAATGTGATTTCTTTTTAACCAAACTATGGATAAATTAAGTTATTTTTTCTTCTTTAAGTTGGAGATGTTCTATACTCCAAAACTGGCACTGATGGTGATTTTTTGACCCTATTTTAATGTCTCAACATACCTTCTGGGAATGAGAAAGGCTCATATTTCACTTCTTTTGTACCATCTGGCTTCTTTATCAACTGTGACAGAGTAGAAACAAATCTGGTAATTACACTGAATGTTTACGTAAAAGTTTGTTCACTAACAAAAAAATGCAAAGATATGATCAGGGGGGTATATTTGCTTTACCTTCTGCTGCTGTTTCTCTAGCTTCTTGTCCTCAACCTCCTTAAACTTTGACCTGATTGGCAACATTTTCTCCTGAAGCTCCGCAGTGCACAGCTCATAGACATCCAACATGAGAGGGAACTTGACATCCTTCAGATTTTACAGAACAGGGGGTTAGACTGGAAAGTCAAGGTGAGGCCTGATACAAACCTAAATTTATGATGGAAAAGACTAACCTTAAGAACTTTTGCATTAACAGACTCCTTCTCTTTGTAGAAAAATCTGACCATTTGAATGGTCATGTAGGCAGGGAGGCGGCTAAGTTTTGACTGGTGAGAGGAGGTGGGAAAAAAATTCCAAGAGGTGAACACACTTGACAACAAAGTTCAGAAAATTGAAAGGACAATACCCCATTCTGTATGTAACGAGGAAAAAGTCCAATACTTACAGATTTTATATACAGGGCATTTCTGTCCAAGGATGGAGACATTTTCGTGATCTCTTCTTGCAGTCTCTGAAAGGGCAGAAACATGATTAGACTTCACAAACAGGCAACGTGGCATATACATGCCACTTATGTAATATGCATAAGTGGCTTGTGGTAATATGTTTCACTGATAACTGAACATAAAAGATTGAAAAGAGTCTTAAATAATCAAAACAAATAAGGAGTATTATGGCATCTATATTAGATCTCATACTCTTGTGTTTGCACAAAGCAGCAATGCCTGAGGCAGAAACGCATAGCAAACAATGTCGATAATTACATACAAAGCAATTTTCTCGCGTCTTTACTCTGAATAACACACTGCCATGTAAACAGTGCTGTCTGATCAGCTTTACCTGAGTAAGGTCATATGTAAGCAAATAGACATCAAATAAAGTTTAATGGAACAAGCCAATCTCACATTATGTAAAAACATACAGCTTAAATCGCAACAGTATGTGCTGCCAATTCACAGTATCTGGTGAAGTTGGAATATCATTGTCCATGCATCTATAGCTACTAATTTAAATCTAATTTTGATATAAAAAATAAGATATATTTTCTTTTTTTTTAAAGACCATATCTTTAATCCTGTAATACCACCTCTTGGTTGGAAAATATATAATCAAATTAAAACTAGATCTTTAGCGTCCCAAAAAAGGCACTTCCTTGACTTAATCACCTCAGAATTTTAATATCTGGTGTGTGGGATGCAGGGACATCTAGTGGCAGAAAGTTCAGCCACCAAACAGCCCTAACTTATGCCTCAAACTACAGCTGTTGCAAAAAAAACATGAAAGACTAGCTGTAGCCACAGTGTTTGGATTGTCCCTTCAAGGCCAGTCTAACATTGCAGAGAAATAACAGAAACAAATGTTATTGCTATTATGGATAATTTTCCCATCTAGACAACTGTACAGGGAACGAATCTGTTTGCAATTCATCCATCTGAATTATATTAAGTTCTAAAATCGGTTCTAGCGGGCTGATTCAGGTGGCATGTTAGTTATGCTTATTTCAGTATTTGATACTTAACAAGAAGTTTCATCCGCATGTGTCGTACAAATTTCCATACTTCCTCACTGTCTCGACCACCTGTTAATAACAACTATCCATCCGACCCTGCTGAAACGTGTGCATCACCAGAAAACCAGAAATAAAAACTTTCTGCATTAACCACATCCACTTAATTTCTGACCAAATGCATCAGACGCCACACAGGAAGAGAGTTCTGTCTGGGGGATGTGTCAAGAACAAGCTGCAAAAAACCAGGATCACAAAATGACATCATCTTGTTCTTGCCAACTCGAAAACAAGAACAACGTTCTCTGTTCTTGCAGAGTTTGTAACAGCCTTTATGTTTTGGGTATGAAAAGGGTTTTCTGGTTCTCACTTTGGGAACAGAACCCAAACAGCAGCTAAATGCTGTACAACAATAAAACCAATGGATGATGTCAAATCAACGGTGTCTGTATTTTATTTACAGTGCATGGTTTCTAAGCTTGCTTCTGCCCCCCCCCCCACGATACATACCAGCCTTAGTCCCGTTGCAAGATATTTGACTTCTTGATTGATGAAGCAACTGAGCTGGAGCTGGCTTTCCTTGCCCTTGATTGGCTCTTCCTCCTCAGACTCTGTGCATTTCATGCTGATCAGCATAGTTAGGGAAAAAATCTGGTATATTGATTTCTCACAGTTCCATCTTATTTTAAAATACAACCATGACACATAATAATGGTCTATGACTAAAACTTGCAGAGTCAAAAGCAAAAGTTCTCAGACGCAGTGAAAGGATACGTGGTTTCAAATTCTACACCAAAATACTGGTCGATGAAGTTCTTCTTTGAAGAGGCAGATGCAGCTCCACTCTCTGACTCAGTCTAAAGATTGGCAGAAGCAAAATCAAATTTTATCAGTACAGCATTCCTTTTAATTAAAACACAGGCTTAAATAAAGAAAAAGGAAAACAAAAAAGTACCTCCATGGCAATCTCTGGCTCTTGTGGTTCCAACTTTTGCTGAAGGACTCTCATCATCTGCAGCCAACACTCATTGGCATCCTGACAGAGCAAACGGGCATAAAAATGTCAACAGGTGCAACCATGTGCTTTGTGCAAATATACCAGTATTTTGCAGGGATTTAATAGTCTTAGTAGTACTGAAGAGCTCCTCACCTGCTGAAGGTACTGTCCCTGGTCCCCTTTCTCAGCAAACTGTGGAAAAGCCATGTGAAGGAACTGAAGCAAAATAATGGGTGGGAGGCTGGACGAGGTCTTGTCCATAGTCTCATATAGATCACGAAGGGCTAACGATGAAAGAATAAACAGCATTTTTAATTTATTATGTTTATGACATTACTATTTATCTGTTAATTCATAAATAATCAACTATTCATCACACCTGCTGTGATGTACTGTGATGGTGCATTTGCCCCTGAAGATCGCAGAGCACCTGAATACCTGCAGAGGGAGGGAGACACATGATTCCGCCAGGAAAAAAGAAAAAGTGGTGTATCTGATGACAAAAATCCCCTCTGAACACAGTCTATATTTGCACTGCATCTTAAAATGAAAGAAAACTGTACCTCCTGAGTGCAGTTTTAAGCTCTGGCACAGAGCGAAGACACTGCACTGTGGCATTCATGTAGCAGGTGTTGCCCAAGTTTGTAAGCCCACAAGGCAGCTCCATCTGAACGGAACAAAAAAGTGGGATAAGTGCCTCTAAAAATATCAAGGTAAAATACAGACCCAAGCTTCATCATTCGTCGACATGCATTACAGATGAAAAGAAACAGGAATGTGTTATTTCATTTCCATACTACGCAGAAAGCAGAGATCCTGTTCAAGTGTTAAATATCTTGCCTACCCCCATTAAGTGAATGTTAACAGTGCAGAAAATGCTTGCAACGCCACACCCCAAAAGTCCTCTTTCACAAATTGGCAAACATCCAAGGCTTTTATCAAGTTACTTTGATCTAAAAACCTGCCAACGCAGCAAAAAATTATTTATGTGGGTTTAGAAAAAGTTGGCATCCTTGCAGAAAACGGAGAAGCGACTTCTGAGCAAACAGCAGCACAGTATCAAGTGTCATAGCAGTTTGTAAATGATACTGCACAACTTCTCAGGAGATTTCTGAAAATAATCTGCATAAAATTACCAGCGCCTTAATGAGTGCATTTTGATTTGTAATAGCGGAATTTTTGCTAGGGAAAAGACAACACAGTAAGTTGTTCCCTTCCTTTTTTTTTTTTTTTTTTACTGTCTTGGTAATTTTCATGTTACTCACCGCTGAGGCCAGCTGCTCCTCAGTCATGTCCTCTACAAACATGGGCCGGACAGCAGGTTCCTCAGGCAGGGCTTCCGCCGAACCCATCATCAGCAGAGTCATTCCCTACAAACACGACAGAAACATACCTAAATACAGGCCTAAACATAGTTTAACACACTATTGATCAGAATGTCTTAGAACATCTCTTTTTAAAAAAGAGGCTATGTGTCTCTAAACATAATACTCACATTTTTCAGTTTAATATTTCCCCACTCATCATCCTAGAATGGAGACAAATGATGTCATTTATTCAAATTAATATATGGCATTTTTTTCTCCCATGAACAGATTCAGTGAATCGCTCCTCATATTTCTTGACCAAATCAAATACATAAATGATTACAGGCTTAGGAAAATCTTTTATAGGATACCGCCTTAGCATTTAGTTTAAGAAAACCTGTAGCTCCATATCGTCTTTATACCTTCAGAGTGCCTCCTTTCACCATGACCTTTTGTCTGTCTGGTTGAACTCCAGTTAGGGCAAAGAGCTGAGCCTTGAAAACCATGGGTGGTTCCTCAGTGTTGAGCTCTACTGCATCAAACTTCTCTTTGCCCCATTTCACATTTACTGGAAGAAACAGAAACAGTGCAAGTCAAGGCATTAGCTTTCCGTAGTGTTGGAAACAACATAACTTTGCCAAAGTGCTGCCCATGTATGACACAGCATCTAGTTAGCTACAGTGAAGCTCGCTTCAGGAAGTCAGGCAGCTAAAAGGGCTGTCGGTCAAAAACAAAGTGAAAAGTAGCAGATATAGTCCTGTATATTTGCTACGATAAGGCAGTTGGTTGTATTTTTACATGTTGGCCATCAAGGACTAGTGTGGTTAAGTCTGATTAAATGACCTTTCCTGGAATTGCCTAGTTTCAACAACCCGCATTTATCAACCGCAACGCTAAATATTTGGCTAGCTTCATTAGCAAAGCAACCGTTTACCAAAAGGCGAGACAGTTAATCCCAAGACAACAAAACAAAACGTCTTAACCCGGGTAAAATACAGTCGAAGAATCCACTTTGTACGGAGACTCAGTAGTTGTAAAAAAAAAAAAAAAAAAACTTAAACAATCCTACGTAACTTTAGTCAGGCTAACTAGACTAGCTTAACAGGTAGCTACAGTAGCTGTTGTCTCAGGCGCCAGTTAGCATAGCCGGTTTCGTGTAAGATGTTTGTAAATAGGACAAACAAAGCAAACATGTAACAGTAGCATGGCAACTTTGTGTTCCTTCGTTTAACAAAGTTATTTGGAATAACTCCACTGGTTGCATAAGAACTGAAAGGACAGTCAGCCTATCACTGTTAGCATGCTAACTGCCTTTTACGCTAGTCAGCTAGGCTAATGAAATATACGCTGCCGCACTGAAACACGTGTAAGGATTTGTGTTTACACAATCCTTTTACAACTTATATACTGCATTAGATTTATATCATACCTGTAAACACAGGCATGGTTTGCAGTTTTTTACTTCCTCAGCCGTTTTTTCCTGTTTCAGTTCACCGGGGCGCGAATCAAGAGTTGGCTAGTCCTCAATCTGAACTTCATTCAAACAGAATGACGCTGCAACAACACGCTGGGAACTTATCGATGCGCTCGACATCTGTTAATCGTCCTGTTGCCTACAACACTTCAAGGATGTGCGCACCACTGTAGACCCTTTCAGACAGATTTCATAACAGGATTTGAGTCGGGGTTGTTACTAAGGTTCTTCCATATAGAACGATTTGAGTTATTAGTTCTCATTACCCACTCATCACATCAGATACTCCTTTGCATATTAGATGAATCATAAAAAGAATAAAATGCATTAACTATTCTGTTCCTTCAACATAGTATATGTAAATTGCTTTTTCACTGCTCAAGCTGGAATGTAATAATAAATTAATTAGGTAAACATAACTTGTAAGTAAACGCTGAAATAGAAGTGTTGTGACATATTACCTATTCATTTAGGTCACAGGATCACTTCATCAGTAAATGAGGAGAAGCCACTGTGGAGAATCTTGCAAGTTTTGTGCTGTGGCTCTCGGATACACACTCCAAAACATCCTCTCACACACATTACAATTTAAAGCTATTCCTGTTCAAAGAGCCACAAATAAAACCGCCTCCCAAAATGATAATACACAGAATATTTATCTGTAATAAAAACTAGTGTGCAAAGTGTGATAAAGATATGTTTATTGACATATCCATCAGTGCGGACTCCAATGCAATTTAACCATGCAAATTATCCAAGACAAGAGTAGATCATATTTCCAGTGCTTTTTTTTTTTTTTTGCTTTGCTTTTTTTACTGAAAAACAAAAACAAATAAAAAGACCATGGAGGTATTCCATAATCCTTTTTTCTCTTTATATACACTGGGGGGGTTTTGCATTAACTGGACATTTCTGTGTTGGAGAAACAACTTGTGACTGTTAACATGACATTCATTCAAACAGGTAGACTTGCTTTAGGTACAACAATCCTGAAATTTGTCTTATGATATGAATTAAGTTTAGGGACTTCGCTTTGACACAAACTCTATTGCAATGTGTCCATAAAGAGGTAATCTATTATATATATTTGTTATATTCAAAACCAGAGAAAGGAAGTTCTGATAAAACCACAAATGTGTGGCAATTTCTTAAAAAACAAATGATGGAAGAATTAAGATTTGTCTTGTGTTGGAACAAAAAAAAAAAAAAAAAGACATATGGCAGTAAAATCAATATCCAAACGTTAAGGCACTAGGTGGGCCAAATGCTACACCTGTTTAGTCTTCTACAAATAATTTACAGTCAAGTCAAACAGTGCAGTTTTACAATTGTTAACTTAATGTTTTCCTTTTGAGCCATTTATCTATTAATCAATGTAAGGCAATACATTACAAAAAAGAAAAAAAATAATACACAAAAAAAAGATATTACAGAGACAATGTACCAAATAAACAGAAAAAAATCCATGTTTTATAACTCCTATATGCCATTACAATGGAATTTTCCTCATGGCTTGGAGCAATAAAAATAATTATAATAAAAATAATGCATAGATTTAAATGATGATCTTGCATGCTCCTCACTCAATACTCAAAACATCTAATACTTGTGTCCCAATACACTGTTCCCAAACCTGATCATTTGACTTGAGTGATACGAATATGGGCAAAAAGGCCAGAGATATGAGAAGAAGGCATCAGTCATGTTTTTAGTTTGAACTTTTTTTTTTTTTTTTGCTCAAATATCCGTCAGGTGGGGAAAGAAATGACTAAACAGATATTTATTTTCCTCCCCTGAGACACAACCTTTCGGTTCCGATCTACAATCCCTGTATGACAGTACCTTAAACTGAAAACATACTTGCAAAAGTCCAGGCAAACCCCCCTTTTACCTTCTGGTTTCCATTACATGTCACAAAATATAAAGCAAAGAATGTCAACATGACACAGTCCTTCCATCGCTCTGTTGTCCATCTTTAATTCGAGGCGAGTGTGCGCCATCTTCTGGTAGAAAAAGATGGCTGCAAGTTTGCTGATAAGAATAACGGTTTCCTCTGAACATGGAAAGACAGATGGAGGGGGAAATCGGCCTTTCAGTGTCCACGATGCCCCATGTCAGACGAGGGTTGCAATTTTGTGTCGTTTTTTTTTTTTTCCTCTTCATTTTTCTTTATATTTTCATTAAATTTCAATGAAGTACAGGCTTTCCATTTTTGCGAACAAGGAGGGAGGGAAAGTTTAGAGTCCAGAAAAAATCCCAACGGTTCAGATGGTTAGCTGAAAGAAAGAACAGAGAGAGTGTCCAGTAAAAGAAAGACATTGTCTTTACTTTAGTTAGTAACCCAGTCGAAGACAAACAAGAGAGATGCCGTTTTGTAAACATTAACAACTTTGAACATGTTTGACAGGTCAAGTAAAAATCCTTAATCCAGACAATTCTTATCAGAGTGGAAAAGTAAGTCCATGAAGTTAGTTACTGAACCCAAGAACACATTAGTGCCAATTAGAAAAAATCCTAAGTGTCAACTGCACAGAGCCCAGGAGTCAACCAACCAACCACGAAGTGTCTCGTGTTAGAAACACCCAGTAACGCGATTAATAAATAGACAAGTTTAAAGCTGTAAAGGAAAGTTTAAAAAAAAAAAAAAATCAACACTTTCTGAAGAAGTTCCTGTCAACAAGTGCTGGATGTTGTGTCTGCTGCCTGGAGGCTGGACTGCGCTCTGCTACAACACAGGAAACAAACAGTAGGTCACATGACTGATCTGGCCACATCTCAGCCCTCAAAGTTGGGATAAATAGAGAAAAGACTTCTGAGTGCAGCACATCTCCACTTAGTGCCTGAAAAAATGCAATTGCCTACATTGTCTAAAAAAATTTGAAAGCAAATATTTTCAATACTCAGACAACAGTTAAGAGTCCAGTTACCTCAGCTTTCCCGTATTGCTTTTAGGGTTCTTGCGGAACGACTGGTTGGGTCCAGAGCGAGTGGACATAGAACGAGGTGAGGCTCTAGAAAATGTTGATGGTGGGGTCTTGGGAATCTTCTTTCCAAGGTGGCCGATCCATTTCTTTTGCTCATCTTGGGTCAGGGCCAGTAGAAGCATGTCCCGGGCAGAGGTCACATCGTAATTAACTGCAGAGGATAGCACACAGTTTTACAGATGAGCAATCAAGTTGGATGAACAATTGTTGGTGATGTAAAGGTAAACCCCTCCCCCCTCTGGTGCTGCTCCCAAAACTCCCATGTGCATTTACCCTTTATTATCATATACATTAAAAGAAAAGTTGTTTGTTTTTTTCGTTTTTTTTAACACACAAAAGTGTTTCCAGTGCTAGTTTGGAGCCAGAGCCCAAGTTAGATGCAGATATTTGTGTTTTGACCATCAGTGCACTAACTCAGATACTGAGAAACCAGTGCTATGCAAGCACAAAGTCTTTGCCAGGGCAGAGCAAAATAATGCTTACATCAGGTGTTAGATGTTGGATCACAGAAACCACCCAAAATGTTGTGACTGCTATGCTTTAAAAAAAAAGAAAAAAAAAGTGTAGAACCATTGCAGTGTTTAATTAGCTTAATTCAAGACAAAGAGCTAACAGAAAACTGAAACAAAAAATAAAAAACAAACAAACCAATAACCGAGCTTCAACATGTACATGAACGTGAGGCACTAGCATGAACTCAGTTTTCCTCTCATTTTCCTTTTTAAAGTTTTAATATCACCGGTTTTGTCTGAACTCTACCCAATGCGCAATATGAAGCAACATTTACTACATAGGCCAGATTTTTAGACAATGTTTGCCACTACATTTATCAAAGTAGTTAACATCACTGTAGAACAGTATAAAATCAGGGGATCATTCAAACACTGTAATCTGTCTCCCTGCACTGCCTCACCTTCAGAAATTCATAGTACTTTTGAGAGAGGGTCAAGCATGTATTGGAAGAGATGTTTAAAGCAATGTAATGGTTCTGTTGTGGCTCTCTGGCTGTGGAAAACCAAACCAATTTTAGCAAAACCATCTCCGAATTGAGTAGAACACTAGCCACCACAAGCGGCAGGACCTACCTTTGCAAGGAGCAATGACGTCCTCCTTTTTGTCAAGGTGGTCTTTGTGGCACTTCACGTGGCAGCGGCGACATTCGAGGGCCGGAGGTGGTTTAAAGACGTGCCACAGAGGCTTGGAGCAGGCCTCACAGTTGGAAGGGAAGTGATACAGTGTGGGAATGAACTCATGGCCTTTATGTGGGAGACAGTTGGTCTTGTCACCCTGAGGGACCGTCTCCATGTCTGCCTCCTTTCTGCACTCTCCCTCATTGGCATACAAAATCTGAAAGAGAGGGTCCCGTCACCAAATCAGGAAAAAGCTAAATAGAAAAATGAAAAATCAAGATAAAATTCCAGAATCGAGAGGAGCCTCTTACCTGGAATATCCTTGGAATCTCATCCGTCTCAGCTCGGTAGACGTCTCCTTGTGTGACTGGTCGCACATGGAATAGTTTGCTGCATAAGAAAATATAAAATTAGAAAATGAAGTATCCCAATTCTAAGCTCAGCCAAAATTCATCCCGTACATCATCTCTGGCTTAGTTACAGCAGTAGGGGGAGGGGACGAGGGGGACGACTTACTCGATATCTAGTACCATCGAAGGGTTAGACTGTTCCTTATCCTGCTCATCATTGTAGAACAGAATCTTCTTACTGCTCACCACCACATACTACAAATATTGAAAATACAATAAGAGAAAGGCTGATATAGCCCTCGAGGGCTTGGCAGCATTTGCCGTGGCAGCGTAACAAAGGTTAACAAAAAGCAGACGAGCAGTGGAAACTCGCAGCATACCTGCTTCCTCCATCCATATCGCTTGATATTGGCACGATTAGGGATAGACAGCCAACCCTCCAATCTGGATTCTGAAAAGCAGCACAGGTGCAAAACAAAAAGAAAAAATTACAAACTTCGCAGTGAATTAAATCCACAGAAAATCAGGCCATGCAGCGATTAAATCCAAACTCAACTGGGGATAAACAAAAGTTGTAAGTTTAACTGCTACTTGTAACAGAAGATGAACTCATCAGGGAGGTCTGCAGGTTTTAAGGCAGCTACACCAGAACAGGTGACAGGAGATGACTGTACAGTAGGTAACCCATGCAGGTGGAGAATATTAAGCAGGGTTAACTCCTTACAGCATGTTAAGAGTGTGTGTAAGTTTCTTCACTCACTCCTTTTTCAGAAACAAACAGGTGCATTGCAGATTACGTTTTCCACATCATTTAAAATCAGTTAAAATCATAAAGGCGAGTGCATGCAGCTGAAACACAAGCTTCACAGGATCAGTGGACTAAAGGGGACTAATCTATTATAAGTGGCAGTGTGACGAGATCTTCGAGTAGAGTAGTACTTCTAGTGAACATGCCGACAAAGACAAGTGTTATGTGTTTGAAGAGCACAGTGCTAACAATTCAAATGAGCTTCATCAGTCTCGGGACACATTTGAAAGGTGCTGAGAGTGACGTGGTCAACCTCACACACGGTGTTGTCAGTAAACCGCTTTAATGTAGTTAGGGCTGGCCTTGTGATTTTCAGTAAATTCGGTGCCAGCATTGTGATTTAACATCCCATTAATGTTAGTTATTTAATTTAAGTCTGCATAGTCAATTTTTAAGAGGTCATTTACTCCCCACTCTGCCAGGCTTCTTTCAAAAGTGTTGTGGTAAAAGGGAAATAAAATTCTTCCAACACATACAGCACCTCTGGCAAAAGAATACGTAAGAAAATCAGGGAAAAACGAGACGAAGCACACAACAGCTGCAGCACAGGGCGGGCAAGGAGGACTTGTCCACTGAGTTACTCACAGAGGGAAAGGAATGGGAGTTACAAAGATAAGAGCAAGGAGAACCAACTGGACATGAGGGAAATAAGAGAGATTGATTTAACCAGAGATCAACATATATGGAAACACACTTAAAGCAAAGAATGTTTACATTCAACGAACAGCTTGTTTAAGAGAAAGATGCTGCAGGGGAGAACTGCAGCTCAACTTTAACTAATTCAACACTGGCTCCGCTTTCTACGACTTAGATGTCGAACACTTAACAGGGTCCTTTCAATTAAAAAAGCGTTTTACGATACTAATACAGTCAGTACTAAAATGAACAAAATTGGAAACCCATTGATTTCATCAGGGGGAAAAAGAAAGGTAACGCAAAGCAATACTGTTCTTGTCTCTCAAGATGTTTAGTGAAGAAAACTCCAAAGAGTCATTCTTTAAAAGCTGTGTCTGCATGAAACCTAAACCAATGAGGATGTTGATTAAACTGCAATGATAATAACCTGCAGAAAATCGCTGAAAGAGACACTTTGTTATTTAAGTACAACACAATAAGAGGGATCATTTTCTTTAAGAGATTGTTGCTTTGATTTGTAAAGTAGCAGCAGCCCTGTAGAGTGACGGACAGACGTGATCATACCTGCGATGTTGCTGTCCGTCTCATCTGTCTGCAAGCTGGTGACGCTCGAGTTTTCCATGCGCAGTTGCAAATCACTCAGCTTCTCCCGAAGCTGCTCGATGTCGCTCTCTTTGCTGTCCAGCTGCATCTGCAACTCGGTGCGATATGTGCATTCCTCTGCCAGTTGCTGTTGGTAGGAACGAGCTTTGGATTAAAACCCAACGATAAAATACTCACGCAGTCAAACTGGACCATGGTTTGAGATGTCAACCTACTGCCTGCATCTCACTGAGCTCCTTCTGATATTTAATGGCCATGTGATTAAACTTCTCTTTCTCCTGATTCAGGTCCAGCTGGAGTTTGCGGTTCTCCTTCTCCTTCTTCCGCAGGTCTGCTGTGCTGCCTTTCTTCTTCTGGTCGAGCTTCATATCTTTTCGATTCATAATCTCTGCCAGTTTGTTCACCGCCTGAAGGATCGAGGTAAACATAATAGTTGTAAAGCAGCAGCCAGCATTCTGCCAACACTCAGCATCTGCAGTGTGTTTGCCAATAACTTCTTTTAAAGTATAAAATCTTCACCTGAGTTTTTAGTGTGCGCTCATTGTTGAGGGTCTTTTCATAGTTGGCCTTTAATGCATTTGTAATCTCTTCCTTCTGTTCTGCATATTCTGAAAGAAAAAAAAAAAAGGACTCAGTTTGTGTGACAACATAATTACAACATAGAGATAAAAGGTCAGCATTACAGTACCTTCCTCTTGAACTCGGAGCTTCTCATTTAACTCGGTCTTCTCTTTGCTGAGGTTCTCAACATCTTTGGTTAAAGTTTTATTGGATTCCTCGAGCTGCACAGAAATTTGAAAATGATCATTTTCCTAACAGAGAATTCAGTTGCAGCGATTATCATTTAAAGCAACATTTTACGTTCTGCTCACCCGTGCAATGGTAGCCTCCTTTTCCCCAACGTCCTGCTTATGTCTGGCTGCTGCTTTCTTGTTCTCCTGGCTGAGCTCAAAGTACTGCTCCTCCTGAAGTGCCCGTGCAAGCTGCTCTGACTCAGCCTTAGTTACAGTCAGATCCAGCTGGGCAGACAGGGAGTCCCTGTGGTAAGGATAGATGGTGTGATAGAGTTAGTTCTTGTCTCTTTAGCTGACTGCTTCAAACCTCCAAAACTCAAACAAGATAACCTAAATAAGTAAATGAACAAACACTTAGGTGGTCAAATAAGTAACAAAAGGTTAAAAATACATAAACAAGAATTCTATTTCTTACCTTTCGTTGCACAAATCTTGCACCCTTTTTTGTGCCTCTTGTACCTGCCGGTTCCTTTCCTCAATCTCCTCTTTTAATTCCTTAACCTGAGTTTTGTAAAGTGTCTGTCGGAGGAAGGAAATCGTTCAGCTGGCTGCTTTCAGAGTAGACAGCTATATACTGTAACTTGTACTTACAGAAAAATACTGTTCGGCCTCCAGCTGGTCCTGAAGTTCCCTCATCTGTCCCTCGTTGCCTCTATATTGTCTGTTAAACAAATCAACCAAATAAGTTCTGCATAACAATTTTGTTTATTCCTTAAATCTAGAAACTAAGATATTTTGAACACTTTCATAAACTTTCCAAAGACCTTTACACACAAAAAAAAAAAAAATCCCCACATCTAAATAAGCTCATGAAGGTGTGAGCTTGCCAATGGATTAGCAAAAGAGTAGATGGAGCAGGATTTAAGAGGAAAGCCTAATCTTGTAGCATAAACACTGCAGCTAAACAGCTTTGACCTAGTCAGGTTTTAAGCTGGAATAATAGTACTAATTTGGAAATAACAGGTAATTTACACCTTGACTTCCAAAGAGAATTACTGTTCAGTGCTGCAGTAATAGGAAATAAAAGCTTCTGGAGCTGCTGCCAGCTTTTAGCAGGGTAAAACTAAATCCCAGAGTGGCTGTCAAACTGATTTTCTTTGCAATTATATTAAACAATTTATTATCCATTAGGTCAAAAATTCATTAAGTTTATCTTCTTCCAATCCCAATGTCTCAAGTAATATGATTGATATGAGAAAACCAAGAAATCTAATTCTAAATAAAATGAATCATTCTTCTTCAGAAACCTACTTGGTCAGCTGTGCCAGCTGGAACTCCAGTGAGCGTTTAGTCTCTAGTGTTGTGTTGATTTCCTGCTTGAGCTGCTTCTCTGAACACCTCAGACGGTCAACATCCTGCATGCGAATCTTCAGGTCATTCTGAACCAGGACACGCTTGCTTGACTCCTGCTCTAGCTGTATCCGTATATTTTTCACCTGGGGGAAGAAATGTGCAAGAATTGAAGGAACAGTTACGAGCAAAAGAACAGTAACATCTCATGTGACCCAAACCATTTACTAACCTCATCTTCCAGCCTTTCCTTTTGTTTCATCAGCTGCTCCATTTTCTGCACAGACTGCTTGAGGTCAAACTCTAGCATTGAGCACTGCTTCTCCACCTCCACAACCCGACTCTCTGCTCTCATCCTCGCTCCATTCTCCTCCGACATCTTCTGCTGAACAGCTGGAGGACAGAGACAGTGTCAAGTCAATCTTCTACAGCCAATTACAGAGCAGTATAGGAAACTGAAAACCTAATTTGAGAATGTTGGTGCGTTAACAATTTTGGATCTAAGGGTCAGTGCAAATGACCACTCAACCCATCAACCATCACCAACATTTTCAGAAGTCATAACAATGAACAGAGGAACATATAAGTCAAGAACACGACATGGTGTACGAGTTGGAATATTTTATAATATGATGACTGAAAAGTCTTCCACTAAATAAAAAATTAATGGAAATAAATAAACATACAATAAATATCATTAAATCTAAACTATAAAAGGGGTCTAAAGTTAAATCATTATATTGGGGGGGTTTTACAGTCCACCTTTAATATGCAAAAAAGGCAATGCCCCAACACGCTCACTGGATTACACTCCTTGAATTCCTCGACCAAAACAGCACCTGAAGGTGATTTCTGATCATATAGTAGAAAAGAATGATGAGGATAAAAGAGGGTGATGGGGTGGGGAAGAAGTTCTACAAAATAAATATGGAGGGGCAATAGAAAGAGTAAACATGTGTGACTTAAAAAAGACAGAAATTAGAAATTCTAAAAGGAGAAAGAAGCGAAGAAACAGCCTACTGGGCATGCTCTGACATGGGACTGGCATACCATTCGTGGCAGCCGATTTGGCTTCTTCAATAGACTCGTATTTGTCAGTGAGCTGTGCCCGCGTCACCCTGTGCTCAGTCTGTTCCTGCTCCAGACGCTGCTGCAAGGTTTTCAGCTTGTAGTTCAGATCTATCTCCAGGTTGTTCTTTTCCTATAGGGAGGGGGGGGAAACAGATTATAATAAGAAAGCACAAATTTAACAACAATTCCTATCTAAATACTATTGCTTCTACTTGTGCGTACCTTCTCCAGGTTATTGCTCCTATCCTGGGCCTGCTTGCGTTCTGCCTCCACTTTGAAAAGGCTGAGCTTCAAGTTTTTGTTGTCTTCTTGCAGTCCAGCCAATCTCGCTGAAAGTGAAACATAAAGAAAGTCAGAATCACGGAATAGCTAATGTTTTTTTTTCTAAGCGAAAGAGCTGAATGAGTTCAACATGTCACCTTGCAGTTCCCTGATCTCCTCTGAGCCCTGACTGTAGTTCCTTCGTTCAGAGTCCAGGGTGCTCTGTAGAACCAGGAGCTCCTTCTCCAGCTGTGCCTTCTCTCCATCTGTTGAGCGGCTCCTCTCCTGCAACTCGCGGTTCAAACTCTCCAACTGGCTCATTGACTTTGACATTTCTGTGTGGCTCTTCCTCAGTCTTGCTGCAGTGTCCGACTCTGCGCGCAGCAGGTCGTTAGCCTCTTCCAGCTGTCAACAAAAACAAAAGAAAATAAAGTTTAATGCACTTTCCTGCATGGGCACGGTCCTGGCAGTTAACAGGTGCAAGCAGATGTAGAAAATGAATGGATGATTGTCCTTGACTCATCCAGGGTTTGTATGCACGTGCATGTCTACAACGGTATTTTACCTGATTCTGCAGCTGGGCAATTTTGTCGTTTGAGGCTTGCGAGTTCTGACTAATCTTCTTCATATCTTCAAGCTGCTCCTTCAATGTTGACACTAGGGAAAAACAAAATGTTCATTAAACTCCAAATCCAATCAAGTCTATCTAAAAATTCCTGTCATACTTCTTAGACAAGAATTCAGTCACAACGCTTCTCAATCCTAAATGTCATTAGTAGTAAATCTTTGGGTAAGTCACAGTCATGTTTATGTTTTTCATTTAAAGTTAGCTATATCTGTGGTCAGCAGCAAGATTAAGACCACACCAGGATAACTTTTAGACCCACATGTTCAATTGATATAGAGCAGGAGCTCATCACCATGAAACAAAATTATGTGCATGTCCCGCCTGTGCACTTTACAAACTTTAAGAGTGTCTAATTCCTAAGTCAGCAGCACTTCATTATCCTTACCCTCATTTTCTAAATTGCGTCTCTTCTCTGCTTCGTGGTCAGCTTTTCTTTGGGACTCGGTGAATCTGTGCTGTTGCATAATCTTATCCTTCTCCAGCAGAGACATGCTGGCTTCTGCACTCTTCCTCAGGTTTGCCTGTGGCAATGAACAACAGAGCAGATGTGATGAGGAGGGACCCAACTTTCATTAAACCAAAGGTAATTAGCATAAAGATATTCAACTTTGTTTCTCATTCAAAACATCTCACGGTAAATGTATTATTATCATAATTATTATTATTATTATTATTATTATTATTATTATTATTACAACAACACAGTGGCTGTTTTAGAGGATGGAATGCAATTTAATCAGACACCACTGTGAATTTAGACTTATCCTGAAGTTAAATGCTAAGAGACAAGAATTAACCTCTTCATCCAGTTCTTTTATAAACTTCTCAATCTTGGTGTTCGATGCCCTAGGGAGAACAGAAGAACAGAAATTTTATATTTAAATTTCTCACACCGTGAAAAGCTGAAATTGAGAAAATATTTAAAAAATTATGCATGTAAGAGTTTGATTTCTTTATTACAAATCACTAAAGAGCCACACAACCAGGTGACAAAGGAAACATGTCAAAATAACATTTCTATGGGCCTTAATCCCTTTAACTAGGGTAGAAAAAAAAGGAAACACTTTGAAGAGCATATAAATGTATTCCCACTAAATTCAACCCATCTTCCCACATCACCGCAGGGTTGAAGCCTTAACTAAACTACAGATAAATCAATAAGTCTGTTCAGTATTTTGTCTTTTGGCTTGGAGACAAAAGCAGAATAAATGATTTACTGCCCACCTGCATTTCTGTTCCAACTCATCTTTAAGTTGCATTTCCCTGTGGAGCTGCTCCTGTAGCTGGTAGATTTGTTTCTGCAGGTTCTCCAGCTGGACAGAAACATGCCATTTGAATTTACAAGATGAGATAATAGCAGATATTTTACATCCCAGAGGCTTCATAAGTGCACGCTTCTACTTACATGACTCTTGTCTTCTTTTGTGGAAGTGCCACGTTTGTCACTTGTCTTTGTTGCAGTTGAGCCGCGCGTAAGGCTGACAAAAAAAAAAAAAGAGTATTTCATTACGGAGATACTGTAATTAAGTTTAAATGTATTTTGTTAAACTAATTTCTGGCACCATTTCTTCAGTTGAAAGCAAATATTAATCTAAAAGAATATAAATAAGAGCTTTTGGAATTTAAGTGAAGAGTTAACACAGTGTGTCTGTAATTTTTCCTTCAAAATGAGGTATTCAACATCCACAACGTATTGAAATAGATTTACTAAGTGTTGCAAGGAATCAGGAATAACAACTCTTAATAGTGATTGTAATTATGTAAGAGTCTAAAATGTGGCAGACTTACTGTTGATTGCTGTAATATGTGAAGCCAACAAAGGGGAGTTGGTTTCCCACAAAGGCTTTTGGTATGGGAAAGGTCTCCTCCTCTCCCCGATCCTCCTCAATGTCATCAAAGTTACTGGTGTCAATGTCACTACTCAGTTCAGGCACTACAGGAGCAGCCGCTATAATCGACACAAAGATGAGAAAGATACACGGTGAACTCTTTACGTACGGTATCAATTTGCTGCATGTTAAGTGGGGGTGGGAATCTTTAGGTACATCAAGATTCAGTTACAATTCAGATGGTCACAATGCAATTATAAAACAATTATTGGAGCATCTTTCTTTTCCTCTGTGACTACTTGACTACCACTACTTTCAAGGTGGAAAAGTGTAAAGTTTAATGATAATTGGTTTCTGTCGAACCACATTTTCAGTTTGCACATTTCAGTGGTGATCCCCCCCCAGAACAAAAGATACTAGTTTAATCTGCAAATAATACTAATGTTAATATTTTTGAAACAGTAAAAACAGTTTTGGACCCTTTTGCATTCCTAAACATCGAGTTTAAGCATTGATTTTTTTAACATTTGTATATCAATTCAGAATCATCTACACCTGCATCGCTATGCATTAAAAACTACCCCCCCCCCCCCTAGTGTTCAGTTACAATCCATGAAACAAGAAAATAAAAATCACAACATAGGTTTCATAATAGAAATCTTGGTCTTGGCAAGTCTTCACAAAAGGCACCACAAATCCCTACTTCAGCTTTTCTTGACCCAATCCAAGTCTTGTTTAGATTAGTTAACACTAAGGAAGACATCAGAACCAATAATTCACTATCAACAGTGTGCTAGAATTTTATGGATGTATTGCTACTGTTTTGAGTGCCACAATCCCATATACATTTCTGGACAATAATAGAAATGTATGGGTGGTAAGAAGAAGATGTCATATGTGGAGATATTTTAAATTTAAGTCAGATGATCAGGAAAAAAGTGACAATCATTAATATGCAAGTGTCATCCTAGACAGCACATTATCATTTTAATTCTCACATCAATAATGTCACCCGCTCTGCTTATTTCCATTTACGTAATATTTCTCGTGTCCGCCCCTCCCTCACCCCCCTGTACTACCTCTGTTCTTGTTCACACCCTCGTCACCTCCCGCTTAGACTATTGTAACTCTCTTCTCTTCGGCCTCCCCCAGAAATATCTTCATAAGCTTCAGATGGTCCAGAACTCAGCCGCTCGCATCATCACCAGAACTCCCTCTTTTCACCACATCACCCAGATCCTCCAGCAGCTGCACTAGCTCCTGGTTAAATCACGAATAGAATTCAAAATCCTCCTGCATGCATTTAAGGCCATCCACAACCTCGCCCCCCCTTTATCTGTCAGATCTTCTGCACATCGCCACTTCCTCGCGCTCCCTCAGGTCATCTTCCTCCATACACCTCACTGTTCCCTCCAGCCTGCTCAGCACCATGGGGAAGAGAGCACTCAGCCGCTCTACTCCTTACCTCTGGAATTCACTCCCACCAGATATCCGCTCTCTCCCCCTTTTTAAATCCACACTCAAAACTCATCTGTTTAGGATTGCTTACTCTCTGTAATAACACTGTCCCTGTATATTCATATTTCAATATTTCTTTTTTATTTTATGTCCGTTTTATTGTTTTACTGTACAGTGTCCTTGAGTGACCTGAAAGGCACTTTTAAATAAAATGTATTATTATTATTATTATTATTATTAAGTAATCATGAATGAAAAAAGGAAACAATTAATGCCTTGGTTAAAAAATGCTGTTCGTAAATTACAATCTGTTGTAGCAACACCACCCACAGCATTCACAAAGGTAGGTATCATAACAAGATATGATATCTTTTATAGGCTGTTATAATGATAGCTCTTGATAGGAACATTAGCAGCTGCTGTCATAGCATACAGTGTCAACGTGTGTACGCTCGTGTGTTTAGTCGTTTTTTGTTGCTCAATTAGTCAAAGATTGTGGTATCACATTTATTATCAGGAATTGTGGAATTTCAATGGCGTTAATCCAAATATCTGGTATCACAACATACAAGTAAATATAAAAGCAACAAAAAAGAAAGTACTGTAATACTCTTCAGGTTAAAAAAATGTTTTTGACGGTAAATGCAAATATATCTAATTGATATGGTTAATTAACTTCAATCATAATAATATTTTGGATTATTTTCTGATGCATTATTTTCAATGAAGAGGACTTCCCAATATATAAGAGAAACAAAAACAAATAGTTCAGTATCGCAGACAGCTTTTCTTTCAGGAGGACAGATCTATTTTGTAACCCCTTTTAACACAAGGGAAAGCTGTTGGCTGGCAGGGCTGGTCAGCCATTGAAACGAGAGGGGTGTCCAACACCAAAGTGCTGACTTCAGCCTAGTAAAGTATTAAACATAAAGCCACTAAAGAACTGACCGTAGCTACTGGATTTAGCCCTACATTTCTAATCACTCTCTGCCACAGTGTCAATCCCAGTGCATTAACATTTGCGTTGAACTGCTTCCCCATTGCTGGCCTCAAAAATGCTGCACTGCCAATTATTACTCTGAGCAGGAATCACGTTTACTCTTGGAAAGGATACTGAATGAATGGCTCGTCTGCAAGAATTTCCTGCAACTGTCTGCAGTAGGTCAAATGGAAAACATGATCGCTGGCTACATGAGTGAAATAGCAGCGGCTCAAACTGCCAAATTCAATCAGAGTTGTGAAAATCAAAGATGTTAACAGTAAAAATGACTTACTGTCTCTGATTACTTCCCATGTCCACTGGTCATTCTTGAAGAAAGGATGCCTCTTGATCTCATCTACACCGTTACGGCCAAGACGTACTTCCCTGTAGGGACCAGAAGGACACGCACAGTTTGAATGTTTATAAGCTTAAAAACTCTGGAGTGTTTTTATGTTACCAATGCAGCATTGGAAAGAGGAGCATTATCTGTTACCAGGTATTTTTTCATACAGGGTCAAATGCATCTGGGCACAATTAATGCCTTAACACAATCTGTCACAATCTAACCTGTCGGTCAAAAAAGCACAGATGAGATTTTTTGCATCATTGGAGATGTCGCTGTCATCTGGGAAGGTCAGGGCATTTTTGTGGTTCATAATTTTGCTGTAGGTCCCCACCAATGAGTCTGCATAGAAAGGAGTATCGCCTGTGCAAAGGAAGAAAAAGAAAAAAAAAAGAGCCATTCATAAATCACACGTTGACCTGAGCAATTGCAAAATAAATATCTTTTTCAAGAAATACTTGAAAAAGATACTCACCGACAAGCATTTCATACAGAAACACTCCTACTGACCACCAATCACACTCTCTGCCATAATAGCCGTCTCCCCCTTGGGATTTTAGTACCTCAGGTGAAATGTAATCTGGAGTTCCCACTGCTGTGTCACATCGTACCATGCCATCCTGAAAGGGAAAAGTATTTTCTAACTCATCACCATCACATTTCTTCATTAAAAAATAAATACAATAAATATACAGTCGTAAACAAAATTATTCTTACCCTTCTATTAAAGGAAAAAAATCAGCTGTCACTGAAATAAGTTGAAACTGACAAAAGTAATAATATATAAAAATTTGATGAAAATCATGACATTGTTATTCAATTGTGGTTCAATAGAAATATTTTTAATAAACGAGCAAAAAATATGAGAAATTTATATACGTTACGTCACTCATAAGCTAATATTTTGTTGAGCAATCCTTTTGAGGCGATCAATGCAATCAGTTGTTTTATGTAACTCCATCAGACTTCTACACCTGTTGACAGGTATTTTGGCCAACTGCTCATCAGCAAAGTGCTCATTGGTCCAGGACCGTATTGTTTGTTTTTTATTATTTTTTCAGATCAATTAAATCAACAAACAATGCCTTATTTCACTAAATTATAATTTAGAAAATTTATATTTATTATTACTTTTTTCAGTCTCCAGTTATTTGAATTACTATTAATGATTTTGTCTTTTATTTAATGGAAGGGTATGAATAATTTAGTTTACGACAGTGTGTATATATTAGGGGTGGGTTTAAAAAAAATCGATTAATCGATTTAAATCGATTCAAGTTAAATTAATTCAATATCGATTCATAAA
>JBBBVU010000008.1:18214739-18225918 GCA_037177055.1 Atherinosoma microstoma
AGAGCAATTTTATTATCATGCTCCGTGTTTTATAAAAAAAAAGAGTTACCTGAGATTAAAGAAAAATAAGTGTTGTTCAAAAATTAGCTGTAAATGAATCGAAATCGAATCGAAAAAAATCGAAATCGAATCGAAATGGACTATTGTGAATCGAATCGAATCGATTCAGGGAATTAGTGATGATACCCAGCCCTAGTATATATATAAATAAACTTAAAGCCAAGGGCACTTCAATGAACAAAAATCAGAAAAAACAAATGTATTCTTTTTTCTATAAATGTGTGATAACAAGATTGTCATACCTTGTTCATTTTCATGCAGGTTCCAAAGTCTGCAAGTTTTAAGTGACCTGCCTTGTCTAGCAACATGTTATCAGGCTTCACATCCCTGTTGTGACAAAATCATGATATCAGTACAAAGACATCACACACGCGAGTGAAACACACATCATTTGGAAAGCTGACAGAAGCATATCTGCAACATTCAAAAGCTTCAGCAGTGCTCTAATGGTTTACTAAACCAGTGGATGAGAGCATGTATTGTTTGTTGTAATGGAAGTGAGAAGAGGAAAACTCCAAATCAGAGATTTTGAGAATACTTCACCCAGCTGCAGCAATTAGTCATATTTTATAAACCATGAAGGGAAGTGGGACCAAAAAGGACAGAATTTATGTTTACATTAATTTTTTTTTTTTTTTGGGGGGGGGAATCCCTACAGCCAATATGGAAATAAAGAGGATTTTTTTTGAGGGGAAAAAAAAGAGATGTTGACGGTCACCTGTGAATGAAGCCCATGGAGTGTATTCCATCCAGAGCTAGCACCACCTCAGCAGTGTAAAAGCGGGCCCATTTCTCTGGGACGTCATAGTTGCTCATTAAGTTAACCAAATCGCCACCAGGCATGTATTCCATCACCATGTAGAGGTAGCGGTCATCTTGGAATGCATAAAAGAGCTGGGGAACACAAAAAACATCAAAAGAATGACTCAATAAATATAAAAGGGAAATCTATTTCAAAAGTGAGCAAAACAATTAATTTCAGACTCATACATTAAGTTTGTTTAGCCTGTATGTAGCGTGCATACCATTCATTTGTTTTCTATAAAATTGGTTATCAGAGTTTTTCCTGTTAACACATAAGCAACAAAAAATAAACATTTTCCTCTTTCCCACTCACATTCATATCTTTGACAGCTGTTATCCTGCTCTTTGTTCATATTACAAATAATTCTTAATAGATTTCAGTGGCGTAGTCAGCCAGCAAATCTGTTAAGTCAAAACAACTGCAGCTAAATTCGGATTACACCAACACACGGGTACCAAGTTTGACCAACATAGACTGTAATAAAAGTTCAAATCTTTGAAAAATTCGTAAATATAAAAATCTCAAAATTGTTAAAATCTAGTTGACAGTTTAACCCAAGAAGTTTTTCTTCAGTGTGTGATCTGATATGTGTACATTAAGGCCACATCCACACAGAGACAAAACTATTTTGTTTTTAAAAAAAGGTTTTTTGTACAGACGGAAGCTTTTCCAGAAAGGTGGGCATCCACACAATTCCTATGAAAGCACTGAAGTATCAATGCCACACCTGTAAGCTGCGCTGCCACAGAAATCCACCAAACCACAGGCAATTAAGAAGCAGAGGAAGAAGAGGGAGGTTTGCGCTAGAGTCTCCGAATCTCTGTATTTTCTGGCGAACTGGCCCACTTTCACACCAGTTTAAACAGAACCAAAGCGGTAGGACTTTATTCCGCATAAGTAAACATTAACAGCTTGGAGCATTGGTCCGGAAAGTTGATGGTTATGTCGTCAGGCCCCATTTCAACCTACCGATTCTCAAAATAAATAGGTTTATAGGCTATATTCAGATAACTGGGTGAATTTCACAAGATCTTAGGTTATCAGCACAAACTTGCATAAATCGCCAGGCAACATGACAACACACCACGAAAGATGGACACATAACACCACATCCAGCTTCATTTTAGGCCAAGTCTTTTTTCTGTCATGGTAATCTTTCATTTTCTGAAGCTTACTGATTATTTGGTCTGCCATTCCTTGTTTTTCTTTGTTTGTTTTTAACTTTATTGAAACACAGCATGCAATACAGGACTTGTATGAATACTGACAGCCAGTGTTGTGAATGGGCTTTGGGGCGAATGTGGAAAAAAAAAAAGTGTTATGATGTACACATGGAATGGAGGAGGGGGGCGTTTGCATAGCCATTCACCTTGGGAACCGTTTTAGAAGAGCAGCCGTTTTGGATTCCCAAAACACCCCTTCTGTGTGGACAAAACGCCCATACTATAAAAATTGTAGCAGAATTCCCAAAGTCGCCCCCCGTGCCGTGTGGACAGGGATTAAGAGGGGAGAAACGGGTGTAACCTAGGTGAGTGCAAGGTTAGTGCATTATCAAAATAAAGGGATGGGAGACTGAACTGAAGCACAGAAAACTATTAATATATAGATTAAAGAAGTCAAACAAATAGTAAACAATGTGATGTAAATTGCAGCTGTTATTCAAAAAAAGTTCAAGTTTTTAATCACGGGCAGCCTTAGTTTTAGGTGTTTCATCACCAGATCTTACCTGCACCACCCATGAACTGTTGGCAAAAGCCATGATGTCCCTTTCTTCCCAGAAGAAAGCAGAGTCAGACCTCTTGATCATCTCGAACTTGCTCAGCAGCTTCATGGCATATACTTTGCTTGTGGCTCTGTGTCTTACCTGAAAAATATGCGATGATAATAGAGTCAGACTTTCTACGTACCGTTTCCAACCTCGGGTCTCGGCATACGTATGAAATGCCAAACTCAATCTTACCAACTGAACCTCTCCAAATGCACCCCTTCCAATAACTTTAACCACCTCATAGTCCTCCGCTTTCATCCGTAAATCACGAATTTTACCAATGGTTTCTTTGTCTGGAAAAAACATACAAAAAAGAAAGACGATGAGTAAACATTTTACACAAACTGAACTGACTTAAGAGAAAGCTTAAATTCAGCCTTAAACACTGAGGCATCAAGTAAAAGCAGCAAAAGCTCCATGGCAGAATAAGCAGCTGAGCTAATACAATAAGCTATTCACTTTCATGATCGTATCCATTGAGAGTCATCTAATATCTGCAATTTGAACAGAAACAAGACTGTTGGCAAACATACCAGAAAAAGCTGACAGCATTTAGGGAAAGTTTGTTGCTTGCTGAGAGTTGGCCTCTCCCCAATGTAATAATTCTAGCCTCCCTAGGGGAGATAGTATCCACTATTCAGCCAAATTTGGTCATGCTATACTAGGGGGATAATTTACAATTCACATGGGCTGCAACTGGCACGGAAAAGCAGGGTGTGGGGATATCTAAGTTCAAATAATCTAAAAATAAAGGCAAGTCCTAAACTGTTAGAATATATCTGCGATTAAAACATTTCAATTCCAAGACTTCATGGGATCATTGCTCATATTTGAAACCCTGATCAATCTCTAAGGAATATCAATGTTTAGAAATTGGAGGACTTTGCGATTGGATCTTTCTGTATAGAGAATAATATTGTGTAAATATATTCACTTGCTTGTGCATGTGGGAATATTTCCAGTAGGCCCCTATATACAAACAGTAGAGCTGACTGTAGTGTGAAGTACAATGCATCAGAAGAAATCAAAGTAAAGAGCCCTTCAGGCAACTAATGCTATGCTGAGAACCAGGGTCTCAGTAGATATCTAGTCCACTGGTCCATACCCATCAATGCTTTACACAAAAAGACATGGCCAAGAGTAATTGAGAAGATGTGTAATGGCAGTCTTTTGCCTGAGGATTTACAGTAGCTTTGGTTTATAATCAAACACAAAAACTCACTTATCCCCAAAACATTAAATGTGTGCAGTGCATACTGGATACCAGTCACTTCTCCATAAAATCCATCGTTAATCAATCAAGATTGCATGACTTCAGGATCAAGTTAATTCAATTAAACAGAGAGTTAATATTTACTATGTAGACAACTTACAACTGTTTTGGTTAAATACTGTTGACTACATGAAATTCAAGGAATCAAATGTATATATACCCAAGTTAAAACCATTTTATCCTACCCCCAATTCAGACAGTACAGGCTCTATAAGAATAAGTTCTGGGATACACTGCAATATGATGGTTGTCATTTCCTAGAAATAGAATTGCAGAGAACTGGGGAGTTATTTTGAATTTGTTCAGGAAACACCATCAGCCCTAGATTGATATCTTTGTTTAGTTTAAATCAAAGTTATGGGAGTTTATATAGTTTGTGGACACAGGGGGGGAAAAAAGAAGCCAACCTTATATGCATCATGTGGGTCACCAGCCATTTATGAAAGCCCCTTTGTTGGGGGCACCAAGCAGCAGACACCTATTGTGTCCAAGCATACAGAGTGGCAGTGACCCAAAAACGGCTTTCTTTTCTGAGCCTAGACTTAAAACCCATATGTAATAGGGGTCTACAAACACAAATGGGACATAGATGTTAAAAGACTTCTTACAAGAGGAAAGATGCATGGTACTTACATCTATTCAAAAAGTTGTCAATGCTCTTGTTTTTCCTCAGGGCAGGGAAGTCGAGGTCATATACCAGAGCATCTAAGCCATCCTGAAGGAAGAAGAACAGAGTTAACAAGCAGGAAGACAAAACTACGCTGTCTCTACTGATCCACTATCACAGACAACATGCAAAGAGCAAACAGTCTACTGTTGGGCCCGTGGGGCTTTCTGGAAGCACTTTGAACAGAGATTTCTACACTGGGATTCAATGATAGATTAAATGAATAGTGCCAGAGAAATACATTTTAGTACCAATGTACATGTTCCCGGAAGGAGCCTCAAACAACACTTTAAGGCATGTTGTGCATGTTGCCTGTTATAATAATAAGATTCAGTTAAATTAACAATTTAACAGAATTTTATAATAGACAGGAGGGGGAGGATTTGCCTTTATGTTTTTATATTGGCAGTAAAATGCAGACAGGATCAGACTTCAGAGTTTCTAAGAGGCACATTCTTATATACAGCTATTGGTGGTGGTGGGGGGCTCCACAGAAATTGACATCTTTAAAGTTTATGGTGTCCTTAAAGTTCAAGTGTTCTTTTGTGTTTCTACCAGAGGCTGCAGCATAAATTCTGTAACAAAGCAAGTGTAGAAATTTTATGTTTTTCACATCATAAAGCTTATGTTAAAGTAGTTGAGATAGCTACTGGCCATAAAGGCATTTTTTACCTATATAGCTGAAAAAACCTTGAAGACAATATGCAATTGTTTCACTACAATAAGAAATGTTTTCCTGTTTCACATCATCAGTTAAAGACACAATGTATTTGCAGAAAATTAAACCACAATTAAAAGCAAGAGCCAGGTTGTTGATTTTAGACAACCAAGGCTGATTGGCTGCTGAAAAGCGGAGTTTCCTACACGAGTCAAAATATTTCTCATAAAAGTGATGGAAGAAATTGAAGAACTTGTGATGACGAAGGTTTTTTTTATTCACCAAAGTGACGCAGGGAGCCAGCAGCGACAAAGGCTCCCCTGCTGTGTCTCCTCATGTCTAAGGAATCTGGGCTAAAGATATAGCACCTGGCACAGGCAAAAACAACATCCAACTGAGACAACATTCTATCCATGCACAATAGGACATAACTTTGCAGTGTATAAGGAAGCAGGTTTACATCATTTAAAAAAGGTAAAAAGCAAAAACAGTTCCAATGTTTATATAAAAGTAAGGTCATTATTTGTTCAGTTTTTAGTATCAAACATGGTACTAGCTCTGTTACATGTTACTGAATGCATCTTAACTACTTATAAACTGATTTTTTTTTAAGATACAGAAACTTCTCCCTCCACTAGAGATCCTAACCCTCATCTTCACTGTTTCCCCGTGTTTACAACTTAAAGGGAAACCGTGTAACTTTTGACCTAAATATCAACCTTATGGGAGTAATAATGTTTTGGAAATAAATGTCTGTGGAAGCAGATTAAAAGTCTATTCCTCTCAAATCTTTGAGGATGTCATTCTTCATTTAGTTGTGCAAGCTGGACATTTCAGTTGTTAAGAAGTATGTTTTTCCTGTTTGTTCATTCTGTTTATTAAAGCATTGCAACATTTCTTTAAATGCTAGTTTTTCAGCCGTATTAAATGGTTGGATTTGTTGGGTTATACTGTGTTATACTCTTAACGTGTGTCCTCAGAAACTCTCATGTTTTTATTGAGTCCCTCATTGGAAAGCTTTGCCAACAGCCAGCTGCTGAAAGGGACCTGCAGCTGTGGCTTTTATTCCAAGTCAACATACTGGGTGGGGTAGTGGATGCAAAGGTGACTTTTCATATTAGGTTTAATTGGATTTTATGAGTAATTGATCATTATATAAATTGCAGCACAGTAGATTTAAAAATCTAAGTAAAATTTCCAAAACCATGATAAGATGCGATACCTCCTGCGCTCAATGAACAGCAAAAAATGATGCTGACTGTTCAGAAAATACCTTTTGGATACAGCTGCTAACATCCACTGCTAGCAAATTAAACACCCACAACCCAGTCATCAGACTAATAAGAACTATTATTCAAATAGTAAATGTAGTTATCGGAAAACTCAGACTCTACAAAACTTCTACATCATACCTCAGGCGATGTACAGAGCAATCCTAATGGCAAAAAACATTTGTGTACTGCAGCTCCCGCCACGGTCATTATCACTGAATGGAGCCACAAAGAACCTTAATCTACAGAAGCCTGAATGCAGCTGCTTGGACAGCCATGTGAAGCCATAAAATGTGCATCGCCCATGCCTGAGAAAGGCTATGAAGTTTGAAATAAATAAATATCTTAAATTATGTGTTATTATGCTTCAATGTTGGAATTACATAAACTGTAAACAAACACACAGCTATCTTTCCTCTGGCTAGTCAGGAGCCGAAGTGCCACTGGAATGATTTAATCTAATCTGCTATAATCCAGAGTGACTGAGACGGGCACATAAACACTTGAACACAGTTTTGTGCAGTCACTGAAACAGTTGTGAGCCAGATGTTGAAAATTAACATCTGGTGGCCCTGTCACAGGTTAGTTTTCTTTTAGTCCAAAGTTTAGCAGTAAATTTTGCAGCTCAGGTACAATTTCAAAACAAAAGAGTCTTTCCTTGCCAGCAAAATGTACATCATCTCTGAATTCACTTTCGTAGCAAGAATCTTGTCATTCCAGTATTGTGAATATGATAACACATTTGTTTTTGCACCTCTGAGCAAAGCGGTGATGACACACGGTGAATCAGCGGCTAAGACAAAGCAAAGAATCCTCTTAAGTATCTTTGCTGCTTCTGCTGAACAGTGGAGGTCAGGGCCACACCCCTATACATGAGACATAACACCAAGTGCCCTGCAGGATGGGTGGAAACAGGGAAAAGGCAGGTGGGAGAGGCAAAAAGGAGAAATAGGAGGTGCAAAGTGTTTCTTAGGAGGAATAAACTGAACTTAGACTGTAAATGGGACATAATACAGGAAGTTTTTAAGGTTGTCAAAAGACTTGGAGCAATGTTCAGATCAGCTTACAAAACTTCATGGGTCAATGCTGAGGAAAAAGTCTACACGAGACAGACCAGAAACTGGGAGAAAAAGGGTCCTTGTTGGCCATACTGTATCCAACCAGCCTACACTGAAAAAAAAAAAGTACTGAAGAACTGAGTCTTTCAGGACCCTAATCACAAGGCTCTGTGCGCTGCACTGCACGTTTGCATAACTTCCTGCCACAGAAAACTCTGGACAGCCACAGTAACATTCCTTAACAAGACTGTACACGTCAGAGAGCTATTTTAGGTATGTGGCCAAACAAGTTCTCAACAAAAAGTGAAGGAAGAGAGAGAAAAAAAAATCATCTGAAGTAATAGTCACTTAGTGCTGCTTATTTTCAATCAGCACTAGTGTTTAACACTACGATTGGAAAGGCGGAGGGAGTGGAGGGCTGGTGATTTTGGAGCTGGCTGGTCCAATAAGGGAACAAATAAAGGAAAACCCAAAGAAAAGTCACAGTGCATGACGGCCTTGTTAAAGGGATACCGTGTAACTTTTGGCCACTAGGGGCGCTAAACCTTAACTTCCCACAGGCCACATGACACTGTCTCAAAATTAAACAGTCTCTCTTTCTGACATCCTCAGACACCGTTTTCACCTTTTTACTTCGTTCAGCCATGACAAACTTTCAAGGAAAAAGTAGCACAAAGCAGAGCCCTCTGTGTCTATAGAGGGGGAGTGGTAAAGAAAAGCGCTCCAGGTCACATGATCCGATGAGTGACGGATCTGCTCCTGAAAAGTTACAATGTCTGGTTTCTGAAGAGCGCAGCCCCCTCAGAGCGCCGACACGTGCCAAACACTGTGTATTGACCCCAGAAATCCTCCATTATTACTCACATTAGGCTAATATTTGGGTCAAAAGTTACACGGTATCCCTTTAAGATGGTTCAAGTCAAACACCAGAAGAGCAAAAGAAAAATGCAATATCACAAAATCACACTGATATAAACAAAAAAAGAAATTAATTTGATAGATGAATAGATTATACAAAATATCAGAGTTGGGACCAATCCACTCCAAAATCAATATCGTGCCCGATACTGACTTGATTCATGGATTGAATATCGGACTAAATTCTCGATCCAACTCACCGATCCACAGAGACACCTTTTATGGCTCCGTGTTTATAAATTATAAGTATGATGCAAGTTTAAGCCTACCAAAGTATGTTTTTTTACTCTGAGTTCCTCGTTTAGATGCTGCGGTACTGTACACCCCCTCCTACAACTCTGATGGGGAATGAGTTGCCTTTTCTAGTTTAGCATGTCACCAATTTGGATATATTTCAACCTGGAGACTAGGGCTGGGATATTAACCAATAAAATTGCTTAATCAAATTTTATGTTTATGACCTTTTTTTTTAATCTGGATTTTTTTTCCCTCTTTCACATGCACCGCAAACTCTATCATTGTGCTTCCATAGTTATTAGCGGGCTCAGTCCCCCCCCCCCTCCGCACCAGAACGGTGTGTCTGAAAGCACTGACAGATATACAGTGAAGTAAGCTGTCACTTACGCCTGAAATTTAGCTATGAACATAACCGCAGTGAGAAATGCTGTCTACGAGATGTAGAAGACAACTTCAGCCCACAAACACTCGTTAAGAGACGACCAACATGAAATGAAATGAAAATTACATCAGCGGATATATTTCTGAAGTGGATTTTCGTATGAGGATTCAGATGAAAAGAGATCCCGGATGAAGTGGTGCTGCATATCTCTATGCAAGATACGAAGACGTTTATACAGTAGAAAAGTTATGACAATATTTACTTCTGTTGCTGTCAATCATTCATATAAATAGAGAAATAAAACACTTTTTGCATGCAAAAGTTTTGATTTGAATATTGTTTTAAAATAAGTTTAATATGTTTTCAAGAAAGTAAAAAAAAAAAAAAAAAAATCTATTAAAATCAGATCAGAGCTTTTATTTTAAGGCCATATCGCCCAGCCGAACTGGAAAAATAGAAAAGCAAGATGACAACTTGAAATGTGTGTACAGCCAAGGTTTCCAGGGTAAAAAGTTGTTCAGCTAAGGAAAGAGAAAATAGTGCAGCGGATGAAGCGTTGCAGGGGAGCAGTGAACTTCCAGACACAATGTGAAAACTGAAGAGAAAAGAAGTTTCTCCAATTCATCATTCTGGCCAATCAGTCTATCTGTCACGGATAATGTTTGAAAACTCCACTAGTTAAAATGCTGTAATCCTTAAGGTATGGTATACAGTACAAAAACATAAAACTATTAAACCCACTGTCACAGTTTAGTCCAATTTGTGGTAATATCTCATTTAAACAAGCAAGCTGAATGCTGGGTTCAAACTACAGGGAAAGAAGTGCCCTAGCAAAATATTAGATAGTAGATGGTAGATAAACTAGACACATGGAGGGCAGAACTAAAAAAGAATATTTCAAATGATGATTGGATCCCAACCTGTAAAGGAGGTTCAATCCCCAACAGAAAGGTTAGCTTAAAATGACTCCAACACAAGTAGTTCATGCGGATCAACATAACCGATACAACAAGGAAATACCGGACATGCTTTAGATGCAATGAAGCAAAAGGTACAAATATAAACTGTCTTTAGGAATGTGACAAGATTAAAATATGTTGGTGAGAAGCGATTGATAAAATTCAAAAGATTCTATTTTTAAGTGTTCCATCCAACACCAAAATCATTTTATTACATTAGTATTAACCAGACATTAACCTCAGAATAAAAGAGTATTTAATAAATGTTGCTATATTACAGGCCAAGTGTCTAATTGCTCTGAATTGGAAAAGTTGTGGCACTTACAATAGGAGATTGGATCAAATGTGTGGCTCAGTGTATGTCATTTAAACATTTAAAATTGAATTAATTTTGTGTGTCTGTTGCCCTCTTATCAAGAAGTGATGTGTGGTTAACTATAGCATAACAAAACCTTACAGAATAACAACAGCAGCAGTAATGACCATAATGACAACAATATTCAGGTAAATTGATTTCATAACAGAAAATATTAGCATCAACTTGTATCCCATTTCAGATATCCGAATCGGATTGGAACCCCCAAAAAACAAATCAGTGCATCTCTTATAAATATAGCCTATTTTTAATAAAAAAAAGATCAATCTTTCCATCTCTATGAGATCTATAGCTCTTTTTTCTGCACATAGATGGATAGAGATAAAGAGATTTAGAGATGTAGAGATAGACGTATTAAACTGATCTTGTTTAAATCCCTGTATACACAGAGGTCATTGGATTCAATCCACAAATAAGCTCAAGTTACTTCTGTAGACTGGTCTGTGATTGTCAAGGCTGTGGGTCAACTTCCAAACATTGACCTCAGATTGGTTTTAGCTGTCAAACTACTCAGAGCAAGTAATCCCTACATGGATCATTTTAAAATCAGCTCAAGATCAGGCTAATACGCATCATGGCTTATGTTAAGGATCACCAACAAAATTTTCCCTTTGTTTAAAAAAAAAAAAAAAAAAAAAAATCTGTGATTTTCCAAAATTTTAAACTATCCTTAATAAAGCAGTTCTATCACTTGTTGCTGCTCTTAAATTTCAAAAGGAGCCTATATTTCTGTCTGCTTTTCAGGCA
>JBBBVU010000008.1:18240994-18256805 GCA_037177055.1 Atherinosoma microstoma
CAAGGGAGGCTTGGGATGTTAATTTTCTGTGTGCATGTGGGTGCATGTGTCTGTGCCTGCGTGTGTGTGTGTGTGTGAGTGCGTGAGTGCACATTTATCCACGAGTGGAACACGACTCCAGTAGATGGCACTTCCTCTTGTCCTGTTATCTTCAAGTCTGACAAGCGGGGCAGGTTCTTATCTGTCACCGCTGGATCACTTGGTTTAGTGAACCGAATGACTTGGTGCAGTGAACCTAGAGTTTAGTTTATTTAGTCTGCTTTCTCTGTAGTGTTCATACAGCTTTATTTGTGAAACTAAATGTAAAGCTTCAACAGGCACAGGATCCAAAGTTGTACCTCCACTCTTTTGCTCTCCTTGTCCATCCACGTGTCAAAGTTAAGATATCTCCTTGACAGAAATGCGCTGACAGAAACGTATGCGCTCAAGTCGTTCGTCAGGAAACGGGCAAAGTCAAAGGGTCATCACAAGGCACAAGGGCATACATGGGTTTTGTGGGGGAGTGATGGCATGTCAAGGTGAAGGAGGAGTTTCAGCCTTTTGTTGCCTTAGTTATGCTCTTAATACCCAAATGGCTTCACAGTAGCATTGTGGCATGAAGAGCGGACTTGTATATACAGTTTCCCCCCTTTTTTTTTGCTAAACCTTTCGGATTTTGTGATCTCCATTACACCAGTATGAGCTCATGAAGAGCAAAGTGTGCACAAGGCTCCATGGAGAGCACTTAGTAGTAATATATCCTCATTCTTACCATTGAGTCCTGGAAAGCATCCAACTGAGAATTCCCTCTTGCACAGCACTGTTATAGAACAGTGTGTTCTCACACTGTGTACAGTTGTACCCCCCCCACACACACACACACACACCATGCTCACAGATGCCAGCTCCAGTGGAACAGTACCTGCGGCCAGAAATTTCTGCCTGCACCTTAAATGTTCCCCTAAAAGAGTACAGTGTGTGCTGTGCAACAGGCTGGATCGTACCATAATTGTCTGTTTTTTTTAGGTGTCATTGTCATGGTTTTCATTTGTACAGTTTTTTGACTCATTGATGATCATCTTTTTTATATCATCATTGCTCTGTTGGGGTATTTTTTTAGGTAAACTGCAACAGACAAGACAGTTCACAAGCAAACATTTCTGTTTGTGCAAAACATAACAAAATATAAATTGATTTATCATTCCTTTATAAAATTTAGGTTTATCACATAGATAAATATGTGGCAAAGAAGTCTGCTTGGTTTTAGATCTTTTTTTAGTTTTGATTCGCTGTAGGACTAAAATGATTATTGGATTTGTCAGTTAGATAAAGACGTATCATTTAGAGGGCACTTTCTGCTTCACCATCACAACATGGATACCATTCGATCTGTGTGACATGTATTTCATCATATGTTAAAATCTGCAAGGGGCTTCTTTGTGCAAAACTTGTGTGCACATGGGCAGTATTGCAAAATCTCCAAAAAAAAAGGAGTTACTATTTGTAACTCTACTTATACGAGTTCTTGCAAAGCCTCTGTGGTGGAGAAGCTGTGCATGGCGGTTTGCTTTTATTTGCCCCTCTAAGAAGCAATTTTAAATAGATTTCACTTTAACAGTAATGAAAGACTGGAAGCAGAGATATCTGCATTTTACTGCTGTTTAAACCTTCATCTGCTTCTTCATAACAGAATTTTGCTGTAATTGTATAGCAGTATTATACTGATTATGCTGAATTTTACAGTATCTGCATTCTTGTTGCAGTTTATTTACAAAAGGTATTGAAGTTTGCTCATGTGTCGGTCACATTAGGGGGAAAAAAACAAAATATTTCCAAGAGACAACACTGTGTGTGTATTAGCTAACAGGCTAACAAGCTTCTTCCTTGACGCCATGCCTTATTAACATATATCCAGGTGAACAGTAAAGTTCAAATGGCTTACTGAGCTTAAATTAGCTCCAAAGTACACACACACACACAGTCACTAAATAGTGTTTCAAATAACTTTAACACAACTGACCACACAAGGAAAGTTTTTTGTCTCTGTGACGCTCCATGCATACATTTCACAAAGCAAGGCTGAAAAAAATTAGCATGTTTCCCATGGCTGCAAGACAAGTTTCCATTTGGCTAAAATAAAATTGCATTCCTATACATAAGGCAATAGGGGGCACGGTCCATTTATTATGGACACTATTCAGAGCTGTGTGGAAATGAGGTGTCAAAACATAATTTCTTCAGGATCCCTGTATCTGTGCTGTTACAGGGATCCTCACCAGCAGCTCCACTCCTTTCAGGGTGCTTGAGCTCTGCAGTTTCAGACTTGGATTTGTTTCTGCAAAACCAGAACTTCTAAAACACCCCCATTTCAGCAGACAAACAGGTGTGGTTTGTTTGTTGGTTAACATCCCTTCCCCCCAACTTAAAATATGTTTTACATAAAATTAAAATGGTCCACTAACATTTGCTCTTTACAGTTAGCATAGAATACAACAAGATACTGTTAATCCACATCCTTATTCAGTATTTAAGCTAAAATGTCAAAATCTGACCTTATTTAACTTTTTTCCACATAAGCAATTATTTCTTTTCTACAGGTTCTGGGCTGTTGGTCAGATAAGATAACATTGTTCATTATCTTATTGGCCATTTTGTTGGCCTTTTTAAAAGGATTTATCACTAAAAACTTCTGTATCCACTTGTTAAAGTTAGGATTACAAAAATGAGAGAAATTGTTTTATATTATTGATGTTAAAAGATCAAATGTGTGCTAACAGTTGGCTTACAGACAGTTTTCTCACATCACCTCAGCATCACCACTGCCTCTGCCCACATGCGCCGCTCCAAAAGCTCCCTACCATCCCTCGGACAACCACAAACACACACCATCCTATACAGGATTCAGCATAAGGTCAGTATGTGTGGATACTGCCAGGACTGTGGGAGAGATGGCTCTTTGTAGTGGAAGGCTTTTCCATAGGCTGTTGCAGCTTGTCCAAGGCTACGGTGACCAAGACCTAGCCCTGTGCAGCGAGGACTCAATGTTCCTCTGTGGCAGTGGAGGTCACTCTCCCTCTCTCTGCATCTGCCTCATTCTAGTCTCTTTTCTACTCTCTTTTCTCTCTATTCCTGGACACAAAACAGGAAAACTGAAAATCTGAAAATAGAAGGCAAAAAGTGAAGAATAATTGATTTTTTTAATGGATTGCCTATATTAACTTTCTCCTTGTCATCATCACAAGAAACATACGAGGCAATATCTTTTCAAAGCTTCTGTGCTTTCTCCTCCAGCAGATTTCCAGGGTTGTGATTAATTATAAGTGCGTCCGATCTTCTGAATCGAAGCTTCATGTTCTAATTAAGAAGAAGAAAAAAAACACTGAGCATATTCAGCCAACTTTCAATGATTGATTTCTGCCCTTTTCACACAGCCTGTTGCTCCCATTTTGTCTTTCCCTTAAGTTATGTGAGTTGCAAAGATCGAATGTGGAACGTTGTTATTGGAGCTTTGAGCGAGTAGCCAAATCACATATTGTATGTTTGAAAAGGTTAGTCACATTAGACACACACAGTTGTCATGTTTTCTGAAAAGGGTTATCTAAAAATTCATGCTCAGATGACACAACATCATGAAGGCGTCTAGACATAGAGTTGTGTAAAAGTAGCATGTTTTCTTTCCTTACACATTATCTCCTTTCTGCTTGTCATGTTATAGCATCAAGTGGCAGAGAATAAAGTTCAGGACAGTGTTTCCCAGAAAGAACACACAAAAAGCAGAAACATGCCATGATAACACACTTTACAGTCATAGCATAGCTTCTACTTTCAGTCAGAATTCTGTTTCTTGGCACCTGATTGTCTTATTTACCACCATCTCTGCGTGGTGCACCTTATTGTCCAAGAAGCCTTTCTAAAGACCCTTTTCACACTGGACAAAACAGCCCATTGACACTCTTTACAGCTGACTTTCACAGTAGGAAAAAGTACAATCACTATATTCTCCAATGAATTAAATGACCCTGCAGGGTGTATATTGGCTTCAGCTTCAGTTGGCAGATATGGGAACATGATACCCAGGTAGGCATTTTACTTTTTATCCCTTTTCTTACAGTACTATTGAAGGCCTGATGCCTATGTGTATCATCTCTGCAACTCTTTGTCATCTCAGTCACAAATCCTGCACGTCTTCAATCAAGTTTTGTTTAAAGGTCGTTCAGTCTGTGATTAGTTTGAAAAAAAAACTGTTCAAAAGATATTGGTTAAAAATCACTTCCCTCCATGCTCCTCAACTGCATTTCCCATATTGAGTGTATAAGTTAAAAGCTTTTTTTGTAGTCGTTAGGCCAATTTTGGTCTACAAAGGGTATTACTGTCACATCTGTCAGCCAGTAAACTATCCCGTCTCTTGCGGGGATCAGTTTAGGATGAAGGCCTGAATAGGTTTACTGTCACCTTTTCTCATCAGTGAGGTTTGTGTGTGGGGTCAAGTCCTTAACAAAGGATGACTCTGCTTCCATTGTCCCATTAAGACAAAAAAGAGCCCTGCTGATGCTGTGGCTGTTTCTGTTGTAAGGAGGACTGATGGGATTTAAGTGTGGGTCTTGTCACCGAGGGCAACCTGGTGCTTATTAATCTGGAAGGTGGTGGGTGATGGAGGAGATGTGGCAAGAGTGAGGGGAGGTAACGGGGGATGGGGCGCTGCTGATGCAGCAGTGCTGCCTGGGGTCAGGAAGAAGGGCATGATGGATACAGCTCATCGCCCAGTAAGGAAGTTTAGAGGGAAAGAGGAGGTGTCTTCTTCGTCAGGACATAAAGAAGCCTTTTTGTCACACTGTCACTCAAATGGATTCAAGGTGGCTGAGACCTTTTTCAGGGAGGAAGAGAAAGGAGAGGTTCCATTGTTCAAAGTGGATCTCTCTCTCTCTCTCTCTCTGGAGGCCTTATAAAGACAACAGGCTTCTTTCTAATGTCCTCTCCAGGAGAACTCAGTACTTCTGTGTGGCAAAAATAAGTTAATGTGTCTGTGTTTGAGGCAAAAGTTTTGAAGAGCTGGATATCGCTTTCTTTTTTCTTATCAATTAACCTGACAGTTTTTCATAAACATGTAAAATAGTACATTATTTTTTCCTAAATATCAAATGAAAATCAGTCATGCCTGTCAGATGTTTGACATCTTTTTTACCCACACTCATTTCAACATGACAAAAAAACAACAAGGAATATCAATACAATCTTTTTGATGGATTTAAACATTTTTGTTTGTTTTCTTTTTGAAAAGTAATGCATTGATTAGATATTGAGGATTCATTTGCCCTCTATCAGTCATTTAATTGATGTTTTGTCAGCAAAAGAGCTGCTCATTGAATACGTTCCTGTGGCTGAAATATCAGATGCACACCCTGAATCTTTGATCACATTCATTCACAACTATTTTTTTAATTTTCCTTTACATTTATTTATTTTTTAAGTTATTTTTTCAATTATTTTAAAAAATTGATTAAACCTGTATAGACAAAAAAAAGTGTTAGCAGCTAGCAATAAAAACGAAGTTATAACCTTAGTGCAGTTTATTTTCCAGTGTTCTTCAGCCGTGTGTTAGCAGTTATCCTGCATCTGGAAGTAAAGCAGCAGCTACATCAATAGTGGATGAACAGAAACAAGGAAGCATCATAATGTCATAGCAGATTATCAACATCTAACATAGACCATGTAAAGAGGATGATAGTCACTGGACTCCTAAGGATTAGGCTCAAGTTTGACTCTGATGTTGAGACTGCTGTTTCCATCCTTTCTTTTTTTGGTCTGTGTTTTGACTTGCTCCGCTACTTTACTAATTTATCATGCATTATAATTATTTGGTTATGCTGAGAAAACCTTTTTTTCTTTTTCCAAAAATATTCAGTATTCTTATGAGTAACTTTTTAAAGAGAATTTGTTTCTTGAACCTCTCACATTTGCGAATGAATGCTGTAAGATGCAATAGAAAATGCCTGTATATTGGGTTGCATATTGTCTTGTCACCCATTTGTACTGAAACAAGGGCCAAAATCTGCTTTTGGACTTTTGTTCATCATCAGTATCACATCCTCAGCCTCTGTGATATCTGGAGGATGGGTGGAGTGCAGCTTAGACCAGCTCCTGGAGCTGGAACCTGACCCCTTTGCTGGAATTGTCATCTGATAAGAGCAAATGTTTTGATAGCGTTGGGCCTTTCAACGTGATCCATGGCTCTCCTTTTACACCCCATAACAAATAGGGCTGTCTAAACAACAGTTTATGGCCAGGACAAGGCCTGGTCAACCATCATCAAAGATCTACTCTGGGATGAGCCATTAGGTGTGAACCAGATGTTGGAAGAAGCTGAGGTGATGCTGAGGGATTAATGAGTCTTTTAAAAAAAAGCTCAGGGATGATCTTCAAGTCTTTGAATAAAAATGTGAATTCTTTGAGATTGTATTTTAACCAGTCTACATAAGGAATTACTTTTTTCACTTTTACTCCACTTGTCCTTTAGCATTGACTGGTGCTTGACCACTGCCAGTGACAGCTTTACTATATGGAAATAGAACACATTGTTGTCTTCTTTAATATGGCTTCCCTGAATAAGTCTATAAATGTATTAGGGCCCTGTGTCTCTCCCTGTTGTTCTGACTTTGGTGAACTGGCGTTCAACCCGGCAACGCTGTAAAATGCAGATTGGGTTCACTGACAGTCCTTCCGTTTTATTACACACTCATGAACAACATTGTTAACAGTCACTTGTCCTTCACTTTCATTTATTTTTTTCTATCAGGCATAACATCGATGGGACAAAGAGTCTATCCGAGCGCTGGCATTTTTGGTGTTAGGCTATGGATTCTGAATGCTTCACTTTGTGTATGAATTAGACTGCACTACTATGTATAAAATATAAACTGATGACGATTATGAAAAATGTAATATACAAATTTTTTAAATATAATTTATGATCATCCACACTTTTACTTAAATGGCATTCTCACTGCAGGACATTTGATCTTAAAAGAACAATTGAATGGTGTGATTTTAGTACTTTTGTTTCAAATTTAAAGGTCTTTTATATGTATAGCTCCAGATAAGTTGATTTTTTTTAATTTTTGCTAATATATTTCATGTTTTGTGTTTGAGTGAAGATCACTCCAGAGATAAGCATCTAGTCTACAAAGTTATCCAGAAATGACTCCCTTTAACTGCGCTTGTTTTCCATTTGCATCAGTTATCAGTTTGGTAGGCTTCTCCCATTAAAGGATGCTGGCCTTTGTTCGTGGCTGAGATTTAGTTTAAGGTTAAATACCTTGCCCTTAAACTCATCCTCCAGGCCACAGTGTGTGGCAAGGTCACCACTCCAATCAACCCAGAGTTAACACAAAGCCTGCTTGTCCTCTAATGAATTAGCTCTACCATTCCTCAGCAAGTTTCTACACTTTTCTCCAATCCCTCTCAGGCCTTCCCAGTCCCACTGCCCTTTCACACGCACCCCCTAGCCCCTAATTTTGAAATGAGTTTTATAACTGGACAGTAAACCTCCAGTGGCTTAATGATGATGACTTCTTCATCTGCCCAAATGTTCCTTTTGTCCACCTCTCCTCAGGCCCAAGACCCTGCCCCCGTTCCCCCTGGTCACATCAGGCTCTAAACCCTGGTTCACCCTACTTTATAGTACCACAGATAATCCCCCCCCCCCCAGAATGCACATGCTCACACATGCACATGCATGCACATGCCCACACACATTTACCCTCAAGCTATTATCTCCACTGAGCCCTGCTCTGTCTCTTTCTTCCTGTCTTTCTCTGTGTTGCTGCCGACTTCAGCAATGGCATTCAAGTGGAATGTTTGCCTTTGTTTGTTTGGCTCACTGGAAAGCCATGAATGACCTTAGCTCATCTGCTATCCTCACTAGCAGAGATTTGCACTTTAGGGCCCAGCAGGTAGTCCTGAAGAGCGGCAGGAGGAGGAGGTTTTTCGAAGAAGCTTGTGGGGCTTTTATAAGGAAATCAGAGCTGTGGACTGCCACCCCGATAGTAAACAGGAGTGTGACTCCTCACACCCTGGGCGTCAGATAGCCCAACTGACCCGAGTACAAAAAGGGAATTCTCTTACGGGAAATTTCACATGGTGGCTATATTTTTTTCTTGTTTTGGTTTTTGACAGTTGAGCTTCAGGACTGTTTTTCTCATTGTAACATGCTTACTAGCACCTTGGTTGCTCTTCTTCCTTCTCATCATAACTCAGTCGAACCCATCTGAAGGGGACCTCAAATTTCCTACAGAGTCAGAACCTCAACTTTCCAATGTTATGTAATGAATAGAAGCCATCCTGCATGCTTGTTTAGGTCGATTAGTTTAGGTTATTAGTGTCAGAGTAGTGCGGGAGATGATTGTCCATGTAGCTCAGCTCCAGCTGCTCCGAACTCCCATCATGTGTTAAGCAGCTGCTGAGTCAGCCAAGACAAAGCTCCTTTGAGAATCCTAAGAGAGCCAAAACTCTTCTCCCATTCCCCACCCCAAATTGAAGAGCTCCTAGCATCAAGATCACCCAGAGCACACACTGCTGGTCATGTAACTTGTCTTTCCTCAGGTGGCACTGGCAGGGACACTTCCCCTTTGTCCCCTTTGGAGCTCAGTGCAGCAGTGAAGGATGGGCTCAGGGGCGGGCAACTATTCAATCCACACTCTTTTGTTTTTTCTGCACAGCATCTTTTGAGGCCAGAGAAAATGCTGAGTTTACTCATTATCTCCATTTTAAATGGGCTATTTAAGACAGACCCCCGTCAAAGTCAGGGGCTTGGAGATAAATCACACTGACAGCTCCTTTCCCCCATTTGAACTTGTGACTGCACTGCTATCAGATGGATGACTGTAATGATTTCACTTTCACTAAACACAGATAAATACAGCTGCTTACTGCCTATCCCTCAGAAATGTCAAATATAATCTGATACACGGTTTGAGAGTCTCTGACATTTGACATGTGTGGTCTAAATTAGCGACAGCGAGGCAAAATTCACAGTCAAACTCAAGCCCGGTATTTAGACAAATGTGGCAGATTGAGAAAAATGAGTGTATGAAAGCTCTGTGAGGACTAATGAAGGCCCTGATTGGCTCATGTGGTGGTTTACAACAGCCCTCGCACTGAATGCGCCGCTATATAACCATTGGAGAGGAAGTGAGAAAAGCTGAACACAACTTGATTAAAACAACTGTTGACCATGTCTGTGGTAATGAACTGGAACGTCAGTCACACGGCTCAGTGCTAAACCAGTAAATGATCATGTGATCATATATATCAACACAGATTTATGTGTTTGTATTTATTTAAAGCATAAAACTACAGATTTTTTGTAGTTTGAGTTGGTATATTTTGGGAAATTCACACAAAGGTACAGTTTTTAACCTTTTCTCAGCTAAATAATCTGAAGTAAACGTTAAAGAGAGAGACTTGGAATCTCTTGGGGAGTGACTTCCCCTCCATCAAGTAGATGTAAGTTTTCTCAGACTTACTATTTACCTGACAAATTCTTGCTGATGTTTCCTGACAATAATTAGTTTGCAGGAAAAAAGTCAAAGAAGCCTTCCGCACAGTGGAACACAACATAATGAATCTTTTTGAGTGTAATAATAAAATCATGTATGTGAACTTCTTACAGTTTGTAGCAAACTGAACGTGTTGTCGTACATGTGCATGTTGAAGCCACTCTCATTTCATTTTATAGCCACATATCATCAGCCCTGAGCTCTGCTTTATTGTCCGGTTCGCAGCATTATGATAAGGCAGTATCACAAATCACTAATAACATATAATTCCCAACATCTGCCAGCAGCTGTTGATTTGCGGCACATTTCCGTTTATTTATTTTGACCTGATGAGCCCCTGGTATTTATAGCGGGAGTAAAAAAGCCTAGCAAGGGGTCAATCCTGGGTAAGGCTACCAAGACAAAATGCTCAAGCTGACCCGACATTCCTGTCCCCACTTTGCTGGAGATGGATTCTCCTGTCTCTAAATTGGCCCCAATAAAATGTTGGGTGTGGCAGCTTGAACTGAGCTTGAGCGTGAGAGCAAAAGTCGGATTTAAAGACCTTCCATCCCTCCCCACCCACCATCATCACCACCCCACCCAACTCCAGCTGCTGTCTTTTCTTGAAAATGAAAACTTTAATACGACATGGTGCCCACGGCGGATGTCTTGACATCATAGGGGTCACGCGTGGCAGGACTGTGTAGCAGTGGGGAGATGTGGGCCCTCGTCTTTGTCCCCCCCCCATCAACTCTGCAGGTCTCCAAGAGCATCTGTCACCGCAGGGGGTCAGCAAGCTCGAGATGAATGAGCCCCCAGTGGATTCCCTCCCTCCTTGGCAAATGGCACAGGACAGAGGAGTGCGCTGGGGACTAGGGGGAGGGGTCTGTGTGGATGTGTTTGTTTGCATGCGAGTGAGATAGAGAGGCCGAGAGGGAAGGAGGGTTTCTGCTGTACTGAGGGAAAGAGAGGGATTCCCAGCTCTTTCTGAGGAGAATCCTGACTACAAGACAGGACTGAAACTCTACATGTGTATCCTGGATGGATGAATTCTTCCTAAAAGGAGTTACTCTTTAACCTGGACTATATTTGCGAAGCTTCCTGCACGTTTTGGGATTTACTGCATCAGATTTGGATTTTAAGGGCTTGTCAGCTGGTGGAGGAGTCATGGGGAGGTACAGGAGAAGCTGCTTAAACTGCTTGCTGGCTGTTTGTCACATGTGGCCCTGATAGAGCATTAATGATATGGGCTTTTAGCACCTCATTTAGTGGACATGGAGCAATGTTTGTCTTTTTTCCCTTTATTTCTTAACCCCATCCCCCTTTCTCTCATGTCTGATTAGCAGTGTCTTTTCTAATGTTAAGAGACCACTAAGCTCTTTCCCGCATACAAACTGTTGCTATTGACCTTAAGCATTAAGGCATAACAATGACACGAAAACAATTTTGATATTTATCAAATTCCCATTAACATTCTATTCATTTTTAGTCTGTTAAGAAAATGAAAACTGAAAGCTAGATCAACTTTAGTTTATGCAAATCCTTTATTAGAAATGTTTTGGCCCCTAGTTATTGTTAATAAGCAAACATTGATGTGCCAAGTTTAACTCTGTGCAACATAGCGGTTTATTAGGAATTTATGTTCATTGTAAACAGCTGTATTATTTATTTTATATTTATTTGGGTTCAATGTGAAGAATCTGTTTAATTAGAATGTGAGTAAACCAGCAGGGAAGTAGATTTAATCCGTATTCCATTCACTCTATTGTAAACATTGTAATGTAATTATGCACCATAGAAAGAAACAAAAGGCGTACCGGAGAGGAGGAGGAAAAACGGAGTGAAAAGTAATATCCTTGTAGAAGGAAAGAGTTAGATATTCTTCTCCAGTTATTGTCAGTATTGGTGTGGAAATTTATTTTAAATCATGTAATTGTGATTACCTTGACATTAAGGAAAATGATGCTATTGTCTAAGTTTCACATTCTTTGCTTCACCTTTAAGAAGTTCAAATGTACACGTTGTACGCTGATAATATTTATTTGTACTTTTAAAATACTTTTGATTTAATATTCAGCAAAGCAATGCTTCAGTAACTCCAAGTAAGCAACTTTGTGGTTTGAATAAGGGAACTGGGGAAACTGGCTGGACTGGACATGATCTTTTTTTGGAGGGGGGGTGGTGTGGTTTGCCTTTACTGTTAAAGTAAATCAATGCTGCTGATAGCATAAAAGGTGCTAGAGTGTAACTGCAAGTCCAAAGAGTAATGAAAAACCAGTAAAATCAGACATTTTCTTCTTCTTTTGGTCTGATTGCTGCAGTTTAGGGATTCCTTTATTTATACATGGTCACAGCCTTCATTAAATGCAACAGGTAGGCCATAATACCGATCCATAGCTGGGTGTGTTTCAATGCATCTGCAGTTGTACTTGCATGAAATGGTACCATCCCTTTGAACCTCTTTGATTGTAAGTAAGTCTGTTTTCTTAGAAACTCCACCACCCCGTCAGCATTCCCTCCGAGCTCATCACTGGAGGAACAAGACCTCATTAAGCACCCCAGGCCTGTAATGGTGTCTAGATTTACGGCTCCTTCATTTTCATCTCTAGAGCCATCTGCGTCTCCTTCTGTGTTGTCTGCCCTTCGCAACCAGATAAGCATCAAAATATTTAAAGACTCCGCTGCCTGGGTAATTAGCAGAGAGTGAGAGCTTTGGTGGGGACTCATTTGTTGGAGCACCCGGCAGAGGATAAAACATGACCTTGTGTTAGGAGGAGGCTAATTTTCTATTACCTAAATTATTGCATTTCTACTTAGCGACTCAGTTGCTCTGAAGGTTGCTCTGCAAATGCTTCTGCCTGGCACATTGATGTTTTTAACCCTTTACTTTGTCAAGCTGGGTAATCATTCACAACGTGAGCTCCAGTGTGGTCAGTAAATGCAAGTTGAAGCAGTTTGTGTACACTTGCTATTTGAAGGACTTGGACCCCCAGACCAGAGACCCCTCTTGCAGAATAGTAGCTCGGTCAGAGGTGATGACTGGCTTGATTGTGACAGTCAGTGTTTTGAAGGGGAACTTCTGTTATATCAGAGCCTGAGTGGCTAGACAATACTTTGTCAAAGGGTCAAAAAGCAACTACCAAATCCATTCACAGTGGAGTGACTGTGTGCAGGGACCACTGCCACAAACTAAAACACAACAACTGTGTTTTATGAAAATAGCCCCAAGGCAGTGGTGGTATCATGTAACACATTTTTTAGCCTCGTAGTAATGACTACATGTGTCATGGTTTTAGTTGCTCTTAATGTTTGAGTGTCCATAAGTGCTTCCACTTATTTTCAGAATAGGTTCTTTGGTGACCTGTAGTGAGACACTATGTGGCTGGGATGTTTTGAGGTTATTTTAGGTCGCTGTTTTCAAACGAGTGAATTCTGCATTCATGAAATAAATGAACTACTGATGTGATTATCAGTCTATTTTTAGATTTATTTGCTATTACTGGTCAGTAAATAGTAATTTTCCTGATATACATTGCAGCAATCTGCCATCTTATATGATTTTAGAGCACGTTTGAGAATTTATTAGGAAGACATTTTTTTTGTTTTGATGAAAATTTGTGATATGAAATTACACTAATGATGGAGAACAAAGTATTATTTAAGCTACTTTGTGAAAACTGGAATTTTATCAGTGATGGGGAGCTAATCAGAAATCTCCCTGCTCTCCCCCTGCAGGCCTTGCAGCAACGAGTGACATGTCTTTGCTGAGCGTTTCTGCTGAGTAGTAGAGATTCAGCATGTAGCTGAAGTAAACAAGTCCTTTCACGCCTGGGAACAGTCCAACATCGTAAGTTACCTTCTTTTTTCTTTTTTTTCTTGTGATAAAATTAGAATTCAGTTTCTGCTCGCTCATATTCCCTCCACACTGGCCTCCTCAAATGCGCCGGGTGAAGATCACCCTTGCTCAGTCTGACCTTGGGTCACATTCATGCAATCTGTTGATGCCACCCAGGAGCTGAAGATGGCCTTGACTGACCATTTGACTGTCCACCGCTCAATAACACGAACACCCCCCCTTTTAGTCATTAGTCTTTGAACATTAAACTGGAGCCTGCTCATTACGACTGACCATCCATCAAATGGACTGTAGCTACTGACTGAGCTGAAATACTCCCAGCCACTACAAGTGACCTTAGCAACCACCTGAGTCGCATCTCAGAGGCCTCCGCTGTGTGACCTCTGCCACGGTCACGCTTTGTTTTAAGTCACGCAGGTGATAAAATGTCAGCGTCTGTGCTCATCTCCAGCCTACATCAGATTAATGACAACTCTGACCAACAAACAGCAGCCCCTCAAGCACTCATTTTCTTTCTCTTTTTTTGTTTCGCCCACTCCATCATTGTTTCTCCATGCAGTCACCTTCCTTCATCAGTTAAGCAAAAAGTACTGTAGCTTCATTCTCTTTAAGCTGCTTATCTGTTTGACAGCACAGTCAGGGATTGTTAATCTTGTCTTTTGTCTGGGTTGGTCAGAATCCTCCCCAGTAAGGTTGTTAAGTAAACACGGTGACTGGAATCTGTCCAGGCGTAGGCAAAATAAGACCTGGGAGGAGGAAAGCCAGCCCTGACTTAATTCCCACCCTGCTTTCTATTGACAAAATAAGAAAGGTGTCTGCATGGCCAACACCTGACAACAGTACATATAAATGCTCATGTTACTAGTAAAACTGAAAGAGAGTATGTCATTCATTGTTTGAGTGCATTTTTTAGCGTTGAGGATTGCAGTAAAGCAACTCATAAAAAAAAACAAGTCTGAGGTTATTTAAATTATAGCTTAATTAAAGTCTTATCTACAGGTTTAGTTCACTAACATAACATACAACAGCTGTATGGGATCTCAGTTGGACTAATGAGAAGACGACGCTTTTCCCTAACAGCTGAAGTCTTCAGCCTGGGCCTCCACTTGGCAGCTGTTGTGTTTACCACAACACTGGTCTGCACCAGTCAAATGTAGTCCAAGGACAAACATAAAAAAGAGGCATTTCAGGTCAAACTTGCATGTCAGGAAAGCAGCCAAACCTCCCCTTTTATTTTCCTTTTCTGCCCTGGTTTCACACAGTTTGAACACTCAGCTTAAAAACACATCGGGTGTTGTTTTGACAAACTGCAAGATGAGAGTTAGAGTAGGAATCTCAACTGGATTGAAGCCATGAGTCAGAGCTGCTTTTATCACCACAATTGGAGTGCTTTCTCTCTCTGTGCTGTGTGTTGCTCTTTTCTTTAAGAACACATGCTCAGCCCTCTGTCCCTCGCCAGCTGCCACCGGAGAGCCAGCCGACCATAGGCCCACGCAGCCCCGACCTCGGCAGATGTCCTTGAGTGGACACTGGAGTGGAGGGGGCGTGGGGGCAGTGCAAGCAGAGCGACACAAGTGGACAGAAGGGCAAAGAGGCAGGGGAAAAAAAGAAAGGAAAAAAGACTGGAAGAAGCCACTGACCTTGGCCATTATGTTTTGACTGACATAGACCAAGTGTGTGCATGATTATTTGCAGAAGCTTTTGGTAAAGCAAACTTAGTTATTCCAGAAAAGGACAGACTAAAGTTATCTGATGAATGCAGCAGTAATTTGATGATACCATAGCTTAAAATCATGTGTTGCATCTTGACAACAGTATAAAACATCAGGTTTCTCCATTTAAAATCTGAAGAAATAAAAGATTTAAACCAATTTTAACACTGGAGCCAAATGGAGCAAATTAAACGCAAGCTCATTCACCTTGTCTTCTCAATAACTTTGCATTCTGTGAAGTGCCAAACCTTATACGTCCTTATAAAACCTAATATGAGTTTACAGCATAGTATCGCAAACATTTGAGTGGGCACATCTGTTGCTTTTGGAGTTATTATGTAAAGAAACAAATCGATGAGCTGAGATAAACAGTGGTGTGATGCGTGTTTGCTTATCTTGCTGTCCTTTTCTCATCGCTCCAACAGGTAATGGGGAATTCGTACGCAGGGCAGTTGAAGTCTGCTCGCTTTGAGGAGGCTCTCCACAACTCCATTGAGGCGTCGTTGCGCTCGAGCAGCGGAGATCCACAGCCCATCTTCACACAACTCTACTTGGAGCCAGAGTCGTATCCAGGTAACATGGAAGGTAGGGAACTCAGTGGAAACAGCAAAACAAGATCTGACATAACACTGTAGCAGGATTAACTTTGATATTATTAATTATTATTATTATTATTATTATTATTATTATTATTATTATTATTATTATTATTATTATTATTATTATTA
>JBBBVU010000008.1:18256905-18268175 GCA_037177055.1 Atherinosoma microstoma
TATTATTATTATTATTATTATTATTATTATTATTATTATTATTATTATTATTATTATTATTATTATTATTATCAGATCAAGAACTTTTAAATTTGTACTATTGATTTGGATATGCATGAAAGCAACAGTGGTTATACCCCAAATATTGTACTGGTTCATTACCAGTATTTATAAATAAAGTCACCCTTTGGTCATTAAAATAATCTGGAACTTGCTATTATTCCCTAGTAAGAGCATTATTTATTCCTTTTTTGTTTTTTGTTTGCTTTGTTATTTTTTGTTACTTAACTTTGTGTTGACCTATGCAGCAGTAAGTTCCTAGATTAGGGCTGTTGTGATATTCTGGCACATGCAATAATCATGATATATAATGTGTGAAATATCAGGATCTTGTTGACCATACCCATATGAACATATTGTTTTATATCAGCTGATAAAATCCAAACATTACTGACTGCAGTTTGGTTTTGTATATTTCTTACCCTCTTTTTCAAGTGTAACTTGATAGCAAAAAAAAAAGAAAAAAACCCTCAACAGATGCTTTCTATTCGGCTGCTTTTCTGTTGATTTAGTCCATTGATAACAACAATGCTTTTGGTCATGATAATTATGGATTTTCGCAACAGCCAAACTTTAAGTGACACTTCCTTAAAGTTTTTTGAATCTGTAAAGCAATGAAGGAAATGATTTGATTATATGTATCCAGTTGACATGAAGTCAAAAGCCGAAGTTGCGCTTCACGGTGGGGAGGACACGGGACAAGAGCTTATGAATGGTCACTCCTCCAATGATCTGGAGGAGCTGGAAGACGATAATGACTCAGACAGCAGCAGCCCTCCTCTTCCCTACTTGCAAACTCCTGTGCCGGACGGATGCTGCACGCTGGACGGTATGAACTCAATACATTTAAAAACAAAACAAAAAGAAAAACAAAGAAACCTTTCCAAAACATTTTCAGAGGAAAATGCTTTTCACTGAAAGGAATGTGATTATGATGCATAAATCTTCTTATTTCCTCCAGAATCATATCAGATTTTCCTCCACTTCTTTAGGATTTTGTCAGGCTGGAAAGGACCTCCGCCTGGTCTCCATAGCAGCAGAGCCCATTGAAGTCCCAGCAGGCTTTGAGCTGGTCGGTGCCAAGTCCCCCAACGTCCCCGAACACATCCTGGTGTGTGCCGTGGACCGCCGCTTCTTGCCTGATGAGAATGGGAAAAATGCACTTTTAGGTCAGTCTGCTCTACTGATCTGAGATGAAATGGAGACCAATAAAAAATTTTTGTTCCTGGTGAAACGAATACACTCTGACGTCTGTGCTGGTCATACACTGTATTGCAAATACTTGTAAAAATGGAAGAAAAAAAAAGAGGAATAATACAGTTTTCGGTGCATCACTTCCAGGTTTTTCAGGAAACTGTGTGGGCTGCGGTGAAAAGGGTTTCAGATACTTCACAGAGTTTTCAAATCACATCAACCTGAAGTTATCCACACAGCCCAAAAAGCAGAAGCACTTAAAATACAACCTGGTGAAGAATTCTCAGGGTGTTTTGTGCAAAGGACCGCTTATCTGCTGGAAAGGTTAAAAATACCTCACTTAAACTTTATAAATGAATACAGTGGCATGCAAAAGTTTGGGCACCCATCCTTTTCTGTTTTAGAATAGCAAACAGAGAAAAGAGGATGCTTGCTTTTGGTTTTATTAAATAACTTTTAAACACTTTCCGTAGCCAGCGAGAAGGCTTATCTTATCTTCGAGGACAAACCACAGAGTTTTCATGAGGTTTAGGTTAGGAAATAGGAAAGGCAAAACTTTCAGCTTGTTTGTTTTTCTTATGACAATTTGAGAATTTTGCGAAATTTCAGGTGTTTTTAGGATTCTTGTCTCGTAATCAAAGCCATCCTCTTTTGAGGAGGTGTGATGCTTTCATTCAGAAATTGCAACTGCTGAAATATTCCCTGTACAATGGGCAACGTCGTAGACTCAAGTTTATTTACATGATCATCCGCAACATTATGAGCTAAATTTTGTGGTAAAAACACTGGACATATTTATCCTCTAAAGAGCTTTTAGTTTAGATTACAAGTGTGAAGGTGGGCTGCAGAAACCAAATAATGAGAACAAACCATTAAGGTCTGAGAAGTTATTAATGTTTTCTTCACATTTTTTATCTATAAAAAACTAAATACTTGAGAGGTTGCACAGATTGTTTCATCTTTAATGATTTGACTTTTGGAGGTCGGTTTATCCACTACCTACTTAAACATACAGTAACAGAAACTTTGACCGGAATACCCAAACTTTTTCATGCCACTGTGTATATAACACACTCTAAAGTCTGATGACGTTCTGTTACATGTTGTGTTTAATATTCTTTGTCCCTCCTCACTTTGCACTCTCAGACAGTAAAAGCCGTCAGATCTCCAGCAATGCAACGGCCTCCAAACCAAGCTCGTCCTCCTCTCTTAGCGGCAAAGAAAACGGAGGCACCAGTGGACACAGCTCCTCTCCCTTTTCCCTATCAGGTGAGACCACGTTTTCAGCACAGATGCACTTGTGAGGTGACGTGGCTCAGGCTGACAAGGTGAAATGACCTTTTTAATGTAAGGAGTCCACATCAATGTAGAAACTCTTGCTTCTCTTCATAATAAAAAGACAACAGATATTTATATATTTACCAAAGGGTCATTGCAACTGATAATATATGCTGGTAAGTTCATGTGGTTGCCATAGAGATGAGTTGAGGTGACTAAGCCCTTTTATAAATGAGAAAGGTATTGTCAGTTCATGACAAAGAGGAGCCCTGGTTGGTTGTGCGTTGTCCCATTTTCATGTGTATTCTGATATTTTATCATACGGTACCTTTAATTGCTATCATTAGCCGTGCCTGGTGAGTTCTTGATATCAGCTGATAGTTTTACACATTTTTAATGTTTTACTCATTTTACACATGTTCTACTTTTTTATTGCTTGTGAGAAGAGGTCATGCAGAGGGAAATGAATGTGACTATTTCACATTTTGTTAATCTAATTAAAAACTTATTGTATATTGAGATTCTGCTTCTCTTCCTCTCTCACCTTCCTTGGCAACAGCACTTATTCCTTCTTTGAAAAAAGCTCCTGAACTTTAGAGTATTGATTTGTCCTGAATCACAAAGCTTCTTATCAGCAGGAATCTTGAACATTAATGTATTGGACTGCCAATTTTTGTTTTGGCATCACCTTTGCCTGAAATGTCATGGTTGAGATCTCCAGGTGCATTTCTCTCTTTTATCTCAAGATTATGATTCATAGCATGCACCTCTCCATTTCTCACAAGGGTTCATGAAAAGCACAGATATAGTATGTTACTATGCAATGAGATTGTAAACAGAGTCTGTATAAAAGATATGATTGTTTTAAAACTATCCGTTTGTTTTAATTTTAGATTCTCCACCCACCAAGACAGCACAAGCATCCTCTGTGTTTTGTGGTAGTCAGGATCTTGGAAGAGACTGCAGTTTCCTCAAACCCCTGGCCTCCACTCCTGGAAACAAGACTCTGCCGATAGGTGAAGAACTGCCTCAGTCCCCTGATTGTTTTTCCCTTAGTTTCATCAGCTGATTATCTTGCTTGTTGGGCTTAATTCTGCATATAAAAGCTGCTTAGAGAAACAATCATGGCAGCATACAATACATAAACATTGGTCTCTCTCATTCATCAGTGACATTTGCAAGGTTATAGGTGCTAATAAGTTACGACCTCTATGAAAGCGACACTTGAACTGCCTTGCCTTCATGCAGAATGCTGTTGCTTAGATACAGGTTGTTTTATTTACCAGGCGCAGCATAAAGATGATGGAGTTGTGGCTGACCATGGAGCAAAGATTAACCTCTGCTGCAGCCTGTTTAGACACACTCACAGATGCACATATAAACACATGCATGTGTGTACGTTCCAATCAATACTGGAGGAAGAAGTGCCATAATGACTTTTAAAGGCCTTGCTACCCATTAGATGCTTTACAAGGTTGTGATATTGACAAGGGAAGGCTACATATAACGATCAGTGTTGTAGTGTCTTGCACACGTGAATATGAAATGGGAAAATCTCCTTTCGTAACAGGCGTATACGTATAGGAAATCAATAACCCACTGTTAGTACTGACTCATTTTTATTTATTGCCTGTCCTCTGCAGACAATTACATTTTTAGACTTTTAGATTTTTTTATGTTTCTGAAAAGTTTTTCCTTTGCCAGTGACAGCTTGTTAAATTGCCTATGGAGGGCAGCAAGATTACCCAAAAAAAAAAGACAAATAAAGCACGCAGGAGAACCCAGTTGCAGACTGAAGTGGGGAGGGAGGAGTTGTGAAGTGGTTTATTGATGGATGCTAAAACCAGGCAATAAGTCAGAACAAGTAGTTAAAAGCAGGATAAAACAAGACTGGAATACTTGGCTGAATGCATAAATATTTTTGGTATATGTGATGCTGGGCTCGTGAGGAGAACAGGTGAACTAACTGGGGAAATGAAGGCAGACGAGGCGGGTGTGTTAGACAGGAGACTGGATGGGGACTTAAAGACTCAGAGCAATTTCCTCCTGTCTTCTTCAAAAAAAGGAAGGATGTGAAGGAGACTTCCTAAGGACTTTGGAAGAGACTGCAGTGGTGAAAAGAGAATCCATCTGCACTTACATTTGACTGGAAGAGTCTGCTGGGGTAAAACCACAGCTGTGAGATGAACTCCTAAAAGCACATTAGATGCTACTTTTTGAATGTGTTCCATGCTACCCTGCCTCTCTCGCCTGGTGTTTGCTGGGTAGGCTCCAGCCCTGTACCATGCTGTTTCAGGCAGGCTATATGAATGTTCTCTAGGCAGGAAAAATATCATATCATACCAATGCAGGTAATTTAAAGAAACAAGAAAAGAAAGGTTTTTGCCTTGTATTTGCATTGTTGACATTTTGAGAATTGTGAACCATGCAAATGTTGTGGTTGCAAACGTGTTATATTTATGATTATGGATGATTTCAACTATTTCTGTTGTTTTAATGTGTGCGTATGTGTGTGCTTCCAGTTCCCACAGCTCTTAGGGTGAATGGGCCAACAAATGGCCTGGGTATTGATGTGCATCCTCCCTTACTGAGCCCTTCCCAGGTTTCCTTAGGCCCTCAGGTTCAGGGATATCGCACTGCAGATTTAGGAGACAGTCCAGGTAAGCTCCTCCACTCAAGCTGTCTTTCAGTTTTATTCTGTCTCTCTAGTTTGACATAGTTTCTGCTTGATGTTCAGTATCGTCTGCTATGAACTCTGGCCCTCCAAAGAAGCGTCACCGCAGCTGGCTTTCCAGCTCACTGGTACCAGTCCCAACGACAGCTGTCCCTGTGCCTGCAATTCGCCCAATAGTTTGCTCTCCAGGTTTGTTGATCATCAACAAAATGAGCTGGGTTTTACATCAGTCCAGCTGTGCCATGTTTTGTCCTCTTAGCTGTTTTCCTTGTGTGTGCATATGTGCGTGCAGAGGTGTGTTGTCTACCCTCAGAAGCACAGACTGTTTGTCATGTCTTTCTCTGCCCTCCTTTCCTATCATCCCTCTGATGTGCAGATGAATATACCACTGACATCCTTTCTGCTCTCTGGTTGTTAAGGATGAATCATAGTGTTGCTATGGAGATGGAGCTGGACAACTTGGTGCTGAAAAGATTTTACCAATTGCATTCTTGGGGAAGCTGCCTGATTATGTAACTGTATATGTATATATATACTCCATATTATCCATTCTAGTTTCATATTGAACTTTTTCATGTTCAACATTTATGATATGGTGATCCTGCCATCTAAAACATGGCAAAGTAAGACCAAAATAAGAATAAAATATTGAAGAAAACTTAACAGCTGCAATCTTCCCTTTATTTTACAAAAAACATGAACAGTAACTCATCGTATAAACAATAATTACAAAAGAAATATTTATGTCAACACATCTGTCATGGCTGAGCTTTTCCACCTAGTTTCAACAGCTTTTGTTATACAGTCTGTGATCTACAGTGCATCGCTGACTGTCTCACACAAGGAACAAGGTTATTGTCAAACTTCAGCATTTATCAAGACATTATTAGCCATGCTAACACAATCGGAGGTAAACTCATATAATGTAACTTAGTAAGCCAGACATAAACCAGTGCTGCATGTTTATAAAAGCAGAGCAGAGCCTCCATGGGACTTTTCTAAAACAAGTACAGCACTTCTCAAACAGGATTTCTCAATCCTGGTCCTCAGGACCTGCTGCATGTTTTAGATTTTATCCTACCTCAAAACACCTGGTTAACGGACCTCCTCACCAAGTTCTTTGCAAACCTGTTAATGAGCCATTCATTTTAGCCAGGTGTGTTCAGTGACAGAAACATTTAAAAAAAACAAAAACACTGAGCCTGCGGACCAAGATTGAGAAACACTGCAGATTCTGGAAGCAGCAGAAGCCTGAGCGTCTGGAGTGGCAGCAATCAATCTGCCAAAACAGAATCCTTATTATTTATTTAAGCTATTTTCTTGGAACACGGCTAAAATAAAGAACTAAGTTTCATAGTGTTCAAACCTGGATGGAACCAGGCTACTCTTTTTTTTTTTTGCATCAGATGAACAATAGAAAAAGATCCAGAAAAACAATGAGGAAAAGACTTACCGTACAGAAAAGATCCACATTCATGTTTGACCTTTTCTTTCAACCTTGTCTGTGCAATGCATTTTGATTGATGGAGTTGATATTCAGGGGTTTAGTCATTGCATGAAGATACACTTCAGTTCTGTGATCACAATGCAACAAATTTTCTGCTGCAAGAATTTCTCTTAAAATAATAAACATGTTTACCTATCTCTGTGTAAGCACTGACATATGTTCCCGTCATTGTCCTCCAGGTTCTGTGATAGCAGTGTCCTCTCCTCAGCCACCAGTGGCAGGTGTCATACAGCCACAGCCTGTCAACGCTGGAGAAACAGTCATCGTCCCCAACAATCTGCTCAACTCTTCAGGAGTTCGCCCTGTCATCCTCATCGGTGGGAGCTTCATCTTGCTGATTTGTTCCTTCCTTGGCTAATTAGGATTAAACTTGCATATAAGTGAACATCAGAGTGAAACTCTATGACAACTTTTTGTTTCAGGACATGGAACTTTACCTTATTTCTATGGGAATGTTGGCGATATAGTGGTGAGCCCCCTGCTAGTCAGCTGCTATAAGAGCAGTCAGCTGACAGAAAAGAACCTGGAGACTTTGGGCCTCCACAGCAGCCAGATGCTCAATGTGGAGACGATGATCCTGCTCACTTTACAGTACCTTGCACGTTTAGGTAAGCAGTCAACACAAAATCTCAAATACACATAAATCAAAGTTGTGGTGTTACTTTGATATTCCCATCAAGCTCACAGGCTAGAAACTAGTTTGGTGACAGGGTAGTTCAACACCTCTATAGTGAAAATTGTTCCTGCAGGTTCAGAGCAGATTCCTCTGAAGGAGGAGCTGGAGCAGATAGTTCTGAAGGCCATGATGTGCTGTCCCGGGACTCCTGCCATATCCCCGTCACAGCTGCCGTGGCTGGCTCGGCTGGAAGCCAGCGTCTCTGGGGGCAGTGTCCACGTGGTGGTTACCCACACATCTTTAGGGGAGGGCATTTCTGAGTCCCTGCGTTCTCTCAGTGAAGGTCCTCGCCATCAACAGTGTCTGCCAACCTATGTTGTCATTATATGTGCCTCAAAAAGGAGCGGCAATGAGTTCTGCGTGCTTGTTTTAGGTGAGTGTTGCAGTCTGCCTAATGCATTTAAATAAAGTTGCATTTTAACCTGGTAAACTACACAAGATATGTACAGTGAATATAAACTAACTCACCCCACACAGGAAAGTACCAAGCACGAGCCTTAGCTGAAGGTATGCTGACAACAAATGAGTTTCTGAAGGAAATCAGCTATGAGCTCATCACGGGTAAAGTCAGCATCTTGGCATCTCACTTCAAAACGACTTCCCTTGGTAGGTGCTGTGTACAAGAAATAATTCCTCACTGATTTGTGGGCTTGATAAGGAAAAATGCAAACACACTACTCACAAAAAAATTTGAGATATTTGCCTTTTTTTGTATAATTTTAGAATGAATCTAAAATGCACTATAACCTTTATTTGTGATCTTAATTTCACCGTCTTTATGCTTTCGAAAGCACACATACAACTGTTCAGTGTTTAAGTACTTATTGTAGCCTACAACATGCTGTTCTCAACAAGGTGAATAAACACAAAAAAAAAATCCCAAAAGGTGTCTGAACTGTGAATCATTCACTAAATGTTCTGGTTCAATGACAACTTATACTTAAACAGTCCTCTTTATCATAGTGTTTATATTTAGACATCATCATAACAAGACGACACCTAACACATGACAAGTTATTGAGATATTGACAGTTTTTACATTGTGGTATACCCAGCTGTTGTCAGCTTTTCAACCAATAAATTGTATGAAATGGAGAAATTACTACTGCGTTATTCTTTTTAAATGCCATAGATTCATGATATAATATCAGAGTAACATGAACGTTTTATGTGTTGTGTAAATTTCAACCAAAAGCTGAATATCCCTAACTTTTTGTGAGTAGTGTTTGTAACTTTATGCAAGACGATTGAGACTTTTATAGATCTTTTGTTGTTTAATATGCAGATGAAAAAACAGTATATAGTGTGCTGTAGATTTGATTTGTGCACAGCTGTTGCACATGAATCCCTGGCTCTGTGTCCTTGTGTGACTATGGTGACTGGTTGTTTCTAGGGGATAATCTTGACAAGCAGCTGGTGCGATACCAACGCAGACGGAAAGGACAGGTCATCCAGCCCTTTCAGGTCGATGTCACTGACCACATCCACTCCCAGGAGGCTGCCAGCATGTCACCACCGGCAGACACAGGTTAGACTGCTCTCATGTGTACTTGCTGTCTAAACTGAAATGTTTGGATAACTTGTTAGTTTTCAAACCTTTTTTTTTTTTTTTTTTTTTAATCTAGGTGAAAGTACAAATCACAAACAGTCATGCAAAGTCAACTTGAGGGGTTTTATGGAACTTTTTGATCATCCTCTTTTTTTTTCTTTGTGAAAGATTAATCTATTTGATGTAATTATAAAATTCTACAAAATGAGAGCCATGGGGGAATCGTCACAACAATAATTTGGAGCACAGTTAATTCGATAATAGATAATAAATCATTTTAAATAACATTTCATAACACATGTCATGAAAATCATAGTAGTCAAAAGTTAAGTAATTAACTGGAGAGAATTTAGGGTGATATCTCTTCCTGAAATGTTTATACTCTCTTCACAGACTACAGAACAACTTATACAAACATTTTTCCAGGTAAAAAAAAGTTCACTAATGAAATGTATTTATCAGTGAACTTTGTATTTGCAGATTACTTTTCTTTTTTGTAAGGGATGTTATTTATTCATCTTGTAAATATGAATATGTGTACATTTTTAATTTTTTACATGATTTATACATACCCTTGTGCTCTACATATATATGTATATGTAGAAGATGACATTTTAACTCTGGAACCGTCTTTGCAAACTAGTTTCAATATTAAACCAGCTGTTGCCTCCATACTGTAAAGTGCATACATCCCCACAAATCTTTCTCATGAAGTAATGGAATATAAGAGGTCGATATCTTTAAGACTGTGAGCACTTGTGACCTCTCAAATTGTGTTTTGACACAGCTGACTAGAGCCTTTAATACCAAATACAGATTGGTACCTGATGGGAAAATAGGAAATAGGTATTTTTTTAGCCTGAAAAGCCTTTTTTGACCCATTTATTTCCATGTTCATGTTTTGTATTTTCCCATTGCAGAGTTTTTTAGTAAGATCTTTCAGATCTATCCGGCCCAGCTGAGCGTGGCTCGTAACCTCCTCTCTCAAGTGTGCTCCATCGCTGACTCTGGGACCCAGAACCTTGACTTGGGACGGTTTTGTAAAGTAGATTTTCTTATTCTGGTCCCGCCATCTCACATTCTGGTACACCAGACAGCACAGCGCATCCGACAATCAGGTACATGTTCAGAGACAATGTCACTCACAAAGACCTCAAAATCACTTTTCCACTTGCTAACACTGGAAACTATACTTTCTTTACAGAGTATAATTGATGTTGTATTTAATCTTTTATAATATTTTCTTAAATAATTGAGTCTAGTATATCATTTATTTTTGGTTCAGGAGTGCTTGTGGACCTGGGATATGAAGACACCTCCATGGTGAGCCAGAAATCAGACAAATACGTGGTGCGTCTGGACACAGATGTTCACATCAAGATGGAGGCCTTCATGAAGAAAGTCAAGCAGAACCCTTACACCCTGTTTGTCCTTATTCATGACAACTCACACGTTGACCTAACAAGGTGAAGATAACTTAAAACTACTGATAAACACCTTGAGATCTGACATTGTTTTTGCTGTGTTGATATTTTAAGGTCGTGTAGAGACAAATAAAGTGAGTTGTTGTGACTGCAAATGCAGCTTTGCCCTTGATCAAAGAGGAAAACAGCCACAAGCAAGAGAAAACAAATAAATCATCGAGAATTTTTCTTAAATGTATGCCAGGCAATATGGCATTTTTGTTTTGTTCTTTGTTATTTTTAGATATATTTATTTCTGAGTGGAATTTGATTATTTACTGGTGCAGTTTTAGGTATTTACAGTGATGTGTGTGTTCAAAGATGGTTTAACCGCTTCCCATGCCAAGGTCCAAGAAAACTGCCAGAAACATATTATAGCTCACTTCCTGTTTTCCAGAACATTTGTCTTGGGAATGACCTCCCACACACTTGAGCAGTTCAACCAGAAAACACTAAAGCTCTGAGTGTGAACCGTGTTCCAAATCAAGCTGTTGTTTGCAAACTGTGTTAAAAGTTACAAACAGCCAGGTGGGGAAATGTACAGTTTCTAAAAATAATCAAACACATTGTTCATCTTCACTTCCAGCGCACTGACAGGCTCAGTGTGCCACGGGGAGCTGCAGGGTCTGGCCGACCGGGTAGTGAACTGCCAGGAAGTCCTAGACGCCATGAACCTATTAGTCCTGCAGGTCAGCTGCTTCCCTTACACCCTGCAGACACGCCAGTCCCGCATCAGCATCCACAATGAAATTCACTGGCCATGCAATGAGAGTTTGGTGAGTATTTTTCACTAAAAACTAACTAACTAACTAACTAACTAACTAACTAACTAACTAACTAACTAACTAACTAACTAACTAACTAACTAA
>JBBBVU010000008.1:18270647-18282552 GCA_037177055.1 Atherinosoma microstoma
AAACTTGCATTTGTTTTGTTGTCTTAGATGTTAAAAAACAAACAAACTATGAGTTACTGTAATATACTGAATACAAACTAACTGTGGAGAGTCTGATTGAATATAAGAGTATTATAATCTAAACTGAAAGCAGTGTTTTGGAATTTATAGCTTTCTAATATGTAAAATCCCCTTTTCCTTCTGTTTCTAGTATCAGTCCTACATCCATTGTTGTCAAATCAATACTTAAGAGTGAAATTCATCAGAAACCTGTGCTTTGTGTTATGCTGCAGGCGTGGCGAGGCTGTGAGAATGAGGACTGGGTACCGCACACATATGAAGATCTGGAAGGCCTGCCCTGCATCGTCATCCTGACAGGGAAAGACCCTCTTGGAGAGACCTTTCCCAGGTAATCCTAGGTTTTGGTTTTAAAATATCCCACCACAAATTTAATCTGCAGTTGAACTTTGTGAGCTTTGTCTTTATTAATGTGTGATGTTACAACTTTACTTTTTGGAAGGTTATTTTAGATTAAAATCATTTTCAAAACAGACAACTTGTTGCAAAGGATATTTATTAATAACAGTCCCGCTCTTCCAGATCTCTGAAATACAGCGACCTGCGTCTGATAGACTCTAGCTACCTGACTCGTACAGCCTTGGAGCAGGAGGTGGGTCTGGCTTGCACCTACGTATCCATGGGTGTGATCCAGGAGCCCAAGGCAGCTAGGCCTCCTCGAGAATCAGATGGAGAGAAAGCTACCACCAGTCTGAATGATGGAGATGAGCTGGAAAGACCTCAGAGCAATGGAAGTGCTGCAACCAGAACATCTGGTAAGTCTCTTTGAAACATCGGAATGTGAGATTACAGATGCAAATACCAGAACTGGTAAGAGGTTAACCAATGGTAAACAAATGGCTTCAAAGCAGTTTGGCCTGAATGCAAATATATTGGACATGGGAGTGGATGTACTCTCAACTGGAACAAGTATGATTTAAAGGAAATCTGGTCGCAATTTAACTGCATAATTGGCCCAACATCTTGCTTGCTATGAGTTATATTTATGTTTTATGTTTTACTCTCCCCCTGTCCTAACTCCAGGCTCTCTAGTTGAGAATGGTGTCAGCTCATCTGACATTGCAGATTCTTCCCAGAAGCCCTCCACTTCCACCTCCCAACCCGAAGGTGTCGCCACCTCCGACATCGGCACATTAACACAAGGATTCAAGCAGGAGTGTGACTCTCTGGGAAGTCAGCTTTCCTCCAACCCCTCCAAAACCTCCAACGTCCCTCCATCCCTTTACTCCAACTCATCATCTTCCTCCCCTTCCACATCTTCCTCCTCCTCTCAGAAGCCCAGCCAGTCCACACAGTGCAGCCGAGCATCTAAGTCCTCTAGAGTGTCACCTCGGATTGTTATCCTGTCACGAGCAGCGTACAACCTGCTGGCGGGGGAGAATGGAAGTCAGCTTAGCTCCTTCTCTCTGCTGCCTCATGCAGACGTGGCCTGGAGCAGTCCGTTAAGGCCTCTCATCACTTACAACCTGCAGGGGGCAGAGCAGAGCATGTACTACCGCCAGTGGACCGTAGCCAGGCAGCATCATGCTGATTATGAAGCACCAGCTGTGCCACATCCTCGCCGCCTGCTGCTCAGTGGACCACCGCAGGTAACCAAACACAAGTTTCCCTATGAGTGCATCATCACACATATCTTAGATACTTTATTGAAAATTAGAAAAATTAGGGATGTGAATGATAATCTGAGATAAATATGTTGTAGAAAACCTGTTTGAATATTGAAATGATTGATTCAAGTATGAGATATTGAGCCTATATTTTAGATTTGCATCCCTACTATTTTTATCTGCAGTTTATTTATTAAGTTAAGTCAAATTTGCAGCATTGTCAAACATGTTTTTTTTATTTGAAGCTGTGAAAAATAATTTTAGATGCATGTCAACGTGCATGTTTATGTGCCTGAGAGTGTGAGTGACATTGTTGAACTACAGCCATGTTTCTTGTTTTTTGCCAGGTGGGAAAAACCGGGGCTTACCTGCAATTTCTACGTATCCTGTTCCGTATGCTCATCAGACTGTTAGAGGTAGATGTTTATGATGAGGATGAGGATGAGGAGGAAGGTAAGGACTGTTAGCACTCTTTTTTTTACAGTCCATTCTTTTATCCATCCATTTCTATTTTTTGAGCTTCCCTTTAGTGTCTCAGGTGAGTGTTTTCATTGGAGCTCATCTACTGAGCTCCCCCTAAGCTCCCCTGTAAATCAAACTCAGCTGAAACATACTTAGTTTGTTTCAGCTGAGTAATACCTTTTTAAACCTTGGTTAGTCTGATTAAGAGCTGCCCAACACATTATTAAAACCTGGAAGGATGATGGTCACCCACCGTCTTATAAAAACAAGCATCTTCCAAGTTGACAGTGTTAGGATTCATTGGGTTCAGGTTGTTATAAATTGGTTCAGGAAGAATCATTTTCACGGATCAGTAACCACACTAAGAATCTTTGAGTTGTGCTGAAGAAGACTCAAGCAGTCCAACTTTCCCATCATTAAACCAAAATCTTGATCAAACTGTGATATTGTATAATCTCACCAAAACATTGCCACAGTGATTACTGCTAATTATCACTGTAATCAAATGTGATTTAGATATATTTTATATTATATCTTAGGTATATTTTGTGCTTTTGTGTGTGTTTTAAGTCCTTTTTACACTGGCAACTGGCAACAATAAAAAAAAAAAGCCTATGACATGCCACAAAAGACTGGAAAGGTTGTGTAGTGAGAAAAAAAAAACATGAGATGTTTTCCTTGAGTTTATTTTTTTGTTTTTATTTTTTTTAAATCACAGCTTCTCTGAGCACAGTTAAAATGTCAGCATCTGTGTCGGTATGTGGATGCACATGGCCTCTGTAACTTGTACACATCCACACTGTCTTTAGGCAATGCCGAACCACTTTCTGTAGGAATTTCAACAGCTTTGCTTCATAGTAAAAAAGATTTCAGGTGCTAAACTATCCTGTCTGCAGTCCAGATCTGTCAGCCACTCGAAAGTTATTAAAACCAAATTGTGGTAAAGAAAGCAGTAAGCTTTTGAGCAGCTGAACCAAAATAAAACGACAGCACTTAGTCTTGTTAAAAGCAGAGATGATGCAACACGGTGGTAATCAGGTCATAATCCTAACCTTTTCTAAATATGTTGCTGGCATTGAATTAAACGTGATCAAAAAATAAATAGATGGGAAGTAATCATTTTGAATGACATTTTAAACGGTGTTAATGGCTTTTAAGGAATCTATGTTGTTAAACACATCAGATATATGCTGAGGAAATGACAGAGACTCTGACACAAGTTCTCATCCTTTATCCTGCTTCTAATCTGCAGAGACGTCAGAGGTCACAACTCCAGTAAATACCCAGTGGCCCGACATTGAGGATGTGCGAAAGCTGCCCTTTGACCCCAACCCCAGAGATCCCAAGTTCAAGGCCAGCCCTGTTTACTCTGACAAGATGCCAAAGTGCTTAAGAGGTCAGAAAAACTATATAAACACACAACACCATCCCTCTCAGAGCTAAAAACATTCATCTGCAATTGTACATACAGATCCAGTGTTACTTAAATACTAACTTACAGACATTTGTTTCAATGTCTGCAGCGTTTAAACAAGAAGGAGAGAGCCAAACTGAAGTTAAACGGGTGACCAAGTCAATACGGCTTAGTAGGTTTGCTGCTCACAATGCCTTTCATCACTGTGAACAGTGTCACCAGTACTGCGAGGCAGGTCCTGCCACACAGGTGAGTTATAGCATACCCATTCACTTCAGATATCCAAGGCTCTCAGCTGCTGCTTGATTGGTGATGTCTCTGGTTATAATGAATGTCTTTATGTTGTAGCTGTCCGAGTGCACTTTCCATGCTTTCACCTTCTGCTCATCCATGCTGGGGGAGGAGGTCCAGCTTCAGTTTTTCATTCCTAAAGCCAAGGAGCAGCACTTTGTTTTCAGTCAGCAGGGCAGCCACCTGGAGAGCTTGCGTCTGCCACTGGTCTCCACCAAGGTTAGGCTCACTCATCGTGCGTGGGTGTAACGTTCTGTGTCGGCATATTTGCTCGTACATCTGTTCTGCAGAGTTCACAAAAAAAGAAGCATCTCTCAGATATTTATCCTTGGAAATTTTTGTCTCTGTTCCTTTGCAGGACCCCGATCTTTTGAAGTGTCCGATCTTCACCCCGACGACAGGACGCCAAGAGCACGGCCTGCTCAACCTTTACCACGCCATGGAGGGCACCGCTCATCTGCACATCCTGGTGGTCAAACAGTTTGAGATGCCCCACTACAGGAAATACTGGCCCAACCACATCCTACTAGTCCTGCCAGCAATGTTCAACAATGCTGGAGTTGGTGAGTAGTTTACTGACTTAACTGTAATTTATTTTACTGTGACTCGAACCACAAGACAGACCGTGCGTACTTGTGGTCAAACAAATACATTGATTTGATTTCCTTCTTTAAAGACCTCTCGCAAAGAAGATATATTTGATATTTTCAGTATTTGATTGTTTTGTTCATGTTTGCTAGCTTGCAATCTTCATTTTTCTTCTCTTTGCAGCTCATCAGTCTGTCAATGACTGCAGTAAATATGCTATCTGGGTCATTAGCCATTACAGTCATGTTTTACAGCTTGTTTGTAGTAGGCGAAAGGTTATATTTTTCTTTTAGCCAATAGAAAAAAGCCATTGTGTATGAACATCTACAAAGAAACAGGATCATTTGCAAGGTAGCCATTCAGGTGTATGGCCTGTATGATGGGTTTAACTAAACAAAGCAGACAGATGGCAGCAGTGTTACCTTGACCTGTGATATCACAGTGGCTCCCTGCCAGTATTTCTCTTCTGGATAAACCATTCCACTGCGTGCACAAACTATTTTTATACAAATTGAACAAAGTCTTCCAGCCTTTACCAAACTATAATAGTTACATTCTTCATTTGTAATGCCTGCACATGCTTTGCAAATTTAGCTTTTACAGCAATTTGTACTGCTTATTACCTCCTCCTACAATTCGTTGTCATTGAAGGAAATTGCAGGTGTCAAAGTTTTATAAGAGTATGAATGACATATTGACTAATACACTCCATTGTGTTTAAGGTGCTGCACGCTTCATGATCAAAGAGCTGTCATACCATAACCTGGAGCTGGAGAGAAACCGACTGGAGGAGCAGGGTGTCAAGAGACAAGATATATGGCCTTTCATTGTCATGATGGATGACTCCTGCGTGCTGTGGAACGCCCACCAGTCAGCAGATGGAAGGTAGTGAGCGAGGAGCTGGTGTAACCCTATTTTCAATAAAAATTTTGGGATATTATAATATAAATAGAAACAATTTTGATTTTATTGTGTGGGAGGATTATAACAACCCAAATGATAGCACATGAGATCACATTGACTTTCACAGGATTAATGATCCCATGAAACAGCTGAATACATGGAACTGCCTATCGGTCAGATAGTACAGGGAAAGTCTTGGATCAGTGGTGAAAATTCAAGAATCTACCTCTGTCACTTTTACATTTTTTTTTATTTACCTTTTCACCATTGTCCCAGTTTAATTGGCAAGAGACTCAAAATTAGAATATTTAATCCATTTAAGTGACTCCTATCAGTGTGGTCTCAACCCTGTCCTTTACTCTATCTCCTAGCGATACATCACAAGGAAGCTCAACTCTCACCAACGTGTCCCTGAAAACGGTGCTGCAGCACATGGAGAACACACCAAAGATCTCTCTGTATGCGATGTGCGGAACTCGGAAGTGGAATAGCAGCTTGGCTCAGAAGTCTCCTGGAAACCAGTTCAGCCGATGTCACCTCCACGACTTTGTCATGCTCAACGTGGACCTGACACAGAATGTTCAGTATGACCTTAATCGGTGAGTTTGTAGAGAACCGCATCAGCCACAGAGGCCAGGGATGTGTGAGGCTTTGTTATTTGACATTGTCGTATTGTGCAGGTATGGCTGTGAGGAGGTGGACTTTAATCTGAGGGTTAACAGCAGTGGGTTGCTGCTGTGCCGCTTCAACAACTTCTGCCTGATGAAGAAACACATTCCAGTCGGGGGAAACAAAGACTTTGTAGTAAAACCTAAACTTATGGTGTGTGTCTTGTTCATTTAGGCTGTGAAACGGTTCTGAGTGAATTCATGTCATTTTCCTTTTTTGTTTAAAATATCTTCCATTAAACTGCTTTTTTGTCTTTCCAGGAAATAGAAAACCCAGCTCCAATCAGCCCATCACAGTATGTTTGTGCCCCAGACAGCGAGCAGACCCTCTTAGATGCCCCGGCCCAGTTCCTGTTAGAAAGATTCCTGCAGAGCTGCAGCAGCAGACTGTTTCCAAAGGCTGTTCAGAACAGAAACAACCCAGTTCTGTCCATCGACAGCTACCTTAACCTAAGCCCAGAGGTAAAGATTGTCCTGGAGGTTGTCCTCATCTCTTTAACTAAATCTACAGGAGGGTGGAAGAGTAGATTAATTGTTCATTTAAATGTTGGATGTTGTACCCGTGCTGTACCTTGACAACTGTTAGCAACTGAAAAAATAGATATTGAATCTTAGTCCAAACAGAAGCATGTTGCATGACTTTACCATCTGTTTTACTAAGAACATTCTGACCTGCTTACACAGACAGTAAATGCTAACAATGCAAATACTGCACATGTGCACGGTTCGGCTCAAAGCCCAGGTGCAACCCTAAATGAACGTTCTCAAGGTTGCCCATAAAATCTAAAACTAACTGTAAAGTAATAACTAGTAAAAAACAAACAAACAAACAAAAAAAAACAGGCTACTACTAAGAAACTGATGCAGCCATCAATTAAATATAAGAGATCTTAAAAAGAAGATAAAAGAATTGGAATGTGCTAAGAAGAGGCTGTTTAAAACAACTATATACAGACTTGAAAACATTGATTCTTTTCAGTTTTTATGTAAAGAAATTCACATGTACTCAAACTTAAATTATGTAATATATATGAAACCTTCTGATCTTAGTTGTAGCGTCAAAAATGAAATAGCAAACATGTATTTGGGCAGCACTTTTAATTCTATACTGAATTTTAATTGACATTAAATGACTTGCAGTCAAGTTCCACATTAAAGAAAAGAGAAACCTCCTCATCCATTGTAGGGAATGTATCCTTACTGTATTGGCTGGCAGATGAGGTTAAACAGGAGTCTCCATGGACTGCGATGTGTGCAGATGATATTGTGATCTGTAGAGAGAACAGGGAACAGATGGAGGAAAATATAGAGGTACATCCTGAAAAGGAAAGGAATGAAGATTAGCCAGACTACACACAGAATACATGTGTGTGAATGAGAGGGACACAAGTGGAACGGTGAGGTTACAGGGAGTAGAGATAAAGAAAGTGGAAGATTTGAAATACTATGGGGTCAACAGTCAAGAGCACCAGTTTGGTTTGGAGACAGTGGCCCTGAGGAAAGGACAGGAGGCAGAACCGGAGGTAGCAGAGATTAAAACATTGAAGTTTTCTTTGGGAGTGACAAGGATGGATAGGATCAGGAATGACACATCAGAAGAAAAGAACGTTAGATGTTTTGGAGACAAAGTCAGAGAAGTCAGGCTAAGATGGTTTGGGCATGTACAGAGGAGAGATGTTAAATATATCGAGGTAAGGATGCTCAGGTTGGAGAGCATGCAAAGAGTGGAGTTAGATGGAGGCAGATGCTTCGCTGTGGTAACCACTAAGGTACCTACAGAAAAAGATCTAAAATGATAAACAGAACTGTAAAATGCATCCCCAGATCATCTTCTTTTTCATAATAACTTCTCTTTCTTGAATATGTACAAAATCAGCCTGTGAGTGGGAAATCATATGTCTCTTTACAAAAATTCTGCACAACTTATACCATTTGCATACTTAAAACAGTTTTTTGTTTGTATTTCCAAAATCTTCTCCCCAAGGAAAGTCTCAAAATGCAATTTCAAACAGTTATAATCTAAAATACTATTACTATTTTACTACTATGTATGTATTGGTTTTCATCAAGTGTCATCTGTTTTGTTCCAGATTTCTGTCTGCTACATCAACTCTCGTCCACACTCCACCAACCTGAACCATCAGGGTCTGGTGTTCAGTGGTCTTCTGCTTTACCTCTGTGACTCCTTTGTCGTCTCTGGACTGCTCAAGAAGTTCCGTTTTCTCAAAGGTGACACGCACACGCTAACAACTTCTTCAGCTGCCAGGTGGTTTGTTTGATTTGGTCAGTTACAACAAACGTGTTCTTGATGATATATCCACAGGTGCCACCCTCTGTGTGATCTGTCAGGATCGAAGCTCACTGCGTCAGACCATCGTCCGCCTGGAGCTGGAGGATGAGTGGCAGTTCCGCCTGCGGGATGAGTTTCAGACAGCCAACTGCAGCGAGGATCGACCCCTGTATTTTTTGACTGGCCGCCACGTTTAAAGCCATTTCTGCTCAAAGTGTAACGTGCTACTGAATAGACACAAAGAAGGGGCAGATATCATTCCAAATCATCCAGCAACTGTCATTCTTGCCAGGCCGATAGATGTGGTTGTTCTTTACATGTGTACTACTGCATTGCATAATCCCTGGTTCTGAGTAGAGCCCTTCAACTCCTGCTTGCCACTCGACGTGTCTCCACTATAAGTTGTTTGACCGAAAAAGACTGCTGGGGGGAAAGCACAGCTGAAATTGAACTTTTGTTGTCACATTTTGCAAAAATGGGTTGAAAAGTTGGAGTATTTAATAATTGCGTGCATCCATTAACTTAGAATCTAGTGTGTTCAGTCCTGGACATGCGTGTTTATCTCAGGGTTTCAAAGAAGGGAGATCTAAGGGACACGGCCTGAAGGTGTTTAAGTTTTTCATCCCTGTTCACAGTGTGTGTTTTGCATTAACTTATGTTGGCACCGAACACTCAGCTGCACCTTCCCTTTTTCCCTTGCTCTGCCTCTGCAACACCGGAGCTCATTAGCTCACTGCATTAAAAAATAAGAACATAGAGATTGGATATTGGATTTCCGTCATCAAGAATGTCAAATTCTGCTTTTATACCAGTGGGATTTGAACAGTAAGTGACTAATTGATTGAGCACATTTAAGCTTTTCTCCTGTGCCTCTAAGATATTTATGTGGTATTGATAATCTTTCCAACAAAGAAGTGGTATTAATGTGGTTTAAGTTTCACAATGAATGAATTTACTGAGTCACAACTATGAAGGTTTACAAGTTGTGATTTTCCAAGAATGTATGACTTAAATGTTGTATTATGGCTTGAATATAAACCTATGAAGTGGGTCTGATATTTAAAACCCAGACTTAGACTTAGATACACTTTATTTTCTATAACCAGTCTGTTTATGTGTAATGCCAGTTTGACAGATTAACTTTGAGCCCATATTATAAAAGAAATAGTTTGAATTTACACATTTGCTGACTTAAATGCCATGAAGTTAGTAAATACGATGTAATAATCAAGCTCCCTCACTGCCAATGAGCTTGCTACTGACTGTGCCTGGGATTTTAGCTCCTACTGTGATGCTCCAAGGCTGATTGTACTTTGATAAATTTAGGCTGCTATTTGCGTTCCTTACCCCTTAAAGGAAAGGGTAATTGAAAAAAAAAAAAAAACAACGTCAAAAGCAGCTTGCCAGGTCACTTCATATACTTGAAAGTGTTTTTGTGTTTCTCCACAGGGTTGTCCAAAAAATTGCCTTAAATGATGTTTCACACGGTCACAAGTCATCTGTTTTTCAGACCAATAATGACGAATTTTAACTGTAAGGCAAAAATTTTAAAAAGCTGTTTGTCTGAGTGAAGCAAGATAAAATAATTGGATTTTGGACTACTGTACTGTTTAAAGTTTTGTTTACATTATTAATATATTATATCACCCCTTTGACCACTGAGGGATGCTGTTTTTTTTAATCTTGTGTAACTTTTGCCAGTATCTTTTGGTCGTGTCTTTCTGCATTTTATGTTGCGATGGCAAGAAGAATCTACCTAGATATATCTTTAAACATGTGTCTGTATCCCCTTTCTGTTCTTGTGTTGGATTTTTGTTGAAAATGAAAATCAGGTCCATGAGGGATTTTTTTATTTATTTGACAAGCATTTTGGACTGATAATCATGTTGACGTGTGATATTTGATTGCATGCTAAGGAGGGTGCTCCCACTTCAAAACCATCCACAAATGCTTTGCACAGGAACCCAAACGGATGATTCTTTGATCTGTTGAATGTCACTGGGGTTTGGAAATGTGAACTTGCACTATTTGAGTTACCAGCTAAGAAAAAATAAGCAAAAACATTTGCTCCCCCAGATTTAGTCCAAAAATAAGACTGGTGATCAAAAACATTTTTGTCATTCTCCACTGGTCCAAAGAATGTGGTTGATTTTTTTTCCTTTTTGATAATTTAATTCTTAATATGCAACTTGCTCTCACAATCTTTACTGAAATGTGTTTGGTGTGTTTGTGCAGCCCATTGGTAGCCTTGGTGCCTGGTTGATCTACCTCATGTTTACCATTGTGGTTGTAAGCTGTGAATAATATAACAGTAGAGCCTTGCTATTGTTGTTAAAAGTTTATGAATGTAATAAAATGACTTCTTAAACCATTTGATTGTTGTTGGGTTTTTTTGTTTTGTTAGAATGTTTAAAGTTTTTTTCTGCCATTTCACTTGCTAATCTGTGAAGTGAAACAAACAAAGGGCTGGTACATGTTTTTACCAGTATGGAACTGTATGAACTGTGACTTTGCTGCCACTTCCCCCCCTTGGCCTGGTAGACTTTTTGTCTTTGCTTTTAAGAAGTAAGTTGTGTCATGTTTAGTGGTTTCATAATTATCAAACTGCAAGGCTTATGGAGTTCTCATTTAAGGTGATTTTGTCCTGTTTCCATAACTTTGTCGTGCTTCAAGTGTACCTATTGAGTGTGTTGTGATGTTAAAATGCATGTGCTGCCTTATGTTTAGCCTCTGATAGGCAATGCACTCACACTCCTATGAATCTGGGAGCCTTTTATCCTGCATAAAAGCCAACTTGAAGCCCTCAATAAATTCTCAAGAACCACCCCTCCCTTGTTGTCTCATCTCAACACATCCATAGCAAAGCTGTGTGAGTATCCAAAAACACCCCACTCACTGTCTGAAGGAGAAATGGGCCTGATAATGCAAGCAAGGATGTTCTCTGAAAGCACTGTAAGGGCACAGGGGCATTTTTGGTCCAGGGACTGGACTATTTCCACTCTGTGAAGTAATATTAGAGCACACTTTCCATCAACCTACAACCCCTGTGTGATATGACACATGGCTATTTTCAGCCAGCTCCTGTCAGGATGGGATAAGAAAGAGAGGGCAAGAAAGAGTGCACTGGACTCTGATTCCTACTCATCATAACTACTATTTTGGGAATGGCTGGAAAAGATTGTGCTCTAAGATTTTAGATTCATTTGTGACAAAGGTGGGTTCTCTCCATCGTGCTGTAACTTACAGTTTCTTGGATAGAGATTTTTTTTTGTTTGATCTTTAAGCCAAACTTTTGCCAAGTTCTGTGTCATTCTGTTACAGAGTCATCAACCAGTTCTGGAAGTTATATGTTACACATTTTACTCTTGGTTACCCATCAGAGACTTGATATATATATATATTAGGGATGCACCGATATGACCATTTTGGACGATACCGATATTAACATTTTTGCAATGGCCGATAACCGATATTTATCGATATCGTTTTCTAAAAAATTAAGTTAAGATGATCAAATTCTGTACAAAATGAAAATTAACATTGGCAGCGTTAGCTTCCCGCCAAAGTTTGTGAACCTCTGGTTGGTGGTTTTTCAGATGACATATCAAACTGATGGTGTTGAATG
>JBBBVU010000008.1:18288849-18301612 GCA_037177055.1 Atherinosoma microstoma
TAATGCTTTCTGCACCCCGCTGTAATGTTTCTAATGTTTGTATGTAAAGCACCTTAAATTGTCCTGTACATGAAATGATATGGAAGGAAAGGAAATGGATCTACAGATTCTGTTACTAATATACTTGTATATATATATCTATATATATATATATATATATAGATATATATATATATCTATATATATATATATTTCCAACTTTATTACAAACAATTATAAAATCTGCAGGTGCTGTACATTACTACAAGGTTAATCCAACAGCAAAATGAATCAACAGAAGAAAAAACAAACAGCTTAATGGGGAAATATACAACTTTAGGAAAAAACTAACTAGAAGCAACAGCTCAGAAACCAAAACAAACAGAACCAAAGCCAAAAGTGAAACTGAAAGTCCAGCCTTTAAACTATTTACTGTTTGAGGAAGTATTTTGATCTAAAAAGGATACTTTATTCAGCAGAGGAAAAGCTAGAATGTTGCCTGCTCTGAATGAAACGCAAATGTATATTTGTGCACACAGTGACATCCCTGTAAGTGCAAACTTAGCTGGAAATGTAAGGCTCACAGAAAGAAGCAGCACACCGTAGCAATAACATCAATGTATCACAAAATCTTTACATAGCACAAACCTTTGTACAGCCTAATTAAAGATTAAAATATTAAGTGATAGACATTCAATCACATAGTTGATGAATCAATAATAAACTAACAATTTAAATAATGTTTGACTTAAAAATGCTAATCAATTCTTGCTTGCTGCTTATATAAAATGTGACTAAATATGAATAAACTTTTTTCTTAGTGTTCTGCAAAGAATAATTTAATATCCTCTTTAATGTTGCTTAAACAAAATAAAAAATGTAAAGATGTATGATACAAAAGTGCTACTTTTCACACAAGCTGAGGTCAGTTGATTAAAGGCTTATCTGGCTTGTACAGTGAAGAGGCCTCTAATCATTTAAACTTCATGAAAAATTGTCACTTTTCAACCCAGGCCCCATTTTCCCTTTTTATTTATGCGCGTTTCATTTACTAGGCACAAATAACATTGCAATGGTATAAATGAACAAGAACACCATGTCTGGCACCAGGTGTGAGTGAAAAGTGATTGAAAGTGAGGCTGACAGAATATGACAAGTATCTGACAACATTATGGAAATGTTCTCAACTAGAATAAAAGAACTAACTTTAAGTTACAAGCTACAGTTGGAGTACAAAGCCACTTTTTCTGAAATAAAAAATGTTCCTTTTTTTATTTTTCCACATTATGGCAAGAAAATGTTGAGCCGCAGTTGCAAACTTCCATAGAGAACTATTAAGAAACAGGGAAAGCCTGAATTTTTTGCTGTGTTGTATCGAAAAAGAATGTGACATAAACTTTATTACAAACAATTATTGCAGACCAGTGTGTTTCTATTTGATTGCGATGAATTTAGCCGGAGAGGAGTTAGTTCTATTAGTTGAAGTTAAACTTTTTCCACCTACTCCTCTTACGTCACCCTTTGCCATAACTTGCTATAAGGCAGCTCAAACAAACAGTGATGGGCATCAATTTTTAATGTTCCCTCCAAATAGTTAAAAATTTCCTAAATATTTAGCCTGGCATGAGGGAAAAATATAACTGCTAGCAGGTCCTTTATGCCTGGAGCAATCACTGAAATAAACGTTCTGGGCTGATTAGAACCACCAGGAATTTGCCTTTTGTAAATATCACATGACATGCCCCTTTTTGCAAATAACAGACAGTGAAAGTGATGACACAACTGACACCAGAAGAGGTGAAACATAAATAAAAAGACCTTTCTCCAAAGCCATTCTTTCCAGAATGATGTCAAACACTTATATCAGGGCTATTCAACTACATCTTCAGCTGGGCCAGATTTTCAGACGAACAAATTCAACAGGGCCAGAAATTGTCTTTGGCCAGTAAGTAGCGGGTAAAATCAAACATTTTTTATGGTACATGTCACACTTGTTTTAATATAGTTTTGATTTACTGCTACATATATCACAGCATGCCGTCTTGTACTATGCTAACACACCTCCAGTTGTAAAATGCAATCAAACTGCAATTTTGGACCTTTTTTTCCTCTTTCAGAGTTTTTTTCCTCACTTTGTAGCTACAGATTAATTCTAAGTATCAGTATCCATTAATTCAAGTTACCAAACAAACTTAAGTCTGCTATCTTTTATTTATGTTGAACCATAAATAAATTCAACACATATCCATATTTTAATCATTATGTTCATATTTTGCCCTGGAATCTCCAGAAAGAATGTGTGGGTCATACCAGCCGCTTATTCCCCTCCTCTAACCTGGGGTGGGAACTAATGTTTGTAGTTTTACTATTATATTTTGGCTTTAAAATATAATCTGTTCTCAGGTCCATAAAAACCAGTAACAGTGGCTGAAAGGCTAGCTAACACCCTCTGTCATGTCTCTGTTGTTTACCGTTTACCTTTTTCTGGCGGTCCGTCCCCAAAAAAGGTCTGATTTTTATTTTTGGTTGCCAAAGTTTAAAGCTGTATGTTGGCAGAATCATAAGCTGGGCCACATGGAAGTTGGTTCTGGGCCGCATGTGGCCTGCGGACGGCCAGTTGAAGAACCCTGACTTATAATAATAATAAGCTGTTGTACATTCAAGCGTTTTTATTTTGCAGCACTTGACTGCACCGCAACTGTTTAGCAACAGCTTCGGGCATGGAGCAGCAGCAAGCTCAATATGAGTCCCACTGCAAAGACTTTTGCGCCTCTTACATCCAAATACAAGGGGGATTCATTTAATATCTCAGGTTTTGGTTGTGAGATAAGAAAAGAATTCAAATTAATGTCCAAACATTTAGTCAATTTATCATCATGATAACCCGGAATAATAAATAGCAAAAATAATTGTGGGCTGTAGCCCAAACCTAAACATATAAATCACAAATCAAATATGTGTAGAAGCAGGTTGACCAGGTTTACAGAACCATCACTATGTTCATGATGTGTTTTCTCTAGAATGTTTTGCAGCTACTCAAACATTCACAGGAGATGTTCTTATGTATCTTGTGGAAATGGGTAAAGGGCTTTATACAACAGTTTTATCAGTCAGAGTAGGTTACTTAACATTTAAAACAAGCCAGCTCGACCCCGATAGAACCCATTTAACAAGTGCTGCTTCTTCGGGTGGCGTTCAGCTACTAAAGGCCCCTAAATTAAGATTCATGAAGAATCTCAGGCAGAGTGAATTCCTGTTTTTTTTTTCTTCCCTGACTGTTCCTCTGTTAGGCTTGAAAAAAGATTCAGGCTTCACAGGAACTGCAGATTTGACAAGAAGAAAAGTTTTAAGTTTCAGATTTAATCAAATTAATTGAAATCAAACTGCCCAGCTAATCTAAACAAGAGTGTAACATCCAGGCGCTTAAAGATCAGGCTATGGGACACAGCGGGCCATTTGGAAGCATTTGCCAATTTAAACAATGGAGGACATTCACTCTAACTGGACACAGAGGAAGCAGTGACAAAAGTCTATGAAGGCTAAATTATTTGCATACACTATAGCACAGTTCCCATCATCTGAAACCGGGGCAAAAATTCCTTCCTTTACCACCAGCACTTGATCCAGTGCCAAGGTTACAGGGGCCAACTCCATTTTTTATTCAAATACAGCTGAGTCAACGAAATTCTGGATGTGACCCACAGGACAATAGAGATTTAAATCAATCTGAGTGATATTGGGCACTTTGTTTTATTGTTTGCAATATTTGAAACAGAGAGTTAATAAACCAATGACATGAGTCAGACAGATTCAGATTTATACCCTCTAAGAGGAACATTAGATTGATTGTGGACAATCCCTACAAGTGATGAAAAACAATCCCGCTTTGGATAAAAACTGTCTGGTAGCGATGGTACAGTATGATTAGATCAGGGGAATATGGCCTTCCGTAAAGAATGTGTCTCTGTTCTAAAGCAGGGATGCTCACGACTTGGGCGGCACAATGAGCATGCTATGCAGAGTCTGGGACTATTTTTTTGGGCTAAATATACCCAGGTGTAAAAGGTCAGATTAAGCCAGCCAGGTGTCAGAGCAGCACGTGTTTGGCAAGGTCATATTTCCGTGGATCTGAATTAAAATAAAGAATGTGCTTGCAACTTAATCCCTGCAGTGCAACAACACTAGTTGTGTACTGTCCACTTAGGCTTTCTGTCAGTCTGTGACACGTGTGCAGCAGACATGCTCCCTGCCGGCTATCCCTAACTGCTCTTTTAAAGCTGCCCCTTTGACCACACACAAGGAAGATGAAGAAATGTAATAACACAGAGCGAGATGTTGAAAACTGTAACATTTCAAATTCTTACCAGTAGAGTTTCACCTGAAACCCCTCTGTTGTTGAATACCACACATCTGAAAAACATAAACACGGATACTTATGTTAGTATTCATGGTAACTATATAAGTTCCTAAAATCACTTGCTGCAAGCATTAAACTAAAACTGTTTCAGGATTAACTAAAATAACTAGCTAATTTCATATGTTTATTGTTTTATTAATAAAAAATGAACTCTTATACTTAAAGTAAAAAGCAAAAACATAATTTATTCCATCTCCTCATGTGTTCTTGTAGACTGTTTGAAAGATCATATTTTAAGTTTGTTTTCACTTTAAGCAAATCAGTGCATGATTAATTAGATAATAGGTCAGTTGTTTATCTCAAAAATAAATGTTCTATGCACATGTAAAGCAAAAGTTATTGGTAATTGCTTTAATATAAGTAATTATAAGGAAAGTTGGATGGTGTTATCTGTTAGTTTAATTCTTCAACCCATTCGTCTGAAGTGTCTTCTCTCCTTAAGACATCATCTTAACAATAACACATCCCCCTCCAAAATTCAAGTCTATGCCTCTGCAAGATAACTCCTACCTCAACCTCAACATGTAACCTCCTCCTTACATGATATAGACAATAGGAGTGGGAGAAAAAAATCGATTCACATAAATATCGCAATTTTTTGTTTCACGATTTTTAAATCGATTTAAATCAATTTCTTCTGTGTTTAAATTTTTTTTTTTTTTCTTTTTTAACTTGTCTTGTCCCGCATTATAGCAAGAAGAAGCATGGTCTGGCTGCTGTGTTGTGCCGAGCAAATTTGCTCCAAGAGGAGCTTTTATCCTAATTTAAAAAACTTCATTTTCAGCTGGTTCAAATATATTGCTGGTGAATATAAGTTAAAAACTGACTCGCATGTGATGTGCATTTTTGGGGGGAAATATGGCTCCTGATATAGTCTGTAGACATCGTCATCATTCAACTTTTTCTCATGGTCTGGTGTTAAAAAAGTAAACTAAAAATAACAAAAATCTTGAGCAAGCAATACCAAAGAATCGCAAGAATCGCAATTTAAATCGAATTGGCACCCAAAAAATTGTGAAAGAATCTCATGGGGAGGAAAGCATATCGTCCCAGCCCTAATAGACAAATTTCACGGCCGTTTTGTGTGTTGAGCTATCTTGCGGCACCGCCATAACCTGGTATCTGCTGCCTCCTGCTGACACTGACAGCAGAAAGGATATCTGGACTGACGGCGTTAGACAGCGGCCCACAGTTACCGACAAAGGTATTTTATCTGCGGCTCTGAACATCACCTGCCTGCAGCAGAGAAACGGTGTGTTGGTCTGGATTAATGTACCAGTAGTTATGCCAGTTTCATAGCGATCTTCTGAAAACTAGAATAAAATTATTTAGATGAACCGTGAGGAGAATAAAGTGTCTGATTTAAGGCTCCAACGTCAACATGATCACCGGATCATCCAAAGTGTAGCAGCAGAATCTCTCCATGTCTTAGCCCAAATGGGTAGCTATTGCTCCAGAAATGCACACATTAGTCGTCACTGTGCCATCAAACAAGTCCGGAACACTGCGTTATAAGGTTGGAAAGTTATGTAATGCGTCTTTAACCTGTGTTTTGTAGAATTGTGTATAATTTCATTAACTGTATGCTTCATAAACCTTTCAGTGTTTACTTGCCTCATACTCCCAACTTTTTGCTAGTATCACATTCAAATGTATTTATATTTTCTAAACATAATGAAGTTGGTCAGTAAAGACACGTGGAAATTCTTTTTTGGGCTTCTGTCTGTTAAAACGAGGTTTTGTCCTTTCTTTCTTCTTCTGACAATTCTTCATAATGTGTACACTAGATTGTGTTCTCTATAGTAATTAGTTTGAAAACTGGCTATATTAGACATTCTCCATTTGGAGCCAACTATGTATGCTAGCTTCTGCTAAATTAAAACTGTACTAAATGCGTGTGAAAAAGTCACGAATAAACAAGAACTATATTCTATGTCTATTTGTAGGATTGTATCTGACAAAAATCTACAGAGATGAGCTAAACTGACCTAAGCCTTTTATACAATAAATAAATCTGTTCACATATGAAAAATGAATGGTATACAAAGTTTTTAAGTAATCTATTTGAACCCAGAAGTTGCTTAATAATTAAGGCAAAAACTGTAAATCTCTTTTACTGTCTTTAAAAGTGGCCATAACTTCATAAATTATTTTCACATGTCTCAGTGGCTATAGTTGAGGGACAAATTGTTTTCATTGATGCAAAATAGTCTAAAAGAATTAACAAGAAATATGATGAGACATGCAAAGAGGAACAGCTGTGTGGAGAGAATTTTGTTTGTACTGTGAGGCAAAAACATCAGCATCTCTCCTCACCTTCCATTTTTCCATTCATCTATTATCTGGTGGAGTCAGACCTGCTGTTTTTATCGGTATAACTCAGCAGCACAGCACAGCTTCACAGGGCGTTGGGCGAGGGGAGGTGGGGCCACGGTTGTGGAGTGCTTTAACATACTATGCGGCATGGACACGGAAGCTGGTCGGAGCTAAGCTGCAAAGCTTGTATGGGGATAAGCTGTAATTAATTAAGCTACACAGACAAGGGTGAGGGGTAGAAGATGCTGAGTGGGCTGGCTCTCTTCCCATGTCTTTCCAAATCTGGGTGAAAGAATGAGTGCAGAGAAACACAGAAAGAGCCTGTTGGAAATGGAAGAAACTAGGGGGAAAAATTGCCTCCCTGTGCAATTCTCTAAGCTTGTGCTGCGTTTGACTATTTACAAAAGCAGCTCACTTGTCCGTGTGCTTCACCTGATATAACCCTATGCCCTGATAAAGCAATTAGAAAAACCCAACGTAAATTTCGACCTTGTGATCATGACAGTATGACTATAGAAGTGTTTTGTCTTTGACTGGACAAGCACACTGTTCTGTAGATAAACTGCAAAGTAATACATGAGGCACAGAGTTTTTCAGGTCTGTGATTCAGTGCCCTGGATGTCTGCTCAGCACTGGACCTCAGCCAGGGGATCCAGCCAAGACCACCCACCTATAGCCCAGATCCCGACTCTGTTGGACCATGTGCAAGATGTAGGACTCTCGACTGGTGCCAGTCAGACCAGGAAGAAGGAGAACAGTGGGCCGGGTGGCAGGGTCGGGATGAGAGAAGCTGTCGTCGTTGTCAAACCAATCCACAGATATCTGTCCTCCATCTGCTGCCTTAATAAGCTCACTGCAGAGATGAGTGGGACATGCAACTCAGCAATGTGGGTCTTTCTGAAAATTATACTCTATATGTAAAAGTAGCCATTTCCTTTGTTCCATTCAAACACTTGCATCCACATAAGCACACGCGTACAAAAAAGAAGAGAAAAATTTGGCTCTGAAATTTTAAATGTAGGTTTATATGCATCACTGCTGATTAAAAATAAAACTAAATAGTTTAAATACTCTGATTCTCTGCACAATTTAAGACTTCTGTTGAGTTAAGGTAAAACGATTACATCATTCTATCTACTACAGTGGGACAGCTGACTCATTTGCCTGGAAATTGTCTTTTCACTGGACTTTGCAACACACTGTAAGTTAAGAGGGCATTGCACCAGTAAATTCTTATGGTCAATCAATTTCTGGGCTATACAACTGGAGCATGGCAGATGAGGTCAGTCAGTCCTAGGGCTAGAGTCTTGTATAACCTGTTCTACACACAAACCCACAAACAGCTGCTGATGAGCCAGCTTGGGCAGCCCGTGGTGAAAACATCAGCATGAAATTACAGAACCACCATGAAATATACACCTGAGACGAGACTTTAAAGTCAAGGAGGACCGATTCAGAGTGACCAGAGCACAAAGTGGGAAGGGAGGGGACGCGAGGCTAATCCCTCCCCCGGACAACAAGGTGAGTGGAATTTCACCCAGACAGCCAACGACAAATGGGACAGTTTTCACAGTTCGTCATTGGGTCAACCTTGGATAACTTAATTATCAGAGGAGTAGTTCAATTATCCCAAGAGCAAATGTGATAATAAGCACAGTAAATGTCACCATCAGTCTTACTGGATTTGATAACAGAAGTCTGCACCAGGAGGGATACAGTCCCTGTGCATTATGGGAAATACTTGTCTCCTTGGCAATAGAAACCAACAAAAGCAGAGGCAGTGTGAATGTCCTTGGGTCAGACACCAATGGGACTAATGATTCAAATGAGGAAGAAAAGAAAAACAAAAGGAAATGAAAATGATCTAAAAAAGGTCTCCTTAAGATTCTAAACTTGAAATTAATACAAAAAAATCAATTAGAGAGATCCAGAACAGATTTCCTCCAGATATTGGTGCTGTTATTTTCACCCTGTTAACTGAGTAAAGTAAATGAATTTTTGTTTTTTCTTTTATGTTAACGAAATTTAGATAAAGGAACATTTAGGATTATTTTCATGTCTCAATCCCATTTCAAGTGCTTTACCAACACACCACATCTACGTGCTTATACATTTTATAGTTGTACAGTATATATGGATCAAACAAACAAAAGAAAAAGGGTAAAAACAAATTAATAAGTCTTAATGGTGTTGTAAGGACAAAACAAATCTGTATAATATAATATAATCTCATTTACACGAGAACAAAGAATGCAGTGCCAATTAATCCTCAACAGAGTGTACATTATCAAAGAACAGACCAGGCAGCCAAAGCCAGCCAAGTGCCATAAAAGATCTCTTTCTCTTCTGAGCTTTTGGGATCAGCTAAGAACAAAGACTGGGATTTGTTTCTAGTTGTGACACTGGAAAGAAAGAAATGTAAGAAACAACCAACAGGAGTTTCTCAATCAAAATCAAATTAGTATGAAATGTTTTTTTATTATTATAAACTTGTGGACAGATGGCATGTTTAATAAATTTGATAACTTTGAAATTATTGAATGCACATTTTCTGCATTAATTCTTACTGAATGTCAGTACAGTCAAAGCCAGTCTAAAGTGTCTAATCTTTTTCCTGGTACTGTATGTGAACTGTATTATAATAAAGTGTCCGCCTGGAAATAAAAACACTTTGAATGAAAATTTGTATGAGTTCTTACTTTCTGTAGATGACTCCAGGTTTGGCTGTGACAAAAGGTCTCAGCAGCGTCTGGATGCGACTCTCCCAGCACCAAAAGGTGGGGTAGTAGGTCTCTGTCACTACTGGACATTGCTCCCTTAGAAACTGGTAAAACTTCTTACCCCCAGAGATGAGCTGAGGTTTCTGAAAAACATTAGTGAATAAAAAAGTAGTTAAATTTTTTTCCTTTTTTCACTCTCAAGTGCTCAGTCAACAGATGGATCACTTTAATAAAATATCTAGCTGTAAACCAAATTTTGCCACAACAAAAGTAGAAAAATGCAAATAATATTTCTAAGCTGAATTGTATGCTCGGTTTAAGTATTTGTGTATATTACTAAACGTTAAAATGTATGATTATTTTTTGAAGATGTCTTTAACAAACGGAAACAAAAGAAGAGTTATAACATGACACTGTGTAAGATCATATATCATAAAAGTGACAATTGGACCTTTATTACTTTTTAACAGACTGATAATAAAACTTAAGGTTAACCGTGCATAAAAATTTGTGAAATTTAACTACTGAATCTCATTGCGTAATTTGGACTATTAGCTGTTGGAAATCCAGCTTTAATCCCACTTCACTGCACTGAATAGCACTTAGAATTGATTTACATTGTTAATGTGGACAACAATCTTTTTGTCTTAAAATCTAAACTCATGCATAACAAAACATCGTATTATTGATGTTTAAAGTCAAGACAGGGTCTCCATCGCTCACCTAAATACAACTTAGATGCATCACACAGAATCCTTCAAGTCGGCATTTCTAGCAAACGCACAGAAATGTTAGCCTAGCTGAGCTAATGCCGACTGTAACGCTCTTTCTGCAGACTGATATAACCTACTGACATATGTCCCGCACTTGGATGTAGGTGATATTAATGATGAATATAAATATGCTGACTGAAATGTGTGTCTCGTTACCACATGTGCAGTAACGGTAGCCCAACAGCAGGCAGATGCAACCTAATCGCAACCTCCATCAGTAAACGCACCGGTGAACTGTCATTGCGCTCACTATCATGGCAGTTGGGATACTCCTCAATGACAAGCCTCCAGTCCGGTTTCTGATAAATACATGAGCAATATGGCAAGCAAACAAACAAAAAAATCCCTTCAAAAGGTTCGGATCAAAACAGAAATTAACATTAACTTACCTTCGCCACTGAAATCAAATAGTAGCAGGTGTACGCTGCGCTAAAGCCCAGCACAAGAGACAGCCCTACTCCCGAACCGAACAGCCCAACTTTCACTTGATTTTCTAAATAATGCGACAGGTCCCTTGTCAAAATGTTGAAATTGAAGTCCAGCGAGATCATTGCAAGGTTCCTGTGGTCTCCCCGTATTGCGAGGACAGCGGCCAGCTCGGTTGGAATTCAGCTGTGTCTGCCAGCGAGCCAACTAGAAGGAGACAGTCAAGGGGACCCGATGAGAGGGAAAATATGTGTATAAGCGAGAGGTGGCGCTCATTGACCGACTATCCCTGACCAAGCGCTCAACGTCACTCTGTCGTCCCCTGCAGTCAACAGGCGGGAATTGCACCATGTGCTTCTTCAGTTAATAAACAGTCAATGGCTCAGCTACAGGGGTTCTCTCATCATTGTTACATCGGCCAAAATTAAAGAAAAGGAGAAATTAACATATTTTTTGGCATAAGAATCCGTGGACACCACCTATTCCTTGTAAATATGACTGTGTTTAACGCAGTGGTAGTTTATTATTAAAACTGATGACTAATCAGACAAAGGGAGTAATGCTCTTGGGATTGCAGACTCACACGGGGCCCACGTGCTCCAGTTTTACCATGAGATAGTTTGTGGTAATTGAATTAACTGAAAAAGTGAATGAAATCTTAGGGGGCCTTAAGGCAACGCTATAAACTACCTATCTGGGACTGTTGCACCCAAGATTCCTGAGGTAAAATCTAACTGTAAAGACTTTTAAGACCTGCATTTTAACAAGTAGATTTCTGTTATACGCCTATATTTAATGTATGCATTAACACAAGATCTGTTGTGAATTTCTGTTTGTCACAATAATGTGATGATTCAATTACTTTGCATTTATGTGGTTACCTTGCATTTAATAGCCTAAATCACGAACCATCTTAAAATGTAAATAATTAACTGACCAAGAGAAGAAAACCTTTATGTCTGTAAAACATAAAGCACCTTTATTTTCTGGGTAAACCGTGGTTGTAGATCAATGAGTGATACTGACATAAAGATTTGCTTCAGTTATGTTTTTGTCTCTGACCTGATCACATTAAATTCACAGAGTTGATTATTTTTTCGTGGTATTGAAAAAGAATTCATAATACATCTTGCATTAGTTTATGCATTAAATCATAGTAAGTTATAAATTAATTAGATATTACTGGAAAAGGCTATATCATTTGTACTCTTATTACATAAAAGTTTTAAAAGATGTCCTGTAGTGGAAATATTATCTTTGTCAACCTAATGCTAAAAATAAGTTCAGATGTTGTGTTGATTAGGCTATATCACAAGTGGTTTTATTTCAGTTGAGATTGCACCAATGATACATGTTACACCTTGTAGATCTTTTAGTTAATCGGCTATTTGTGCCTTTTCCTCATGCAATGAATGTATTTGTTATTTTTGTGCCCTTTTGTACAAACTCATTCCATATGAGACTTTTTTCTTACATTTAAATTTTGAATAAAACAATAAAAACAAAACACACAAGAAACAAAGTTTGAAATGAATTTGACAGTTATCCTTTTTTTGTTCATTCGTTCACTCACATTGCCTGCAGCTATTGTGACTACAATTTTACAGGAAAGTCTTTTGGACAAGATAATCGTACAATGAAACTCTGATATTGTGACAGCACTACTGGGCAAGCTCTGAGTTACAGATAAAGTATGGAAAAATAAGGCCAAAAACTTAATGAGGACATAATAAGCTCATTCAAAGTCATGACCAATAATTAATTATTTAATCATTAATGGTCCACCTAATTACTGTAAACAATATATGTTAGTACAGAATCCACAGCTGTACACAGTACTTAGCACCAACAGCTGGAGCTAATGGCAAAAACAAAATGCTGAATATAGATAGAGATAGATAGATAAATACTTTATTGATTCCCTAAGGGAGATTGTAAATTGCTTATATTAAGTATGTACACTGTATACGTATAAGTGTAAGTATACGCTCATCTTGTTTCACATTTCCTGAGAAAAATGATTTCATAGGCAATTGTCAACACATCAGACAGATGTTTTTTTTTTTTATCCACACATGGTCCGCTCGTTAGATGCGCATGCGCAACGGCGGTTGGACTCGCTTGTTTTCACA
>JBBBVU010000008.1:18303800-18334862 GCA_037177055.1 Atherinosoma microstoma
ACTAGGCACAATGCATCACTTATAATTACTAACATAGGTGAAGATAGTGACTATTAACTTGTTGACAAGGTAACACAACCTATGCTCCCATTGTTGGAGGGATGGTTTCGATTTATACGTGAACACATCTGATCAGCGTTGACGTCACGTCAAAAAATATTCAACATATTCACGTTTCATGCGCCACCAAACTCCATAAAGTGTTTGGAAAAAAACACCCTACAGAAATAGCGATTTCTCCGATGGGCGTGTAGAGATGTCCACACGCGTGTAGAGATGGCCACACGCGTGTAGCGATCTCCACGCGTGGTCAGAGCTTCAGTATGAAGACGGCGTGCTTTTCAAGTTTACTGTTAACACGTAAAACTGTTAGCAAACGGCATGAAACATTGTGAAAGTCGACTCTTCTTGTGAAATTCAACAGGTTCATCTGTGGACTACATGCTATACCCATGTTACTAGGTCTTATTTTTATTAAATAAAGGAGCTCCACATCATGTTCACTTGATGAAGTTTCCCCCCGTGGTGATTTTTATTTTTAGAGACATAACCATTTAGGCTATCTGCACAACTGTGTCGCACTACATGTGCATATAGACGTGCAGGCAGGTAGGTCCAGGTTTCGCCTCTGGACATGCATTTCATTGAAACTGATCATAATAAGTTTTGTTGTCTTTAAAACTTCAGCATTGGGGTTTTTTATTGCAACTTATCATCAACCGCGGTGCAGCGGTCCTCTCCGCTCCTCAGCTGGAGCAGCAGCTAGAAGCGTCAGTGTTGATTGGCTACACAGCCCCTGACAGCCAATCAGTGGGGGCTGTAGGCGGGACATTGTCATACAGCCCAGAGCGGTGCCTTCAGGCAGAGAGAGATGCTGTATGAGAGCCAAAGGAGCGCGTTTTAAAATAAACTTATTTTATCGGCTATCGGTGGGAAAAATGGCCGATACCGATTATCATAAAATTGCCCAAAATCGGCCGATATTATCGGCCATGCCGATTATTGGTCGATCCCTAGTGTTTGGTATAATTTTTGAACAGGCACTGGTACATCCTGTGCAGTGAATATTTGCTTGTTTCTAAAATGGAAATTAGCTCACCAGTGTCAACAGAACCCTTGTGAACAACTCCTGTTCATTGTCACGTGAGTGTTAAATTTTATCCATCCATCCATCTTCTGCTGCTTATCCGGAATCAGGTCGCGGGGGCAGCATCCTAAGCAGGGAAGCCCAGACTTTCCTCTCCCCATCCACATCAGCATCTGGGGGGATCCCAAGGCGCTCCCAGACCAGCCAAGAAATGTAATCCCTCCAGCGTGTCCTGGGCGTACCCCTCGATGGGACTTGCCCGAAATACCTCACAAGGCAGGCGTCTAGGAGGCATCCTTGCCAGATCCCCGAGCCACCTTAACTGACTCCTACTCTGAGCCCCTCCTGAATGACCGAGCTTCTCACCCTATCTCTAAGGGAGAGCCCGGCCACTGCGGAGGAAAGTCATGTCGGCCGCTTGTATTCTTTCGGTGACTACCCAGAGCTCGTGACCATAGGTGAGGGTAGGAACGTAGATTGACTGGTAAATCGAGAGCTTTGCCTTTTGCCTCAGCTCCTTCTTCACCACGACAGACAGATGCAGAGTCCGCTTCACTGAACATGCTGCACCAATCCGCCTATCTATCTCCCGCTCCATCCTTCCGTCACTTGTGAACAAGATCCTGAGATACTGTTAAATTTTAGGTCCAAATAATAATGCTTGTTTCTGTATGTAAATGTTTTATCTGAGCAGAGTACTTTTGGAGTCACGTCGAAAGTCAAAGAAAATCACAGCCAGAGGGATCTTTGCTGGTGGACGTGTTGTAAGAGGAGTGGACTGGCAATGGGAGGACCAGGATGGAGGCAATGGGCGGAGAGGAAAGGTAGGCATCATCTGTAGAGCCTGTTCCATTTTTGCTTTGTGTCAATTCTTGTTGAAATATGTAAGAGTATTTATAAATGGATACGTATGCACACAGTTGGGTCAGGGTCTACAAAGACTGACTTTAGTCTCTCTCTTGTTACATTTACTGCTCTGTTTGGGGAGTTTTTAATAGTATAAATGATTCCAAATAAAGCATGTTTAGGTCTCAGTCACTTTGAGCTTTCTGTCACAGACAACACAATATGTCGGTGTTACAGAAAGCAAAGACCAGTAGTAATAGAAATAGAGAAAACTAGTCTCAAAAATAACTATTTTACAAGTGAGCTTTTAAACAATGCTACAAAAGGCTACAAATCTTTTCTTGATAGTAAGTGTAATCTACATTGGTGAACCCATTTAAGCAGGCTCAAGGAGCTTTTGAACTTGCCAGTCTTTTGGAGGAAAAAACAAGCTTCCAACCCAGGATATGGTTTGACTGAGATGTGCAGTAGCCTCAACCAAAACAGGAAAAGTACTACGGTACTTGACTTAACATGCAAGTATAATGGATGTAAAGCAAACAAAGACACAAGCAGACCACTGTTCTTTAGATCTTATAGGTGTATTGCTGTATTTAATTATTTTGGATAATTTATAACAGCACTGAATTGATTTTTATAGATATATCTAATTCCTCAGCAGTTTTTTAAGAAAAAAAGGATTTTGTGTCATCCATTGCTTTCATTTGTTAAATACGTGAAATCATTATTATACCTCATGTCAGCATCTATTTAGATTGATCACCCAAATATGTTGAAAAGTGAAATGCAAACAATAATCTGTTTTGTTTTCTTACAGCTTAAACCAGTAGCATTGGAAAGATAAGATGAGATTTGACAGTGAAGTTTTAGCCTTATTTTACAATAACAGTGTGTGCAAAATTTGCCCTGCTCAAATGTCAATATAGAAATAAACCTGATAAGTTGCTGCTGTTAAATAGTTTATAAAAGGTAGATTGTTTTTAAACATGGAAACATTTTCAGAAATTGTGCTTATTGTTTTTTGTAAAGTCCAAATCCAGAAAATCTCCACATATTTTCAGTTCATTCATTGAACAAAAAGCCCTGAAATGAAATGATTGCTTATACTTGCATGTGGTAGGGCAGCATGAAAACATGTTTCATGTGAGCAGTAGCCATGTCACACATTAGTCCAGTTTAACCCACATATTGATTTCCATGACTTAATGTACAAATGAAATCAGTCAGATAATAGCATATTTTACTTTTTATTAAAATTTGACAAAAACAGAGGTTAATAATAATTAAAAAAAAACACATCCACAGCATGTGTTTTTATATATTGACTTTTTCAGCTGAGACAAAGTGCAACACACTGTGGTACATGGTAGCAAAGCTGTGGGAAGAGTCTTACATGCATGCTACCATGATTGAGAGGATAATCAGTAATTGTTTAGAAGTTTTCCTCAGCTGGCAGATGTGAAACATTACTGGTTTCTGTATGAAAAAAATTTCAACCTTCAATTTGCGTGTTGGGTCTTGCTCATGGGAATGGTAATAGAAACTTGTAGATTGCCTCACTGGCACCCAATACTAAGCTTGGGCTCATGTTGATTCATGTTCATACTTACAGAGGCTCCCAGTCGTTGTTTATCGCAGGTTATTTCAGTACAATGCATGTTTTCCATATTTCATTAAAAGAGTACAATGTCTGAAGAGGCTGCACTTGTTTAGTATGGCCTGTTTGATTTGTACTGTGACTGTGCTGCAAAGAATTTGTATTTGAGTCTCGTTCAGACTTGAGTATTCAGTTTTTAATAGTCCTTTCAGGCAATTTAATACTTCATTTTGTGGTGTTATTTAATGGCATATCTCATTACTGTTTTATGATGCTGTAAGCAATGTGCTCTGTAGAAAACCACTGTTACATGTCCTGCAGCTTAGATGTTTTGTTAGGTTAACATGACTATTGCCTCCTAAGGCCCATTAATCAATTAGCTCTGGAAGGGGATTGAAAATAAATTAAGTTTGATTTCTGTATTTACTTTAGGCACAGCGTTTAATTTAGGAATACATTTACGCCACTATAGTTCTTCTCTAGATGCTCTCCATTTTAGAAATACAATTTACTGCTTGTGATGTAGAGAGCAAATGTAAGCTTACTGTATCTTACAAATTTGAATAGATTTTGTAGTCCTTTGCTTGTAGCTCACTGCTTGTTTATACCTACGGTAGAACATCATTTCACTTACTACTAAATGCCTTGAAATCTTTCCTGCAACAAAAGCCAGGTATAGCATTATTCAGATGTATAGTACTGAAACTACACACTCAAAAAGATGTGAAAAATAAATGGATAGTCTGTGAAGGTTCTTCATGTTGGTTTTCTGATCACCACTGGCTTCCCTTCTAGTTAACAAATTTTTACTTGCATATTTTTATGTTTGCTCACCACAAAGTGAAGAGAGAGGACTTTATTTTGCTGCAGAATTAATTCGGGATCAGTCAGATTATTCCTCATTGGTATTATGTGGCGGTGCTAAAGATTCAAAGTGACAAACTTAAGTATATTGACGGTTTCGACTTTATTGGAAAGACTGTTGCATCTGCTGTTAGTAGAAGGCCCTCCTTTAAGGTTTCTTGCTTTGATAAACAGTGTTTAGGGGAAACTGTCTCAGCTGAACTAGGATTCACTTTGCCTTGTTTTTTCTTTGCTAATAAAAATACGGATGAAATTTGTTTCTTTCAGGATTATGACACCCTGAAAGATTCTTTAAATATGCATAACTTGTGAGAAAATAAAACCATGAAATACTTAATACTGACTGTAAATGTGCAATGCGGTGAGAACTAAAACAATACCTAATTGAGACCCATGAATCCAACCTTAATAAGCTTTCAGTATGTCATAATATTTTTTAGCATTGAGGGAATTAAACCTTCTTTGAATTTGAAACGGTCATTGTGTAACACACAGAGCAGCTGACTCAACAACACATAAATTTACAACCATATCAATTGCCAGCAATTTTTTTTCCTCTGTGACAGACACAATCTCTCATGATCTGATTAAAATTGTACATAAAGCTAAAACTAAAAAAAAGTGCCAAGTATATTGAAGTGGATGTATGATCCATGAACTAATTCTGATTGAAGCTCCAAACACTCTGTTCTTAATCTGTTTTTAATCTCATCTCTCCTCCTTTGCAGGTGACAGAGATCCAGGACTGGAGTGCAGCCAGCCCTCACAGCGCTGCCTACGTCCTTTGGGACAACGGGGCCAAGAACCTGTACAGAGTTGGCTTTGAGGGAATGGTGAGGAAGCTTCTAGTCTGACCCTCACGCTCATTCGCTTATTCTAACAGACAGTGTCTCATAAAAGATCAGCTGTCAGTGGCTTTTGTGTTTGACTGAAGGGATGGTGCTCTTTCTTTTGCTGCCTGGCCTTTGTGAGAGCCACGCAGCCAGCATGTGTAAGGTGCCATTGTGCAGGCAGCTGGAAGGGGAAGGAATCTGCATGATAAAGGCAATCTGTTCTTTCTTTTTAAGGGGGGGGGGGGGCGAGTGAACATGGAGGTCAACTTTAAAGAAGGGAGACCCTCTCATGGGATTGTTGTGGGCACGACAACGCATGTGTCCCAAATGAAAAGCGTTTCCTTCATTGGCTGAGACTGCTCTTGCCTTTATACCAAAGTGGCCAATCAGGTTTCTCTCTTGTGTAACAGATTTTTCTTTTGTTATTCTAATAGGCTGAAAGGAAGGTAGATGGCATCTGCCTCTTAAGAAAATCATGATTTGGACCCCCCATCTTGAATATTTTACTTTTGCTTTTTATTTTATTTAGACTGCAGACCGATACAAAAGAGCTTTAGCTGTATATAAAGCTTCACAGAATGGTCTGTATAGAGCATAATGTCTACTTAGTTGTCAAAGTGTAATTGGACATGTCCTGGTGGCTGGATACAGTACAGTGGACAGGATTGTATTTGCTGATGCTTGTTGTAGTCAGTACTTTGGTGTTCTGTCGTTTTAAAGGAATGTTTGCTGCACCTTATAATCTTCTAACTCTGCCACTGAGGCTGCATATGAGTCATCTACAATGCTTACCCCCAATACCAGTACAGTGTTTCATTGCCCTGCCTTATCCTAAGGGTACCTGCATTGTTAGTATATGCAACACTTGTGCCACTGCAGCTTAGATGTGTAAATTCTCAGTTTGATTATTCATGAACATGCCCCTATAATGGAATTACCTTGGGTAATCATATGACCCTTTCCTTCTTTTTTAATTCCTCTCAGTCTGACCTGAAATGTGTCCAGGATGCCAAAGGAGGCTCCTTTTACAGAGACCATTGTCCTGTTTTAGGTAAGTGAGCCAGTGATGTGTGTCTATCGTCATTATTGCACCAATTCTCTCACCCCTTGTTCTGGTGCAGTGAATTCAAGGGCATTAGAGAAGTTTTACTTGTAGTTAAACGTGTTTAGGCACTAGATGTCAGCACTGCATAGTTGTCTAGCTACAAAAACATGGGACATACTCAGGTCATGCCGTTTCAATGTTCCAGCATTTCAGGAGTGAATTTTCTTTGGATTTAACACTAGAGAGGATTCTCCTCTTTTTGATATGTAATCAGTGCAGAGCAATAACCTGATTCTTTACTGAAATGCCACTCTGTACTCTTGTTTTGAGCTTAAATGTTTTGCTGATGCAGTAACATATTTGATTAATTAAATTTTACCTTTATCTTACAGGTGAGCAGAATGGCAACAGAAATCCCGGAGGCCTTCAGATTGGAGACCTGGTCAACATTGATTTGGATCTAGAGATTGTTCAGTCTCTCCAGCATGGCCACGGGGGATGGACCGATGGCATGTTTGAGACACTCACCACCACAGGCACAGTGTGTGGCATCGATGAGGATCATGACATTGTAGTTCAGTACCCCAGTGGTAACAGGCAAGTACCCTTTAAGACGGGCTCAGATTTACTAGCTTGTAATGAGTTGGACTGATAAAACCCCCATCATATCATCACCACATTTCTTGTGATTTGTTTTATGAAACAAATTTCTCTTCAGATCATTTAAAAGTTGGAAAAAAAACCTCTCAGAATGACTGAACTACAAAATGAAACAATAGTTTGTAACACTTTAGATAGTATTTTCTAAAAAAAAAAAAAGAAAAGAAGAAATTTTAGCACAATTTATGAATATAGTGGATATTCTGGGAAATCTGATAATGTCCTTCAATTTAAATGCCTTAACAACATATTAGATAACTGCCTCATTGAGACTGTCCCATATTCACCGTTGCTGATTTTTCCCCTGTTTCAAAATTGTTCAGTGTGTAATCTTAAATCATTGATATGCTGTCAGAACTGGAAGAATGTGACTCCTAAAACTAATGTGATGGGATCTGTGTGAGAAAAGGCTCAGTTAACCGCTCTTGTTGTTTGAGGAAGAGAGGCTTCAAACCAGCTATTGTGCAATACTGTAATAAATTGATACTTCTTTTGCCTCATTAAAGACCCACTATATAACTTCTACTAACTTCTCAGTGATGTGCCCCCTATCGACGGCTAATTCGGCATCCATCTTGCATCCTACCTGTAGTGTGAGCTCTCTCCAGACAGTAAAAAAGTCTTTTCTCAACTCTTGTCTTATCTCTCGCTGTTCTTTGGCTCTCCTTAGTTTCTTCCCGTCCTCCAATAATGTCTTCTAATGTGTCTTTGCTGAATCTGCCAGCGCGCGTTCAAAGCGACCGGTTTGTTTACAATCGCTTGTTAGCGTGTAGCGCATGCGCAAAGTGAAACTCAGCAGGTGGCATCCCGGATGTGAAAGTTCTATTATGTGGGTTCTCAGCCGTGGGGCGGTGCTGGGCCGTGACTGCCCTAAAAATTATAGATTATAGATGTCACTCCGCCATCAAACGAGCCCGGAAAGCAAAGTTTTAAGGTCGAAAAGTTATATAGTGGGCCTTTAATAATCTTTGCCTTAATGCAGACAACAGCATACAGAGAGCAGACAATTTGTGCACCACTGAAGTACAGATTGACTTTTTTTTTTAACATTGTGATTTCTCTGACACAGCTTAAGAATAATCTCAAAAATAACAGTCACCAGTCCAATCAAAAAAATGTTCCCACATTTACACACGTCAATGTTCACTCACATGTGAAAGGAAATTCTTGCTTTAAAAGAATCCAGCTGTCATTAGAATAAGCGCGAGGTAGCAGGCTGAAGTGAACAAGACACCTCTTCTGTTGGGTGCAGAAAGGGTAGAATTTGGATCAGCTACATTTTAGGAAATAATATTACATCAACCCATATAGTCATACTTCATTATTTAACAAGACAATCCAATAACCTCAGCACTGTTTAAAAACGGCACACTGAAATATGAATATTTTCTGAAGGACTTAAAACTGTCCACTAACACCTGTAATTCTGAGCTACTGAATAACAACTAAATGTGATATACACTACTCATACACTACCACGGTTTGGACGCACTTTCCCATTGGATTTAATGGGAAAGAAATTGCCCCAAAACTGTCCTGACTTAGAGAATCCACTTGAAATATCTCTTATTACAAGTTCTTTTTTGTTTTTTTTTTGTTTTTTGGTAAACAATCTATCTTGTTCCATGTCTCTTCTTGGTCAGCTTTCAGTAATATGAATTATGAATGACTTTGCCTGTATTTCTTTCCATTCATTTCTGTTTCCTCAGGTGGACATTTAATCCAGCAGTGCTGACAAAGGCCAATGTAGTGCGCAGTGGAGAAGTTGCAGCTGGTGCAGAGGGAGGAAGTTCTCAGTTCCATGTTGGAGACCTGGTCCAGATCTGCTATGACATCGACCGCATCAAGCTGTTACAAAGAGGGCATGGAGAGTGGGCTGAGGCGATGCTGCCTGTAAGTTTTATCAACAGTTTAGCAGAGTTTTGCATGTGACCATAATCGTTATGGGAATTTTACATGAATAACAATAGGGACACAATCCCACGCCTCAAATCAGTCTGTGACTTCTTACTACCAAATATTTTCTTCTAAATCTTTACTTTCAGCAGTCTCAACCTCTCAGATTTCATATGATAAAGTTTATCATGATTGTCCAGCATTACATATGTTATGTAAAGCCAGTTTTCTTCAGTATGTCACTTGTTTCTGTCAAACTGGGCCCCTTCAGTAGCTAATGAGCCTTAAAACCCTGAGATGTGTTGTAGCTTTGATCACTAACCATGGCTGCCTGCCGCCTGCTGCTTTTCCTACTGCAGCAGTCGCTGTTATTGATGACATCCTCAAGGACAGCCGTAGACTCAGCTCAACAGAATTTGTTTTCTCATGTAGCCAGGATCAAGATGATACGATTCAAGATTGGGAAGCATTATGCTCTGTTGCTGTGTTACCTGTAAAGGTGGTGACAAGAAGAAGGGTGTCTTTCTCTTATATCCATCCCTCTCCTTGTGTCCTTTTGAATTATGAGATCACAGCTTAAATTTCAATTACTTTTTTTTATTTTGCCAATGAGCTTCTGTTGCATGTAGGACAAATGCTTTATTGAACTGGTGTTGTCTCCAGTTGATACTTTTGTCTCACCTCTATCTTTCTCACAATCTCCCTCCATCTGTGCTCTGCCACTGAAAGTCTGTTAAACACAACGTTCATACATAGCCCAAAGACAACAGCCCTTTATATACTAATGAGTTTGTCATACCATTTATAAACAGACCCTGGGCAAGGTAGGCCGTGTGCAGCAGATTTACTCTGACAGTGACCTGAAGGTCGAGGTTTGTGGAACTTCTTGGACATACAATCCTGCTGCTGTCACTAAGATTGCACCCTCTGGTTCTGCTGTCAGCAATGCCTCTGGAGGTATGTGTAAACACTCTTGACACTAAGAAAATATCGTTTTAGTTCTTTGTCTTTACTTCTCATTTTATTCTGGTACTTACTGTACATACAATCAATTTCTGTTTTCTCTTGTTGTCCCAGAGCGTCTGTCTCAGCTCCTAAAGAAGCTATTTGAGACGCAGGAGTCTGGCGATATCAACGAAGAGCTGGTCAAGGCTGCGGCCAATGGAGACCTGACCAAAGTGGAAGATATTCTTAAGAGACCTGATGTGGATGTAAGCGCTCCATCACGTACACACAACACGCATGTATATTTTTTCTTATTCTTTTGGCCAGCTGATGAATTTCTAGTTGTTTTTGATGAATATCAAATTATTATTATCATTAAATATACAAATTAGATAGGAGTTGGCAGAGCTTACGAATGTATACTGGATGTGCTTTGCTCTGTCTATTGAATAGGCTGAGAGTCTCCCAGGAAAGGTCTCTAAGATCATCCCACCAATGCACCTCTCTCAATCTGAAAAACATTAAAGCTGAGCCCAGAGGAGGCACCGCCGAGTATTGGTGTGCACTGCACCACAGACCATGATTCACTCTCTGTTTCAAGTGGAGATCTAAAAATCCCTTGTGGTTGTAGATTATGATTTAACGCAGAACACAGGACAGGAAAAACATCACCACAGGGCAGAACCTGGTCCCTTGGACAGGTTTTTAGAAATCGTTATGTGAGGTCTGCAATACTATCTTCAGAAAGAAGAAGAAGAGAGTGAATGAGCTTGCGTGTGTCATTGGTGAATGCTGGCCAGATGCCCTGTTGCCTTTCAGTAGAATTGTTTGCTTAAAGCTGAGCAGACTGAGCCTGGCCAAGTGATCCAGCTTCCAGGACAAGAGTTGTCTCGAGACTCCCATAGGGGTCCACATTAATATTTATGCTTTCAGATTTTGCTGTGTTGCAGTTGGTGATGAAAGATGCACACTCGTGCATGCACATCTAAAAACACCTAAAAAATCTTTTAACCATTAACAACAAAATTTTAGATGTATATAAAAAAACATCATGTTAACTTGTACCCATGTTCTTTGATTCTGAATTTGTTTGCAGGTGAACGGACAGTGTGCTGGACACACTGCTATGCAGGCAGCCAGCCAGAATGGTCATGTGGATGTCTTAAAGCTTTTGCTTAAACACAATGTGGACCTAGAGGCTGAGGTTGGTTTATTTTAAATGAAACATGCTTGATCTTCATTTGTGTCCTTCACCTGTGTCCACAAATGTATTGTAACCTTCTTGTATAGTATTTCACACATCACTTATGGACTCAACACTGACTCATTATTTGGCATGGTGTTGTACTTAGGACAAAGATGGAGACCGGGCAGTCCACCATGCAGCTTTTGGTGATGAGGGCTCTGTCATTGAGGTGCTGCAGAGGGGTGGTGCTGATTTGAATGCCAGAAACAAGCGAAGACAGACTCCATTACACATAGCCGTCAACAAGGGTCATCTGCAAGTGGTTAAAACTCTGTTGGACTTTGGTTGCCACCCCAGCCTCCAGGTATATAACACTTTGACTTATTTACTCATGTTAAAATATCACAGATGTGATTTTTTAAAATTGTTTTATGAGAGTTGAGCAGTGATGTAGACATGTGATGTAGATTTTAGTTAATACATTGATAGTAACAGAAGCTTCCCTTTTATTAGGATTCAGAGGGTGACACACCTCTGCATGATGCCATTAGCAAGAAGAGAGATGACATGTTGTCAGTGCTGCTGGAGGCCGGTGCAGACGTCACCATCACCAACAATAATGGCTTCAATGCATTACATCATGCTGCCCTGCGAGGAAACCCAAGGTATGTGACACTTTGCTCCTGCTGTTTGCTATCACACCTGTTAGGTGTCTACAAATAATGAGGACATGTTTAAGTGGGCTCTGGATGAAGTAGCTCATAAAATGCTTGCATAAGGATCTCAATAAAGCCTGCTTTAGTTGTTGTATATCTTTCTTGTCCACGCATTGGACAATAGTAAGGGTCAAACAGGATTTATGGTTCCATTTGAAAAGATTTGGAATTGATGCACAAATTGCAGTGGGTTACAGAATGTGTTCAAGAAAACAGGACTCCATGAAAGTGTATTTAACCATGAACATTTAATTTAGCTATTGTACTACATCTGTTGCTAATGAACATAATTTATGGCACAAAAAGCAGGATTTCAGATCAATGCTATTCCAGCTATATCAAACTTCATACAAAACTATAAATCAAACTTACAACCACAACAGTTACAATCTGTTTCTTAGCAGCAAGAAGAAAGAGACTTTGGTAGAATCACTAATCGGTTACTTAATTGTCTTCTGTTGGAATAGAAATGTGGGTTCAGCCCTCACATGTTCTAAACTAGAGTCATTTGATGTAAGCAGATTCTGATTAACTGGCAAAAGACCTTCTTGAGGCGTGGCTGTTTTTACTGTAAAAATCTATTTTCAGACATTTTTAAGCATCTTCCAAACAGCTACAAGTTTATATGAATCAGATGTGATGCAAATATTTCCTCCACAGATTCCACTGGAGTTCAAAAGTAAATCTATCAAAAGTTAAATAAATGTAATTCCACTGCCCTCACAGAATATATTTACTTTGGTACCTCACAGTTTGGTTTTGCAAGATTCAAGCATGTTTTTTAGATATCGTCCATCTTTCCACTTTTTCTTACTGTAGCCTTTAAAATTTACGTGTTGTTACCTTTTATTGTTATGTTAGTCCTTCACTCTGGGTTGTGAGCGACTGTGTAGTGTACACCAGAGGTCGCGCTAGAATTGTTCTTTGTCTGTCATTTTGACTGACAGGGTCATAAAAATCCGGTCATTTTGTATTTTTACCGGTCACTTAATTAAAAAAAAAAAAAGAAAAAAAAAAGAAGATAATTATGACATTAGCATTCATTTTATATTACTAATATTCAGTTTGAACAAGGTGAGGAGTAAATCCACACCTGTCACACATCATGCAGATGTGCAAAATACACAGAGGGCCGACCAGCAGTGAATCAAGACAGAGTGGTGACAACATGGAGAGTTTGCAGAGGTTGAGCCCGACCGGTCCTGCACGGGTCCAATCCCGCACCCGCTCGAACCGTTAGGATCATTACCAAACTCGACCCGCTCATTAAAGCATTAAGTAGTTCATTGTGCCTATACACTCTGCTCCTCCTTCATTGCATTATTTTTCATTCTTTCTTATGTTTAATTTGATATTGTTTTGTCTCTGTTTTCATTTGCAGTGATAAAAAAGTAAACTACAACAACGCAGTAAATGTATGTTGGGCATATTTGAAGAGGTTTTTTTTCCTTTCTTTTATTTTGAAGATTTTTGCACAATATTCTTTTAAACTTGCCACTGCTACATCTCTGTAGACCCTTATTTTAACATTTACCGGCTTTATTTGATTAAGAGATTGCTGTGCAGAAACAAAAATTCATTCACCGTCCCGGTTTCAGCTGTTCTCAGCAAAACCTGTGATGGAAAAATCTCATGGCTGTGTGGTGGTGTGGAGGGAAGCCGCGCAGTCCCGCAGGGCTTCTTAATAGGCTTCTGGCGCTTTGATTAGTAAAGCAATGATATCTACAAAAATGAAACACATAAATAAATAAATAAATAAATAAGAATAACATTTTCATGCACGACCGGCCCGCACCCGCAGCTACCCGTGAAATTTAATCGATGTAATTTTTACCTCACAACAGCATTTTTTCGTGAATTGAATAAGGAAGCTGAAAACGGTTTCAATAAGTTAAGATTGACGGAAAATCTTGGAGTCAGACTAGTTAAGTTTAGTTCTAGAAAATCCTTCAGATTTAGACCTCTGTCCAGAGTGAAATCTGAGCTCCCTGCAGCTCAGGTTCAGTGAGAGGAAAACCCGCAGCATGCGCGCAGTCTGCACCAGTGGTTCAGCTGAGACCCTTGGTGGTCACAGACGCGCTCAAAGACAACATCTCATTGATATGCTCACTCGTTACCAGGGGACCGGGGGTGTGAATTGCAATCTGTCAAAATGACCGACGGCCTTCAGATTTTTCCATCACCGCTTTAAAAAAACCTGTCAATGACGGAAAATATTCGGTTAATGCGACCCCTGGTGTACACACAATTCATCTTTGACTACAGCAATTTCTGTCCAGCAAGTCGAACTTCCATTCTTTATCTGTTTTATTTTTGTCTCTATATAGCAAACACTTATGCCTCAGAATGAAGGCTATATGTATCAGGTTGATCATCCAGGGTCTTTTAATTTGATGGATGTTGAGGTTACATAATTAAAGTGAAAGACTGGTGCAGTTTCTAAAAGATGTAAACAGCTTCTCAACATGCTCAGTGTGTGGAGTGTTTATATATTTGTTTGAGTGTGAGCACAATTGCCCCAGGCTTAATGTCACTCATCTTCACTGGCATTTTTTGGCATATGGACAAATGGAATTGAGGTCAGAAGGCTGTGGATCACCTGCTGCAAGCCATTAGAGACTCAACCCTCTACTTTTGGCTCACCTATTGATATTTATAGAGACTTCCTTTACTGTTTCTAATGCACAGCACTTTATAGATGAGCTTCACTTGACTGGTAAACTGCAGGGGAACTCATCAGAAGCACATGACTAACTGTTGTGTATCACATTGATCGATCTTAAACATAGGGAATAACTATAGATTAGAATATTCCTCCTCAAGTAGTCAGTTGTCCAATCAGTTTCTCAAATTTCAGCTAATTGCACTCACTCTGTACTCTTTTTAGTAAATATTCTAGAAATGTTGATCCTTAAGATAATATGTTAATTGTGATGAGATAGATGCTGGTCTGTTGTAATGTTTTTGATTTTGAAATGACATAAGATAGGTAGGAATGAAAGAAAAGGAAAGCAAAGAAAAAAGAAAAAAGCCCTCAGTTAGCCATATGGTTTTCAGTCCCTTTTCGACTTGGTAATTTGACAGGAGGGAAAAAATACAAGGCTGCTGTGTTGTCATTTATTGCACCATTTTTAAACTTTAAAGAAATTTAAGTAAAGATACTTAAGAAAGGTCATACAATGGTGGAGTTCAAGATTACTTGCAATACCGATATTTAATAGTAATGCGTACACGATTTGTATGTGTAAACCAGGTTATAGAATATATAGTAGAAAGCTGGACTACTGTAGGACTCATTGATTTATAGGGGAAAGTGCTGGAGTACAGTATTTTCTGTATCAGGGCCCCTGTTGTATTGTGTGTTCATTGCCTGCCTCAGTCGACACTGTCCCCTTGCTTTCAGGGAAACAAAGATATATGTCGCCATCTCCAGTCTGCCCATTTACTTTTATTTCACGCTTGAGCTCCTGCAATATCAGGGAGGGAGTCCACAAGTCCTAAAGCTCTTGAAAATCTCTCCCTAGGTTCAAGTGAAAGTACTTCGTCCGGTGTGTTTAGTGGAGAAGCAGTTGTTTCGATTGAGTGCTTTAAGGAATTTCTAATATGGAATCATATTTCTAAGATGTACCCTTGATGAATGTCGATAAGAAGTGCTTGGATTTAGAAGCTAGTCAAAAGGCCCTACATAAAGAATATCACATGAAGCCTATCAGGGTAATAATTGTGCTAACTTTCAGAATTGGATCTGCTGTTTTCCTTTTATTTAGATTAAGTACCAGTTCACAATGTTCTGGCACACATGGTCTAAAAAAAGGCTCAATGTTATTTTTCAGTACAGCTATTACAGCTCGGCTCCTAGAGAACAGGGAATAAGCTAGCCCCCTCTATGTGTTCTTCTAAGTAATGTAAGTTACCAATGTGGTATTTGGGTTCATGTAGGGAATCCGTCAGAGTCCCTGGTGTGTGTGTAATGTGCCTGGGTGTTTTAAGAGTGTGGGTTGGTCTTACAGCAGTGGAAATAAGATTGAGGAAGATGCATAGGAAGAACCCTCTGGGTGATAGATGAATCCTTCAACTTGGAGTCCCAGATACTCAGAGAAATCAACTGTACCCACAGGGGAACAGAATAATCTGGGGAGTATTTCAAGTTTAGTTTGTTCATTATTCACATGCACACCACTACACTGTATAAAAGCATTTCCCCATTTATTAAGTCCAACTGTTAAGTTTTACCATTGCTGGTAAATTGAACCTACCTATATGACCAGAAGTACTACGTTCAGGAAGGATTTTCTCAGAGATCTGCTTTGTGTGTTCTCCATGTGTTTACCACAACTCCAGCCTGCAAGGGGAGCCTGGCTCATCTCTGTGTCTTTCCCTCAGGCTGCGAAAAGCCAGTAGCTGCTAAAGTACTGTAAACAATACGATTAATAGCCCATGAGTCATAAATGGGCTCTAAACAAGCCCTGCAGTGACTGTCTTTACCCTTTTATGTGTCACCTTCTTGTAATATTTGCCCTCGTCCCTTTCCCGTGTTATTTTCTGCTTTCTTGTGATATGCCATCATACAGGCAAACCCCAAACAGTAATTGCCCCAGATGAGTAGACACATAAGTTTTGCATTTATTTTGAGGTTTTGCTGTTATATTCTTATTGGACTGTATTCATTTGTAAAGAATGTTTGACCTTTTTTGCCTTTTCAGACTTATCTGACCATGACACACCACTATGTTTTACTAAACCAACACTAGTTACAGCACAAATGATGGTTATGTACACTGAAAATTACTATGAAGTCAAATTAATGATATATGTTCACAAGTTAAACCAACATCTAAAAATTAGCTTGAAAAATTAGTTTGAAAAATTTGCTAAATTACGATTTTTTTTCCATTTTGTTTTTATTTATTATGTTGTATATTTTTTTTGCTTAAAAAGATATGTTTTAACATGGCTGACTGTCAAATTAGTAAAGCCACAAGTTCTAGAGTGGGAAGGTAGGGTGGAAAGGAAGATACAACATGAAGGAAGTTTAGTTTGATCTACTTGCTTGCTTTACAGCCACAGCAAGAGAATAAGGGAGACCATTTGCAAGTGTCTGTTTCTGTGATTTGTGCAGTCAGCTTGTCTTCCAAAGCACCTGCGTCTCATGTACCCCTGCTTGACAAACATCACTGCAGAAGACTTGAGAGTGATGAGCCCAGAGTGTTTGTGTGTTTGTATTTAGTATACTTTCTGTATTGGTGAGAGTTTCCCATTCTTGGTTTTTGCACTGTTATTAATTATTTTTCTTAAGATCTCTTTCCATTGCATTACATTTATACCACTGCTGAACCACATCAGCTGTTTTATTTTTTGTTGTATCTCCAACCACAGTGTAATGACTGCTAATTCAATGACAGTCATTTTAAAAAAGTGTTGGAGCAGGACAGCTGACATTCTCACGCTGACACGTGAGTGCTGTATTTCTGAAATGGCCCCCGCTGCATGTCTATCCTCTGCTGTTTTTAAAACCGCTGTCAATAGTCTGGCCAGAATATCAATCCCTCTACAGGCAGAGAAACAACAGTCAGGAAAAGGGACCAGACAACAGTTTTGAAGCTGGGATTGGTTTCTTTATTTGTCAAAACTTGGACAGGTTTAGCATTGAATATTACAATCACTGAACATTCCAGATGTCGGTAGAGGTAGTCCTATACAGCCATCTTCAAGAAACGGCGGGTTGTTCCTACTGCGTTGAAGACATCACAGTAAAAGTGGCTCCTGTAGTCATCAAAGCATAGCTACAGCTGGTTGAAGGGGACCAAATCCATTCAAGAGGTGATTTGGTTCCATTTTACCAGCTTTAGCAAAGCATTGTGGATTCTCTGTTTCACAGTCAAAGGAATTGCTGATGTGACTCAAAGGTTATTGCATTGAACTGTTTTGGTTAAAAAGAAAAAAATAGTTTAACACTAGAACAGCATGCATTTCAATACCTTTATACAAATTCACAAGTGGCAAACCATACATACAAAGTCCACCCACTACCTGGAGTGGACTGCACTGCTGCTTTATTTATCCTACTCTTTTCACTTGTCTGCTCACCTTCATCCTTCTTTGTGTGACACCCAGGTATATTTAGCACCTACACCCCATTTACCACCATACCAATAACACACAGGTACAGTTGATCAACCTTACCTAACTTTCTCCTTTGCTGCCTCCCAGGCAGTCTATTTATCCTCCTCACTATCTTTTTAAGTTTTATGCTTGCCCATCTTAGAGAGTGAGAAAAATTGTTCCCTGGGAAAAGGATCATAATAATCTGTGGCAGTGCACTTGAGTCAAATGTCCTGGAGTCATGAAGCAATTACAGACTCTGACAGATGGGCCCTGCTGCAAGCAAGCTGCTGCTCCGGTCACAGAGATGGCCAACAGACAAATGCAGAGGCATAACTACATACACAAGCTCTCTCACTCATGCTCCTACAGCAGCACTCAGGGGTGTCAAGTCACAACATTAATCTAAAGTAGTCTTTTAAGTCATTGGGACTGATTTGCAGTGTAGAAATACTGTTTGAACAGAAACTGAGGGCAGATTGTTTTGTACAACTTTCAGGACACTACTGTAGTACAGTACTCTCAACAATTTCTTTTAAAAGTCATCTCTATTCTGAGATAAAAATTATAACATCAGATGATCGGTGGCATCCACATAAAGAATGTTAAACCATACTACAGTAATTGTAGTCAATATGTATTTGTTTATTCACTTACTGTTGCAGTATGTTAAAGTGCAACAAAACACTAAAAAGGTTTCATAAAGCTTTTAAAAAGGCTGCTAAGTTACTATAATTTTTTTGCATTTAGATTCAGACAAGTGACATTTTATCAGGCTTTTTTTTTTCAGCTGTCATGTTTCTAATTATTATGATTGTTCTATGGACACCGTTTTGTTAGAGGGCTGTGAAACATGGCCAGCTGCTATAACTATTGACTTTTTCTGCCAAGATACGAATTAAGTTCTCAGAGTGGCCAGCAACAGCTGAGGGATATACAGCACTGCTTGTAGACAGGATGGAGGTCAACATAAGGCCAGCTTGACATGGCACACCAGAGGCAGGTCTATTTGTAACATACACATGCACATTCATGCTTCACTCAGTCACTCAGAGTCAGGTGGTCAGGCTACTCACCTCATCTAAGGGCCATAACAGGGCAAAAGCAAGGGGGACGATAAGTACTTAGCATTTGATAATGTCAGCATCTGCTGTGTTTGTCAGTCAGACAGCAGGTCATTGCTATTAGGGTGAAACATGCAGTGCAGGACACACAAACCCACAGGCCTCTGATGTCCTCACAGAAAAAAGTGTGAGATGGACATAATATCAAGCAAATGTGTATGAAGGGGTGGTGTAAACAGATAAAAGTTCAATTCTGAAAAAGGCAACTTTCTGATGCTATCTGCTAATGAAACAAGTAGCTTTTTTTATATATATTTAAAGTCTAAAAGGATTTTTGCTTTCTCCTTCTCTTTTTCAAATTTCTCCCCCAGATGACTTATGAACTAATGTTGATTCCATTTTACAGCTGTCAATCACAGTCGCTAGTTTAACTTGTTATAACTTTAGTACAGATCTTGCCTTTAAGTTTACCCTTTTCCCCTCTAAAAGTATTCTTTATGTCATCAAACACAGTGTTACCAAAACCAGAGCAAAATAAGAACATCCAAAAGGATGTGTTCAGTGTAGTTGTAAACTTACTGGTAGTTGTGTGTCTCAGCTTAGATATTGGTTTTATAAAAGGGAAATAAAGAAAGTTAGCTATACACATAACATATAAATTTTTTTCAGAATGAAATACCCTGTACCACAAGGACCCTGTTTACACTTAAACATTGCTCGGTGTGAGAATGTTGTTGAACACTTGTATTTATTGAATGTGTTCTGGTTTCTAACTTTAACAGAGTTGGAATAACTATTGCAAATAAATATGCAGCATTGTTAAAGGGAATGATTAGCTAATTTGTTAGTTAGAAACTAATTAAATTCTTAAGGCAGTTTTTGCTGATGCATCAACTGATGTTTTTGTTCCATGTTGATTATTTTCCTGCATGGACCTTTTCAAGCTAAAGACAAAAATGTAGTTGAATGAAAAATACCTATATCGGAGCATCTACACAAAAGTATTTTAAAGAAATGTAAACCTGTGCTAAAATTGGTATAGGCTTGTCTATGATCCAGGCACAGGCCAGAGAGGGGGTCAGAGAAGGTGAAAGTGCTAGATATGAATAGCTCCCAATGCAAACTGCCCACCTCCCCCCTCGCTCTATTTCTCTCTGTGCTTCTGTCCATATTCTGTTGCCTTTATTTGTTTGAAGCAGTTGACAATTAGAATCAGCTGACAGGCCAGAGTTGACCCTGATCCTGCATTGTCACTTTTTGATGGTCTAATCTGGCTGCCATGCAGCCCAGCAAAGCATTTGGCAAGCATAGCAAACGTGAACAATGAGAGCAGGACTCAGAGAAAGGGAGGGGGGCATGGGGCAGCCGGGTTGATGTGGGGTGGGGGTGTGGATAAGGGCACAGGCATTAAGGGAGAGCAGTCATAGTTAAACACACAAGATTGTTAACACGGAAGCCATGTGATACAGCATTAGCAGTGTCAGTAGCAGCCACGGTACCTCTTCTTTCTGCCTCCTCAGCAACATCTTATTGCTCATTTATTTTTATTTTTTATTTTATTTTTTTATTCTTTTTTTAAACTATCAACTTTGGTAGTTTTACAACAGGTCACCTTGCTTTCTTTCCCTCATTCAGCCATGTAGGAGCACTGGAAAAGATTATAGTATTAATGATTGGGAGCAGCTCCTGCATACCACTCGCTGCTCACTGAAGTTGGTGCTAAGTTGCAGCTGGCTGAGTGTCAAGGGCTGTAATGCAGCAAAACCACCCAATAATGAAAGGATACCCTGATCATATGGCAATGTCACAAGGCAACTGCCCATAGTTGTAGGTGTTTTAAGTAGTGAACTAAAGTCATATTTCTGTCAGATCAAGCCTAAAACAACATTATTACCATTTTATGGTAACTTAAGTAATTGTCCAATGAATTGTTGCCGTATCTTGGATGAGAGATTTTTATTGGCCAAGTCAGCTAGTTTGAGAAAGCAGTATGTTCTCTACAGTGATTACTGCTGCAGTGAGACTGCCTAGAGACAGTATAGCTAATGTATGAGCCTTACCACACACATTTATTCTCTTTTCCTCCCTCTTTACCTCACTTTTACCTTGCTTGCTTGTTTTTCTCTTCACCTTGATAACATGAACAATGAACAATCTGATGAGCAATCTGAAAAGCACAAACATATCTTCAGACAGTTCTTCCCATCATCGTGTTTTCAGAACGAGGACTCAGACCTCACCAAGAATACATACTTCTTTACATTCCATAGCTGTCATATGTTCATATGGGTACATAAAGAAGTATGTACACTAAGGAGGTAATCTTAGTTAAAAATTGTTCTCACCTTTTGCCAAGGTCAGGAAGTTGGGAGCAGAACATTTTTCCTCACCGTTCTCTCTCCCAAGTATGGTAGTCTGCACTGTAAGGTGACTTTGAGTGTAAATTCAGTTCAACACTCAAGGCTTTCCTTTGGTTGCCATGTAAGGCTGAACAGCCAGTTCCCCCGCCCCTGAACATAACAGAAACTTTGCAGTCCATACCATAGTCGACTGTCCCAGTGACCCCCGCTGTCCTCCAGGCAACCAGGACAAACCAGAAACTTAGGGGAAGGAATACAGCTCCCCTTTTTTCTTTGCAGCTGCAATTAAAACATACTCTTTTGCTCTTTTTGTCTTTCCAGGAAAAAAATCAAGTAGATTAAGAGATTGAATATAGAGGGGGAAAAAAACATCAGCAAAAAAAGTTTTTTTTCTCCATGACTGTTAGAGTCCATCTTGTAAGGTGCATCCAGTCAAGTGTGGCAATCATTTGCCGTTTCCTCGCAGCAGTGGTGCACCTATATGCTGAGGGGTCCTGCTGACATACTAAACATGTTCTCTTCTCTCCGCCCACTTCTGTGTAAATCTGTCTTCTTCACCATATTTTTGTTCTCCTATTTCCCCCTCTCCTCCCCCTGCCACTTTCTGTATTCTTTCACGCCCTACCTCTCTTTACCAGTATGTACCTATCTCATGCCGGTCCCTTGTCTGTCTTGTGTCAGCAACGTCCCCCGTGGCACACTGAAGCGCTTGCTGATGTTTGAAAATGAGGGTGATCCAAGTTGAACAGGAAGCTATTGTTATCAGGATTTGGGCTTTAGGCACAGAGGCAGGCCATAGGTCACATGAAGGCGCTAATGCCCACTCAGCACTTGTGGATTGGTCCTGGTTGTACCCCCCCACCCCCACCTCCGCCCACCACCCACTGCCACCACTATCACAACCACCACTCTCGCTTTCTCTCTCTTGCTCTCTATTACTCTCTCTCCTGACCCACAGATAATTGTTTTTACAGTTATCTTTTCTCCCCCGCTTTTTCCTCCAATCAAACCTCACCTTTCTGTGTTGACACTGAAACCAGCTGATCTGTTGCAGAATGGGCGGAGCAGATCAATAACCATTTGCATAGTGGTGAGAATTGTTCAGCAAGTCTCTAATGAATCTTTGCCCCACACCAGCACATTCCACAAGTCGACACTGCTTCCAACCGTGCTAAGCTAGCCTGAATGCTGGGGAAACGGGTGTAAAATAAAAAATGGATCATGAGAGACCAGCTTAGCTTTAAATTAGGAGACTGGAATCAAGAACTGAATAAAAAGTGAAAGTGGTGCAATGTTCTTGAGGGGAAGGGTTTGGAATAGTAATGAGAGAAGGTGTAACTGGCGGTGACAGTTGTTCTCAGCGCAAAGATAGGGTTGGGCAGGTGGAGGAGCTGGGTCCTAAAGGTGTGACGTCCCGTTTAGGAAATGTCACAGCTGCCTGAGAGGGTGAGCACATAGGGCAGAGAAGGGGTGAAATTCCTTTCTACGCACATTGGGATGAAGGTTTGGAAATGTGAACTAGCAAATTAGCCTAGCGGTTGTTGTGTCTCTTCTGGTTTTGACGATAGCACTGCAGATACTGTATACCCTGCATGCCCTGCCTAGCCTATAGCAGTTCGTTACAGAGAAAGGAAATTGGGTTTCTACCCCAAGTACTGTAGGTTTAGCCAGTGACACACATCTACTCAGCCAGTCATTGCTGCCTCATACCCCCCCCATACTCACACACACATCTGTGTTAATACAGTTCTCACAGCTGTGTGCTGTCAATCCGCTTTTCCTCCTGTTCAGGACACATGACCTGCCTGCTGTTCATTATCCTGATGCTTCGTCATCTCAGCTCACCACATTCCAGTTTTCCACCCCAATAAGAACACCTTGGTCTCAAAAGTGTGGCATGTCCTCAAACTTACCTCCCATCACTTAAGGATTGCAGTGACCAACCCCGCCCATGTCTTTAACTAATGATTTTTTCTGGTAAAACCAGCAAGAAAATATAAAGTTCCCAAAGATATTTAAAAAAAGACAAAAAGAACATATAAAAAAGTCCAAGTCATTATAGTATCCTTTAGTCACGTTGACAAAAGCATCTTGGAAGATGTCGGATGCAGATTGAAGATTGTGGCTAAGGGAATGTCTCTCCACACTAGTGCAGGTCTGAGTTAACGAGTCCGTCACTAGATAGCGGCAGGGCTGCAACCATGAAGCCTAATGAGCCAAAGAACTCTGCTGCTGCAGCATGTCCGGCCAGTGCCAGGAACACAAGAGACAGAGAGAGCAAGACAAGAGAGGGAGGGGGAAAAAAATAAGATGAGAGAGATAGAGTGGAGAGTGCAGAAAACTGGGATAAAATCCATGTGGACCATAGATTTTATGGACCATAGAAACTCCCCAGCTTCCCTTTTCCCTGCTTCAACTCCTCCTGCATCCTCATTCTCTCCACACTTTTTTTTATAAAGCGTTCCCCTCCCCTCTTATGAGACACGAGGAACAAGAGAAGGAGATGATAAAAGCCCCAAGGTTTTCTCAGGTTAAGTTCTGTCCCAGTGATGCTGCTGCAGAACTGTACATTCCACTCCCTCTTTCGACTATGCGACTCACAGGCAAACCATGCGGTTAATAACTGATCTCGTCCGGAGAAGAGAGAGGAAAGAGACGGGACGCAAGACATCAAGGCCCATCAGGGGTAAACTCCGTCCAAAAGCGAAGGAAGAGCATAAATTACCTGACAGATCAGTTTCTTATCCGTGCTGCTCCTCCTCTCTTCCTCTCCACTCCTCCTCTTACCGTAGTGAAGAGAGCCATAATGACCTAGAGAGCGCTCCAGCTGCTGCAGCCATCGTGTGTGCCGGGTGCACGCCTGACTCGCTGAATCAGCTTCTATGATTGGGGGAAGGAGGGGTGGAGGGGGTGGCGGGCGGGTTGAGTGCCAGAGTCAGGGAGGGGAGGTGGGGGAAAGGAGAGGAAGCGGGCATTCACACACAAGCACACACATATGCACACACATTCCCACACAAACACAAGTCATACCTTTAGAGGAGGAAGATGTAGAGCTGACATGAAGAGCTGCCATTTGAAGAAAAAGGGGAGGCAAAAAAAGAAGGAGGGGTGAAAAAAAATCTGCAGCATTCTCCTCTCCATCATGTGCATTCTGAGGGAGAAGGCTGGGAGGATGCCCTGATCGGTAGAGGAGGCAGTAAGTGTACCAGTCGTTCTCCCACCCTTCCTTTTTCTTACTCCATAGACACACACAGCCCCAGAGCTTCATCCTGCTCCTAAAATGCGCTTTTATTATTTAGTGGAACTTTATACAGCAGCTTAGATGAGGGAGTTTACTGAATGTTTGAGAGCAGAATTGTGATAGAAGCATTTAAAGAAAAAAGTGGTGGCTCTGCCTCTGCAGTAGAAGACAGCTGTACATATTTCAATATTATGTATTTCAATATGATGTATAAAGAACATCATATTGAAATGTGATATTCTTTTTTTGTGTTTATTTATTTGGCACTATTTGTAAATCTTGTAGCTTATGCATTCTAGTACATTGCAAGGGGTCACCTTTACACTTGTAGTAGAACAAGTAGAGATGCTGCTGCAGTTCTGAGGGCAAAGAGCACAGAAAAAAACACAGTGGCATCAAGTCAGGGGCAAGAGGCCAACCAGCCAGTAGCTTTCTACCCCACACTGTGGAGGGCTCTGCTGAACGCTTAGCACTTTGTAGGAAGCCAAGCATTTCAAATATGACTCGGCCCCATTTTGTCGCGCCACTTCTGTGTCTTGTCTCACCACCTCCCAGACCATATTTAGTAAAGTAGTGCAAAAAATAGTTCTCGTTCCACTGCACTCTGCTCCTCTCTTTGCCCCACCCCTCCCCCGTGTTCTCCCCCCACAGCAACTGTTGGCTACAGGCTCCAGGAAGCCTCCCCTACGGCTCCCTACCTATCGATTCCACCGGCCTGGAAGGAGAGAGGACTGCAAGGCCAGATAGCCCCTGCTACCATTTGCTGCGCTATTTTTAGTAGCTCCAAATAAAGTGGTCTTCTTGTGCTTCCACTTGTATATTCTTAAAACCTCCCCACCTTCTGCATTACATCTGTACCACCAACTTCAGTGATTCCTCTGATACCACCCCCTCGCTTTTTGTGTCTTTTTGACCCCCCCCCCCCTTTCAGTCGCTATCACTCTACTTTTTAAATAGAGCTGGAACATGCTGCTTATGGTAGGGCTTCTGTCTTCTTACTGCTATACTTAGAATGCTTCATGTTGAAGAAATGAGGGTACAGCTGAGTATGTAGTGCAGAGAAGCATGGTGGGTATCAGACAACAGGAAATATTATTGTTTTACCATTCATTTATTTGCTCTGCTTTTAAGAATGCAGGGAGGTTAGTAGCAGCCTTACCTTGGAGGTACTGGAAAGTTTCAACTGCTCTTTTTTTTTTTTTTTTTTGAGTTCTCATTAATTTCCAAGTGTCTTTTTCAAGCTTTCCCGAGGCGCGCCCACTGAAGAATCTATTTAATTAGTTGGTCTCATCATGGTGCACATCTACACTGTACAGAAGCAATGTCCTCTGTGCCCCCCCCCCTTTTTTTTTTTTTTTTTAACTCTCTGCTCTTCTCATACCTCCAGCCTCCTGCTGCTTCCTCCACATGCTGGTACACAAGCCCTCTTTCTTACCCTGCTTGCATTTAAGCTGCAAAATGCCCTGTGTTAGCCAGTGCTTTTGGATACCAGTTTGCTCTTAAGGCAAACATGCAAATCAGACAGTGTCATTACAGATATGATAAATTGGACAATGAAAAGTCACAAACGCTCATGCATGGACTTTTGCTTGAGCTCGAAAAATGTCACGTAATTCTCTGTTTCTTAATTTCATAAGCCTTTTAACATGCCCACAGTCATTCTGCAGTCACTCTTGGTTATATCTCATGCCTCTTTCACGGTGAAGATAATTCTGCATAGATTTAACCATGCAATTTAATTAATGTGTTATCACTGCAAATTATAGCTTTTCGATTACATTATCTTTATAACTGTTACAAAAAATGTCCATTTGTGGGATAAAATGGATTCCAAGCTCTAATGTGTCTCCTTAAACTTGACCTTACGTAGCCAGTCAAATTGCAAAATTGCAAATGAATAAATGGCAACTGTGATTGTCCACCTGTCCTATAGTCTCTACATTTACACACAGATTAAAATTGAGCAAAGAGTAATTTTCCAGGTCGCCTTTTCTTGTAGCCTGCAAGGAAGAACTTGGTTTATTATTCTCTTTTCAGCTGGTTAAGGATTTTGTGGCATATTACTGTCTCGGCTGAGGATACACAAGGCTCCTAGGTGCTTTGTGTATACCACCTTTGGGTTTCCACCCTGCTTGTTGCAGGCAAACAACCCACCAGTTTAATCTCAATTACATCCCACCATCCCATCTGCTCCTGAAACACAGCAGCATGGCTTATGTCTTCGCTCCATGATGAATAGCACACGGCTGAATGTTTAGCTGAGCAGTTAATCGATCAATAAAAAAGGAGTTTACTAATGGATGTGCTTTATTTCACTGAATGAAGGGGTGGATTAGGTTGTTTTTTCTATAAGTGTTTAAGACATATCCCCATTTAAATTAGTTTAAAAAAATATCCATTAAGAGAGATTGGTGTGAGATTACTTCCATGGTTTGATAATTCACACTGTTAAGTAGATGAATCCCATCGGAAAACAAATGCAGCCTTTAATTAATTGGTAAAGATCGGATGTGGAAAAGTGAAATATTTGATCATCCTCCTTTTCTTTTAATGATTATAATTGAAGCCTGTGTCATAACACAAACTGTAAAGCAGTAAACCAGATAAATCTCATGTAAATTAACTTCAGATGTAAAATATTATTGATTGGACAAGTATTCACCCTCCACCAGGGGTCGTGTTTACCGAATATTTTCCGTCATTGACCGTTTTTCTTAAAATGGTGACGGAAAAATCTGGAGGCCATCCGTCATTTTGACAGATTGCAATTCACATCCCCGTCCACTTGGTAGGGAGTGAGCATATATTGTCTTGGAGTGTGTCTGAGCAGTGACCAGTAAAAATTTATAACGACGGGATTTTTATTACCCTGTCAAAATGACAACGAAAAAGTCTAGTGCAACCTTTTCTCTCCACAGAGATTTTCTGAGTTGTATTCAAATTTTCTTTTTTTTTCTTTTTTTTTTACACCCTTTTAATTGTTGAATGGACTTTACAGGTTATTGTGACAAGGTGATGTAATCACTACATCAGCCTGTTTCCATGCAACATAACTTGCAAGCTCTCTTGACTTCAGGCCTTGTTTAGTTTTTATGTTTTTTTAAAGTTTACCTTTCTATGCGCCTTTCCACAAGTCAACATTATCAAAGCATTTAAGTCCTTTTTCATTGGTAAAGTTTGTAATTTTGACTAAATCTCCTTGCAATTGCTTTTATATCTTTATTCATTCAGTTACTAGCTATTTATCAAATAAGCAATCCATTACTGTTGATGTTTTACCAACTTGTGCATTTGGTTGCCAGAAAACAAGAAGGAAAGAAGAAAGAAATAAAGAAAATCTTAGGCTTGCTCTGTGGGAAGTTGACGAGTTACTTTTCTCAGAAATGAACATGATAACACTCCTAATTACTTTTAATGGTGGTAATCCTGTAATTTAATTTATTACTTTTAAAAGTAATGTCCCCCAGCACTGATGAGCATTTTTTGTAAAGCGGGATGAATATGCAGCACGTTTTCGGTCAGTCCATGTGCTGATTGGCAGTGTTAAACCTTCCCTGTTCTCCTTGTGGTTACCCATTCTGTGCTGCATCACCAAGTTAGCGATGACTAAAGGCTGTCTTTGTAATGGAACTTGTCCCTTTTTTGGCTGACTTGGGTAATTGCATTGGAAAAAAAGCCCTTTCTATTTTGCCTGCACTGCAACGCCTAAAGGGCTTTTTGTAGTTTTGTATGTTTTTGTAAACCTTAGTTTTCAATAAAATAATACTTTGTTTTAGTTTGGACAGAGTGCTGAAACAGAGGAAAGGATGCATTTACAGATTTTGTTGTTTTAATGTAGTTGTACCTCTCTTTGGTGCCTTTTCTCTCTCTCCATGCATACTCCACTCTTTTGCCTCCCATCTCTTACACCCTCCTGCCTCTTCATCCCTTTACACAGTGCATCATTCGAAGAGGTGAGGCTGTTGAGCGCATGCAGGAATAAAAGTGATTTATGAATGGGCCAACCTACCTGGGTGCTGGAGGGGGAAGCCAGTGGCAGTCAGGCGCTCTGATCCAGCAGCCCATTGTTCCCTCCAGCCTCACTGCAGGGGAAGCTCCTCTGCTTTGCCTCTGATCTTATACCGTGCTTTACTTGCGCAGCATATTGCAATGAAGTGACTCACAAATTACAAAAATACCCATGCAGTGGCAGGCATTTTATGTGTGCAAAATCATTTTGTCAGTCTTTTATAATGGGAAGTTTTGAAAGCTAAATATATCAGAAGACCCATACAAGTGTTTTAGACAGGAAGTATGTTGTTTCCACTCAACACTTACACAATTTCATCTTTATATGTGCTCATCTGTAGGCATATACTGCATACAAAGCCCATAATGAAATTTTAAAAATTGTTCAAGGTTATTTGAGGATGGATATTATTTGGGCTATGTTCCAGCTTTTAGTTTCTCTGTGGTTAGTTGCCATGTGTTACATCTTGTCATTTTTATAGGGTACTAGAAGATAATCGTTACTGGCAGGATAGTGGTGGCATTAAACTTAAGTGAAGAGGCCATACACAAGGACAGATTGTTATTCTTTATCAAAATGCATCAAAATAACACAGAAGTTTGATTTGGTTTTCTTTACTTTAATTATTTCCTGTTTTCTTCTAATTATTCTCAGTGTTGATTGTTCTTCACAGTTGTTCAGTTTGATTCTGCATTGGGCTGCTGTGAATTTACTTTCTGATAAGAGCATTTTAAATGTTGTAGTGCAGTAACTGGTTCATTCAGGGAGCCTGGATACCAGATTACTGCAACATGCTCTGAGTTGAAAAGCCTCCCACTAGTTGAAGCCCTCCCAGTGTCCACCTCTGTCTGTGAGCTGGGACCAGTCCAATGGATTAGCCAGAGGACAAGCTAATACACGCCCCAATTCCCCAATGACCAATCAGAATACCCATACTTCCTTCAAGGGCTGGGCCAGCTGTGGCTCTGAGCCAATAGATAAGCTCAGCCATGCTGTAATGCTCTGTCTTTCCTGTGGCATGCTGAAGTATTGAGTCCTGCTTACTAGCACATGTTTGGTAAGCATGGGGTGGGGGTAGCAGAGGGAGAGATGGATGGATGGATGGATGGATTGAGGGAAAAGGGGGAAAAAATTAGGAATCAAGGGATGTATGGATAGATGGAAAGGGAACAAGAGAGGAAGGGAGGGCTGCAGCCCTTACTGAAGCAACTCAAGGACATAAAGAGCTTTTGGGAAAGTGACTACAACATGCAAAGAGAATTGCTTGCATTGTGAAGCCAGTTTAATCACTGATGGGTGTTTTTTTTTTTTTCCCCCACTTGCCAAACCTAGAAAGAGCAAGATTTATTTGTGACACTTTAAGTGCCTCAGCAATGCCGGTAATAAATATGACAAAGCAAGGTGATGTACTTCCACAGCACAGCTGTCAGGCATCTTTAATGTTGTCTCTCCCATTTAAAACTTGTGTAGTTTATCAATTTACTTGATGTATTGCAATAAGTAAAGTAATTGATTTGTGCTTTTGATATTTAAAGCTCTGTTATTTCACCTTTGTTTGTGTCTCATGAAACAGCAGTATTTGCTGCATATTTCCTTTCTGAGTGAATCCATGTAAAGCTGCACTATAAACCTTGCAGTATGGTGGATATTATTTCACACCCCACAAAACTGGGAGGGAAAAATGTTACTGTGTGGATTTTTCAGTATTTTGCTGCCTGGTGTGATTTTATGTTACTTGTCTATATTCCAGTTTTGTTGTTCTTCGAGTTTTCCTTTAAATCAATTTAACTGTGATAATATGAAATAAGTTTTAGTATCTTGGATTATAGGTGCAGATATCTTTATGCTTTTAGGATCTCCATTCATATTTTTATTTATAATTTAGTGTCATTGCAAGGTCAGATGTAACATCTTTTAACTAGAAGCACTCAGTGCAGACCTCGGCTAAGACAAAGGGTCAGTCACCTGAGAAAAACCCCAAAAGAGCAAATAGCCCATCCAGTACCCCCTATATTTTGAAGCTTCTGTATCATCAGATCCAGAATATCAAAATGATCCAGGTCAAACAATGTTGGAATATAACATCTACTATGATGTCACCTTGTAAATTTTTTTTGCCAATGATTCTTGGCATCATCTGTTAAGTTAAAAGCTGTAATGGCAAAATGATCCCCATCTCCCCATAGTAAAAAATCCTTAAATTCCTGGATCCAGACGGTGCTCCAATTCACCCCAAAATGTAATCACTTGTTCCTTTAACTTTTTGAGTTATGTTGTTAACAGACAGACAAACTACGCCGCCGAAAACATAATTTTAACAGAAGCAGAAGAATGGAGAGTAGACATCCTTGACAAGATGCCGAGGCGGTATTCATCTGGAGCTGTAACTAGAAGATGGTCTGTTGTCGTGCTTTATAAGGTTTTGGACATGGCTGCACTGAATGCATCTGTCCGTTGCCGGGCATGGATGCCAGAATGACCCGCCATGCATTCATTATTGAGCTCTCCACATGTGATACATGAAATCAATATCAGGTGACATTTAGTGCACTGTTAAAAAAAGATTGAAAGGGTGTAACTAGGGCCCCCTTGGTCCCAGGGGGCTAAGATT
>JBBBVU010000008.1:18334962-18349670 GCA_037177055.1 Atherinosoma microstoma
TGGTGGGGCGCTCTACATGTGGGATATGGGAGCGAGATGGTGGGGTATGTTGCGTACGGGTGAAAAAAGAGAGAGAGGGGGGAGAAAGGTGGCGTCTATATATATATATATATATATATATATATTATAAATGGCAGGGTGTCAAAATGATTCCCTCTGGTGGTTCTTGGGGTTATTGGAATGTTGGTGGTTTTAGTGTTTCAAAAAGTTCCCGGATCCAGGCGGTGATACGGATCACCCCCAAAATCGAATCCGTTATTCCTTATACCATTTTGGAGATTTCCTGAAAATTTAATCAAAACCTGTCCATTACTTTTTGAGTTATGTTGCCAACAGACAGACAAAAGTATGCTGCCAAAAACATAACCTCTGCCAAGGTGTGAAGGTAACAAGCTAATGAAAGATTCTAGATTAGCTTTTTTAAGCAGCAGTGGCTCAGGCAGTACTATAGCAGGTTGTTGGCCAGCGGTTTGACGCCAGCTCCCCCGTCTGTTGTTGTGTTCTTGGGCAAGACACCTCACCTTCCTTGCTTCCAGTGTCGGCATTGCTGGTGTATGACTGTGTATGAAACTTGGGTGGCTCGAAAAGGACGTTGGCATGGATTAACTGACAGGTTTCTGTCAGTCTGTCCGTCAGTTTCCCTCAGGGCATCTGTGGCTACACATGTAGCTCATACCATGTATGAATGGGGAGTGGATATATAATGGATTAACTATAAAGTGCTTTGGGTGCCTTGAAAAGCACTGAATAAATCTAATCCATTATAACCATTAAAGATCAAGCTTTAATTTATTTATTTTAGTATGGTGGTAATTTAAAGCTATACACCAGATGAAATGACTGTATATTTTTCCTTTTCTATCTAAAAAAGAAAAATTTAAAGAAAAAAGCCTTCTTTATAATGTAATTCTCATTTAAACATTTTTGAAATGGTATTCATCTGCTTTCCATGCATAAAATGTGATTTTAACTTATGGTTAGTTGCATCCTATGTAAAATAATCTACCACTACTCTTGCCAGTGGAATAAGTATTAATAACCCTTATGTGCTCTGAGGGACACAATCAGGCCAACTTTCAGATCTAAACCAACCTTAGCTGTTGAATAATGCAGGCTATGTTACCTTGGTAACCTGTGCGGACACTGAAGTCGATGACTGCGATGTAAATGCAGTATGGCAGGTCAGAGTGGATAAAGATTTGTGTTTGTGTCTTTTCGTGTAGTGGCTCTCAACCTGGGGTCTCTGTCAATTTAAATGCACATGGGGATGGGGCTTCTTTGTTTTAATACATGGCAAAATGTGGAGAATTGCATTACAAAAACCTTCATTGCAGTATCTGACCAGTGAATCATTGGTCTTGATCTGTGGGAAATCTGTAGAAGTTTCTACAGAACCTTATCTGTGCAATGTACAGTTAATTCATACAAGCTCCATTCCCCTGCCATTAACAAGCTGGCTGTAAGACATTTTCTCTGCTACTCTGGGGCATATGGTCTGTTGTCTCTGTGCTTATGGGAGGAAGGAGCTGGTACAAGGTCCTTTGATCCCCGTTCTTTTCCACTGCAAACAATAGATTGTAATTACCAAACTCCTCTTTCAGTCCCAGCTTCTTCCTCAGCCTATGTGCCTAGAAGTTTAACTGCCAAAGAAGTCAGACTCATCAGCTGCAATACGGCAGCTTGTTTATGTCACGTTGGATCTGCTCTGCCAAGTACTGTGGCAGAGAATTTAAATGGAGTTATTCAAATTTTTTCTTTCCCATTAAGAACAATTCTGTCACTACCAACTTTGTATTTGTAAAGAGACCCCTGCAGGTTACAGAATACAGCAGAGGAAATGTGTGGGCGACAAGTTTGTGGGGGTGGGCCAGGCAGAGAAGTGATTTAAGAAGTAGATTTGTCGTGAGGCTGTAGATCATGGGAGCCTCTCAGACTGTCCTCCCATATGGTGACAGCGGCAGGCTGCTGAGTGGCCGTCGATCGAAGGACCTTCAGAGCAGCTAAATTCTCCACTGCTCTGCAAAACCCAAAGTCCCACTGTTCAGTTTACTCCTTCCTACCTGCGTGTGGAGACGCAGCACTTCTTTTCACGAGGCAGCAGAAAGTCTAGTTATGCTTCAGTAACAGTGAAACAATTTGATAATGAAAAAATGGCCTGTATCTAAGTTATAGTCAGTCAGTCATGGTCAGTCAGAAATTAGATTATACACCTAAAAATAATTCTCATGACCTGCTGGTTTAACTCAAAGACTGATTCATTTTTTGATCATGTTTGTAAACACTAAAAAATTACAAAAAGCCTTTGTTAAATGTTAGTGCTAATGGGCTTGTTTTTTACAACTCTGTCTTGTCTTGTCAAAAGGTCTGCATATTTAAATTTTTTTCTTGACTTAAATATAAGCTTAACTGTCAAGGAAGGGTTTGAATAAAGCTTTAGGATCATGCAGTGATCACTACCATCTTCCAGATGGATCTTTGTAAGGAGAGGATGAAGGTTAAAGGGGCAGAGATGATTTCCTTTGCTCTGTTAGCAGCTTGTTTGAAGTGAGGTGACTGTAATGATAGGGAAAAACAGGTCAATGAGTTCAGATGCTCTAGTGACAGCTTGATTCGGTTAGTCTCCTGAGAAGTTTTTTTGTTTTACTAATTCTCTTTTTTATGTGCATAACGAGAATAAACATGAGCTCAGGTCAAACATTCACAGGTTAATTTAAAAAAGAAAAAAAAGTTCTCCTAAATTTTGATGTGCTTTTTGATTATTTTAGCTCAGTCTACAATGCTGTTTTCTAATTTAAGATAATTTCCAATTTCAATCCCTCTCTCTTGGTTCAGATATAATCTGAATGCCCTTGTTTTTTCTTTCATGTCAGTCTTCAAATTTTGGTGTACAATGATGTACATTATGACTGTTATGGTCGGGGCAGAAATGACAATGAAGCTTTTCAAGGTTCTGAAGAGTATAAAACTCAATGAAAGAGTAGCATGGGAAAATAATTGGGTCATCTTGAAGCAATGGGATATTAACGCACCATTGGTCTTCTCTGACTGTCTTCCTGCCTCCTTTTTCATAAATTGCCCTGAATCAGGACACCCCAGATCACCAGGTGATTTACAGCTAATTAAAGCTAAGCTTTTATGGCCCCACATTCTCACAAAGTGGTCAGAAAAGTGCACCTGGAATGTGTGAAAATGTATCTAGTACCTCCTGGACAACCTTCAAGGCAACACCAAATAGTATAGCGTTGCCCAAAACATCAGAGGAATGCACCTCTTTCCTGTCAGTTTATGCAAATAGTGTGTAATAAAAGCACGTTCATTCAGGGGCCTCAGGTACAGGGACGCAGGGGAAGGTCACATTGGAGGGAAAATTATTCTCTTCACGGCATAGTAATGAAAGCTTTTTTTATCGAGCGGTGCCAGTTAGGTTCTTGTCCTCAGCTCTCTGCTGCACTGCTGGCCTGGACGCTACCTGTGTTTATTTACTCTGTCCTCAGCAGGACAGTAGAAACCTGTGGGACTACCTTGACAAAGTGATCTTGTGACTAATTGCATCAAAGAGGGATGTGATGGCCACAGTAAACATTGAGAGTTATATTTGCATGTAGTTTGTAGACTAATGAAACCATATTCCGTATCTGATATCTCACAAAATTTAGCAACTACAGTACAACTAACACCACCCTCCCCCGTTGTGCTTGTTTGATTTTCATGTACATATAAACACATGCTGTTTTAGAAGCATTTAAATTCAGAGCAGTGTGTTTCAATATCAGCAAAGCAGTTTTATGACTCTTCCCCTCCCAGCTGCCAGTGACATAGGAACTCTGTTGCTTCCAAACCTCTCACACATGATGAAGAGCATCTCCCTGCTCTGAGTGGAAAGGAGGAAAGAGAGGAGGGGGGGGGGTCATCCGTTTGGAGGTAGTGTGTTGCCTTTGTGAATGATTTGTAGGGGACAGCGTCCACTATTTCAAAGGACCTGAAAGTATTGATCCAGTCCTCAAAGAGCTGACACCACATGTATCGTCTGAAGTTGTCTCATCTGGAGAGGCTGTTCCAAGAAGGGCTCTACATCAGGGAAAAGAAATCCTTTCTTTACTTGGAAAAGGATATGTAGACAAACCTCACAGAATGTAACCATGGAGGCAATACTAGAGAAAATACTGGGCTGTTGCTTATATCACTCTACAGGCTCAGAAACACTGGTGCAAACCATTGTCGAGTAAAATGGTTGAATCTACAAATGCAAGCTAGAAGTCTATCGTGGAAAGAAAAGCATATAATCTATAAAAGCAGTTGCTTTTTCTGGGATTGGACAGAAGTAAAGTGGAAAACTGCTCTGTGATCTGATGAATCAAAATTAAAAATGCTTTCTGGAGATCATGGACAGTGCTTCCTCTGAAAGGAATCCAGGTTTTCAGCTTGTTGTGCTCAGTCCAAAACCTATTATCTGTGATAGTTTGGAGGAGCATTACTGCACAAAATACAGATGATTTGCAAATCTGTGAAGGCACAACTAGTGCTAAATAATTCATAAATTACCATCTATTTAATTATTTGGCATTGGAGAAACATACTCCATCATCCAGATGACATCTTTTTCAGAGAAGGCATAACTACAGCATGGCTCCTCAGTAAAGGAGCTTGGGTGCTGAATTGGTCTGCTAGTAAACCAGGACCGTCACAACACAGTGGTAAACATTCCCTTGTTCCAGACATTTTGCTGTCATTGAATTAGAAATGAAACATGTTTTTAATAAAGCATAATTTCTCAGTTTTAGTATGCAATATGTTTTGTTATTATAGTTTTTCTAATTTAATATTAGTGTTAAATTGTTTCCAAATCCCTGCATTGTATGTTTATTTAGATTTTACACAATTTGGCATGACCTTTTGAAATGAGTTTGAGTTGGTTTTGAATTTGCTTTGCCCATTTGTTTAAGCTATTGGGAAGGAACTATTTCCTTTATTACTTTTTATACCTTGAAAGTGTTTTAACATCTGCAACACTGATCATTTTCATGATTGGTAAAGCATTTCATTTTCCCAAAACAGGTGGCATCTTTTGGTGACTCATTTCCAATGCAGAATTTGGATCTTGTGTCTTGAGCTTGAAGCCGTAGTTAATCAAAGATGTTATGCCAAACACGTCTCTAACATCAGAGGAACCATATGTCTGTGCGCAGCCATTAATCTCAGGCTGGATGTTGACTGTTTATGTTCTGCCCTGTCCTACCCAAGTTATTGTCCTCTGACTCTCACTTCCTGTTGTAATAAGGGATACTGACCACCACGCAGATGGCTGTCAGGCAGGCGAGGGTGGCAGAAGGGCCCTGTCGACCCTAACATTCGCACACACAATTAAACATTCACACACTTCCACTGTCTTACATACAGTGACAAATGCCAACATACACGGAGCTGAGGACATCAGAGAGTGTCCCAGTCAATGACAAATTGCAGCCCAAAACAACAACACCCGGTGTACCTCTCCAGAGGGACCCTTGAGATCCCTCACAGGGTGACCCAGTTCCATCATGTCTCCTCTTCTTACAGATCCTTTTCCAATTCCTTTTTGAAGCAGTATGTCCTCCTGCATTCACAACAGCCATAGCATCACCTTAAATGGTCTGGTTGTAACAAAGAAATCACCTCTACTCACTAAATGACTGTTTATTTCTCAGAGCTGATAACAAAAGGATAAAAGAAACTATGTCCTAGCTCCTCAAGGGCCAACACTGTGTTGGTCTTATTCTCTCCTTAGTCAGTGCTAAAATTACATATGAAAGAGATCTTAAACCAACTTAAGAATATATATTTCTTCATTCTTAATTCAGCTTCTTTTTTTGCTTTTACAGCAAATAGCTTAACTGCAATGCAGCAGTATGGGGTATTAATATTAATGTCTGCCCATTTCACCCAGCAGTGGTGCCTGTCAATCTAGACTTATATTGGAGCGTCTGTCTACACCAGCAAACACCTGCTTAACACTCATGTCTTTGGTTCCAACAGTGGAAGGCGCTAGTCTGCTCCTGTCCTGTGCAGGTGCACATTCATTGGCCAGTTGTTGGTCATGTAGTAGATGCTTCCATCTAGTCAGAACTCTGCAGACGTTACATTTATACTGGTGGGAATGAGTGAAATGTTACCAAAAGGAAAATGGCTTTATTTGGGACAGTATTCTTGATTCTGCAGAACAAATGCAGTGTTCTCCTGTATCGTTACCTTGGATAGAAAGAAAGCTAAAATAACGTTATTTTTAACCACTGGGAATATATTTTATGTAATAGCTTTGGGCAAGACTCTGATGTGGCTTTTCTTGAATAGCTTGCTTGTTTAAGTCTCATCTCCTCCCCCATGTGTGAGCCACAAAATTAAATTACTAAGAAGTCTCCTATGAGATATAAATTCCACAGAATGTAAGCAAAGCGTTCTTTGTGACGATACATTTTAAATGTGAGATAAGGCAGAATGGGTGCGGTTGCTATCACACTTAAGCAGTGCATCTCTGCATTAAGTGGTTGAAGATGGCTGCAAGCAATGCAGGTGCGTAAGCCTCTGTGCAATGAGAGGCAGTGAGAGAGCGAGGGAGACTGGGATCAGTGTGCTGCGCGGTTCATCACTGCAGCAGTACACCAGCCCCCAAATCTCCAACCGTACAGAGGTGCTGACTGCCTGCCCCATGCCGCTCTACCCCTCTCTCTCTGCTTTCCTCAAGAGGATGTGCTGATGATGCTCTCTGTCTTTTCTTTAGAACGAAAGAGACGAGCTATAGGTTTAGCAAAAACCCACAGAGAATCAGCTGTCCCTATTATCTTTTATTTCAATGCTCGCCAGCTTATTAGTTTGCATTTGTTTTTCTCTCTGTTTTAATAGTTGACTGTTTTCATTGACTATTTAAGTTGTGGCCTTTTCTGCTATGGTTTGGACCCACATCCTTGCTGTAGTGTTAGAGATCTTATTTACCTCACGTAAACACTCCAGTGTGCGTCGTTCAGCCATATCAGTCAGAGTAAATTCAGCTGCCTCCTTTTGTCGCAGTTCAAAGATACACCCTGCATGATCATTCAGGGTTAAACAAGGTCAGGAGTGTTCCCTCCAGCGCTGCTGCTTTAATGCTTATTGAAGGTACACTGTGTACCCAACTACAGACGAGATATAAGAACAGTTTGCGGATGTTGGTTTTAAGTGTCTTGTTTCATGTTCCATAGTGTTCACACAAATTCAGAGTTCTGTTTCTTGCTTTTTCCTTAATTGGATATCCTTCACCGGTGCACCGTTCACACATAAAACGAGGAGTCTTTCTTCAATATTTTATAGTCCTTGTGTATCAAAAGCCTGGAAGGGTTGAATCAGGATGAGCAGGAAGGATGGGGTCAAGGGCAAAGAGATGATGGATGACTTATAAAACATAACTACACCTCCATGCTGTTAAGGCTACGTGGAGAAAGAAGCATATTCGTTCCTATTTGAAAATGTATTTCAGCTTAAGTCAAATCTAGCCCTAAAGTGTTTTGTCTTGTTTTTACTGCTGTGATATGTTTTCTGTTTAATAAGTTTGACTAAAAAATCAGCACTTTTGTTAAAGTCTTCAGTGACACTGTAAAGCACAACAACCCAGGCTTCCACTGTATCCCCCACACATCCTTTAAATGACCTTCAGCGCCACACAACTGGCTCTTTTCAGCAGGTCACTCCTTCTCCACAGCACCGTTAAAACAATAGACATTTTCCCCTTCCCATCATGCCTGTTTCCTTCACAGAAGTAGAGCTGAGTGAATGCATCTAAATCTCATGTAATAACCATTTTGCATTCCAGTGATAGCTACTTTTGCTCATCATCAAGAGAAGTTGCTTCCCTTTTTAACTGAGGAGATGGTGGGACGACTGGTGCTCTAAGATAATACACAGCACTTGTACTCCTGAAAGCTCGATGTAAATAACACTCTGCTTGGTAAAGCAACTCCTCCCTGAGTTAATTTGGTATTCTTGTGGCCGTGTGTGGAATTGGAATATGGTATGCTGCTTAAAAGAAAAATGGTCTATTGGAATATTTTGTGTATCAGCAGTACAAACACTACAATGTGTTTTGTACATAAAAAAAACAAAGATCTATGCATTTGGCATTTAGATGACAAATTTAGACATGTTATCAAAATATCTTAATTGCCTTTACATTTCCTTTAGGATTTTTCTCATACATCAAAGCCCAGAATGTAGCAAGGCACTCACTCACTTATTTCTATCTTCTCCTCCTCTCTCTGCAGTGCCATGCGTGTGTTGCTGTCCAAACTGCCAAGGCCCTGGATCGTAGATGAAAAGAAGGATGACGGTTACACCGCACTGCATCTGGCTGCGCTCAACAACCACGTGGAGGTGGCAGAACTTCTGGTGCACCAGGTAAAAGCAAGCAAAAACTTGCAACTAAGAAATTTAAAGCTTTCCTTGATCATTGAACTTGACAACAAATGCATTCATTCTTTGCAGCACCATGTCTACATAATTTGATCACATACAGACATGCAGCAGCATCTCCAGTCTTCCCTTCAGGCTTAGTGAAGTGTGAAGTTTTGGTCACCCACAGTTTACCTTTCTAAGCCAAATACACAGTCCCTGTAGTAACATCCCTAAAATGGAGGAAATGTAGACGTGAATTTTAAAAAATGCCCATCATCATGTTTACTAGCATGAATAAAACATTAACTATTCAGATCAAAATATAAGCAAATCTGTTTTGTTAGATCTGGATGTCATGGAAAACATGTCTAAAACACTTTCCGTGTAGAACATCCCCTCTCCAACCCCCCCCCACAGTTATCATCCCACAGCATTGCAGTATCAATTCAGCCTGCACTCTTAGATTTACCCAACAAAAGACCATGGAAAGCAGCCTCCACTGCTTCCCCTGCACCCAGCAAGCTGTAGACCATTGAAGCTACTATAAAGTCTTTTTTTTATTTTTTTTATTGAATCCATAAGGTTCACAGGGCCTCCAAGGGTATTCTTCAGGGCTGCTGGGCCTTCACATACTCCTCCTCCTGCAATTATAGGTTCACGCTCTTTTTCCCTTTTGAGATTGCAGGTTTAACTCCCTAAAGACTAATGCATACACGAGTTTACAGCAAAAGTCACCTGATCAAGCCAAAACTAGGTTAATGAGGACATGGTGCAAGGCAGTAATGTTGCTGCAACATTCCAATGCATGAATGTTCGCTGTGCAAGCTACCTTTCAGCAGGGACAGCTTTTTTCTCCCAAGTTCCTGCAATGGGCTTGTTCGCAGTGATGGCTCAGCTTTCTATTCAGAAACTGCACCACACTACAAGGTGCACTGCAGATTTCCTGCCAGCCAACCAGCCAGTCAGACGGTCTTATTACTTTGGGATTTTACACACCGGCTGATCACAATACTTATCTTTCCTCCACATCTCCTCGGCTGAGGTGTTTGCAATTGGAAATGACAATCACGTGCAGTATTATTGTAGGCTGCCTTTTTTTTGCAACCCCCTCGTTGATACATTTTTGGTTGAAAGGGTTGAAAGACAGAAGTTGCTGTCATGCAACATTAAGTCAGAAAGATTATTAAAGACTTTTATGCGCCAAACAATTATTTTTTTATTGAAAAATGACTGTTTTGTTTTTCTTTTTATCTGTATCTCTCCCTTTTGTGTCATCTCTACAAGCACATATGTGTGATGTATTTTGCTATGTTGTTTATGTATGCTTATATACCCAAAATGTTTATTATGCATATTTGCTTCTCTTGCCTCCCCCCCATCTTCCAGGGCAACGCCAGCTTAGACATTCAGAATGTCAACCAGCAGACAGCATTACACCTTGCAGTGGAACGCCAGCACACTCAGATAGTTCGGGTTAGTGTGCACATTTCTTTCCTATTCTCTTTTTTCCCCATTTATTCTGCTCCTTTCCTGCCTCACTTGCACTACTAAGGGAACATGCTGCCTTTAGTTATCTGTCAGCCCCTCTCTCATGCACAAAAGGGAGTAAAACAACATCAGTGCAGCCCCACGTTTAATTTGCACGGTTGGATGTCCTGCAGTTGAATGAGGTTCTACCTCAGAGGGGAGGGGAAATGTTCTTTGTGGCAGCGTCTTGGTCAGAGCTTTTTGGTGTAGTGGCGTATTGAGATTGCCATGTTGCCATCTTGTGGACTTGTGGGAAAAATGCACTCTATAATTGGAAAGTACAATGCTGAAGAAGTTCTGTATAAGCAGCGACCTTATAAATCAGCACTGTAGCATAAAATTTAATTTGCTTTATGGTGGTTGGTAGAGTTCCTGTTTGACTGCCTGATGATGTGACTCTTTGTTTATACGTTTCTCTTTACAGCTGCTGGTGCGGGCAGAAGCCAAACTCGATGTGCAGGACAAGGATGGAGACACGCCACTTCACGAGGCACTGCGTCACCACACACTTTCCCAATTGCGACAACTCCAGGATATGCAGGATGTCAGCAAAGTGGAGCCTTGGGAGCCCTCTAAGAACACAGTACATATACATTTCTTATTAACTTGGTTTTCTTGAGGTGACATAAGGTGTAGTGGAATTAAAAAGTTCATAATTAGAATTAGATTTAATTGGGCACAGTTTCTAACAAGAAAACATAATTGCTGTGCTTTTTTATATCTCTATGTACATCAGTTGACTTTATTTTTAGATATAAATTATGAAAAATGCTTTAAAGTGTTTTGTCTGGACACTGGAGGTCACCAGTAAAAAAATGTGACTCCATATTGTCCAAAAAGCTGCCGGTTAGACCTTTGACTGCCATTTACGCCTTTTTAGAATACATATGCCTTCCATGTTATTAAAACAGCCTTTTCTTGTTTGAGACCCACTGAAGTGTCAGTAGTGTGGATTTTGGTATTTTATAGTCTTGAGACTTCAACAAGACAAAACTAAAAAGCTTTCCTCAGGACCTTCTACACGAACGTAATACAATCAGTATGTGACCCACTGTAAGAAATGATGTTCGATCCCAGTAAGTCTGGAAGCTCACACTTTCCATCACCTACCTTGCCTGCTGTTTCCCTGATGAGTAGGTTGAGTGGGTCCCTTTTGCAGAGGCCAAATGGCACATGTCAGAGCTGAACCCTCTCCATGTTAACACCACATCATTAATCGCATCAGGGAGGATATCAAAGCCTTGCTTCAGTGACAGATTTTCCATACTTGTCACCTTCTGTCTCCCTTCCATTCCTTTTTCCTTTTCTTTTAAGTCCGTCTTTATGTCCTGTCTTGTTCCTCTACAGAGAAGTGAAACAGACAGACAGCAGGCCTAATTGAAAAATGTGCAGTTGGGTCACTCTCCCATAGCTCTCCCTTCCCTTCAAGATGAGAATTGAATTAGCCGGCCCAATGGCTCCATCAGCGGAGATGTAAAAGCTACTGGTTGAAGACAATCAGACATGGAAAGCCTAAATTGGTTGGGAGAGAGTAGCTTTGGGTTGGAGTTGACGAGTGAGGTGATGAGTTATGGGAGTAAAAGAGACGGGACAGTTAATGGGATTTTGTGTGGGGGGGGAGCAGGTTATAGTGCCTGATCTTTAGGTATGTCTTTGAGTAGCTCATTTATTGGGAACTGATCTGTTCTTGACAGATGTCATTTAAATCAGGACATTAAAAGTTATTATTTTTATTATTATTATCTATTATCTATTATGACTTTCAAGTTCATTATTAGTTAAAGTGTCAGTGTGTCAGGTAGAGAGGACACTGTTCCACTGGCTTCAACTTGGCGTCAAAAGTCAAAAAGCCCGTTGCACCTCTGACTTAATCTGTTTTTGTCTTTCTGTGTGGTTCTGCAGTTAATCATGGGTTTGGGCACCCAGGGGGCAGAGAAGAAGAGTGCGGCATCCATCGCCTGCTTCCTGGCAGCTAACGGGGCAGATTTGACCATTCGCAACAAAAAGGGCCAGTCCCCTCTGGATCTGTGTCCTGACCCCAGCCTTTGTAAGGCTTTGGCCAAATGTCACAAAGAGAAGAGCAGGTAAAGACCCCAGGAATTGTTACTTACTTGCTTTCTTGCTGAGAACTGGATACGTTAATCGATACCACTCATGTTTATACGGTAAATGTGAAGATGGACCCAAGAGATGGTGGGCGGAGGATAACATATAGACAAAAATAAATATAAATTTCAATAAGCATCTTAAAAATATCTAAAAAATAATGTGAAAGAACATTTAGTAGTATCACAGGGTAACATCACGTGCTGTTCTTAACCAACTTGAAACCCAGATTGAATTAATTTAATGTCCTTTCATACTTTTATTTCCAGATAGGACTTAAAATTTGTTCAAATGATTTCACAATACTCCTTAAAAAGTCTTTGCCATCACAGCACCTGCAGATCTTTAACATTATTTGCTTATTTTTTATGTTGTCTGGCAGTTGCTCTTACTTGTAATCTCTAACACACTGTGTTCGGCTGTCTGTATTCCAGTGGCCAAGTGGGTACCCGCAGCCCATCGCTAAACAGCAACATTGAGTCTCTGGAGGAGTGCATGGTGTGTTCCGACATGAAGAGAGACACTCTGTTTGGGCCCTGTGGACACATTGCCACATGCTCTCTTTGCTCACCACGTGTCAAGAAGTGTCTCATCTGCAAGGAACAGGTTCAGTCAAGAACAAAGGTATCAAGAGGAGTGCTAGTCTACCACAACCATAGAGAGTGATGTCCAAGACTGGCTAGACTTGTGTTCTGTTCTTGTGTTTCATGTGTCCCTTTACAGATCGAGGAGTGTGTAGTCTGCTCTGACAAAAAGGCAGCTGTGTTGTTTCAGCCCTGTGGTCACATGTGCGCTTGTGAAAGTAAGTTGCATGCCCATGTCAGGATTATAAATGTCTCTTTGATGCCTGCTGCTGTCTTTTTTGTTCTATTTTATTCAGCATTTGCTTAAACGAACTGAAGATTTTTCATTCACGTCTGAACGTACGTGCGTGTTCTCCGCAGACTGTGCCAGCCTCATGAAGAAGTGCGTACAATGCCGGGCTGTGGTGGAACGCCGCACCCCCTTCGTTCTCTGCTGCGGAGGGAAAGGTATGGAGGATGATGCCGCTGATGATGATGATGATGATTATGATGATGATGATCATGATCTTAGTGAGTGAATCTTCCACATGTTCCCTTTTAATCTACCTCTTTTTTTATTGATTTACTGCTTCTTTCTACTCTCTTTTTATAGTATCCTTTAGTTGTTTGTATTTTTTGCTTTGTTGCTGCCTTGCTCACATATTTTGTTTGCATCACTTTTATGTTGTTCTTTTGCATCCTAGCAGACACATGAACTCTTAGCTAACCAAGCTGAGATGCTTGAATCTTACTCCTCAAGCTATTTGATATTCTGAATCTGGCATGTTTTCTTCATTACAACCATTCAAGAGTGTGCATTGTGTTGAATTTAGTTATTAGTTGTAGTGGAAAGCAGCCTAACTAATGCTTAGCTGCCTTGTCTGAAATCACCCCATAAAGCTCCCAAAGACATTACATTTTTGTTCTCGAATCATAATCATTTTATGTAGGGTTGTAGCCATTTGTAGATTGAATTTTGTTAAATAATGTAATAATATCAGAGTATACAGATAATCGAATTACTTTGTTTCTGTGGGTTCCAAAAGTTTTGCTCATCACATTTATGTAAAATGGATTAACCTATTTGTAAGCATATGTTCCTCTAAAATGAATTTCTGAATAAGGACACAGAACAGTTTTGGTATTATAAAATATTACAGTTTGATTAAACATCCTGCAGATTTTTTTTCTTTATTTTAGTGTTTACTTAAGCTGTGTTTTCGTCATTTTATGTTGAGTTAAAAGGGAAACTGTTGCAAGTTCACAACTTCCTGTAAATTACTGTATTGTTTAAAGTTTCTCCAGATGTTGGTACATCTTACTTACAGACAATGCCAGGTGTTTAAAAAGTGAATACAGACCCAAACACACTCACACTCATGCAAGGGGCAGCATTGAATGCTTACATCTCATGTCCAAGTTATATGTCCTTTTGCTATCTGTTTTAAACACGAATGTGCTGCTTTAAATTCACCTGTCCCTTGATAACTTTGACTCCCTACTTCTCCAGATTGCTACATGGTTTTTTAAATTTTTTTTATTGTCCTTCTAACCCGGTGAGCACAGGCATTAAACTCATGCTTAGCATTGGCTGATTAAAAAAATCAAAAAGGAAAGAAGAAAAAAATCACACTGCTTTTTAATTAGTCCTGTGTAGAAGAGTCTATTTCCCATTTTTTTCTGTGATAGCCACTTCCAACTTGCTTCTTCTTCAAAAATTATTTTTCCAAACCTCCCTCAGAGGCTGTAGTGAGTAGTTTTTGTCATCAGGCCAACTGTTGAGCTGGTGAGGGCAGCTCCTGCTATAACAATGTGACTGGTTATTCCCAGCAGGGAGCTCTAACAATATGGCAGGGGGATCGCAGGATCTTCTCCAGCCCAACAATCTGGCACTAAGTTGGTGTAAGTATACCTCCATGATGCCCTCCCTTATTACAGCCTTGTTTTTAAAGAGCCCCCTACCAGTGCTGCCCTGGCCCCTCTCCCCTCCCATTAACCCCATCTTTGTCTCTTTCAGTACCACACACACACACACACACACACACACACACAAAACGAGGGCTGGATACAACATATTCTATTATATACCCTAGATAAAAAGAGCGTTGTGGGAGA
>JBBBVU010000008.1:18349770-18366600 GCA_037177055.1 Atherinosoma microstoma
TATATATACACACCTTGAACAACAGATTGTAATGTATATATTAATTCTTACCACACCGGTGTTTCACCCTTTCTGGGAGATGTTTTGCTGTGACAACCAACTACCTTGGCATCATCAGCCTAGAAAATTTTAGTAACACATTTTGTCACACATTTGTCACCAACACACTTGATGATTTCTGTTGTGCAAGCTTATATTGTGGATAATTACAAAGTGTGTGTTACTGAAGTAAAAATATTAAATGGTGAGTCAGGACACTGAACGAGAAGTAATCTGCCAAACTATAAAATTAGAAGTGCATGTGTTTGTGATCCCTGTTCATTTACAGAACTGCTGCTCTGAGATATAATCCAGTCACCAGCCTGTGTCAGAATGGCAGTGTTGCTGTGGCTACATTTCGGTTTTTATTGGCAATAAAGTTAATTGTTTATGGTTGAAATATGAGCTGGCCTATGGTGCAAAATAATCTTGAGGCTGGTTACAGAATTCCCCCTTTTTTCCCCTCAACATGTGTTTATGTCCACTTATGTCCAAACAGCCAGTGGAAACATACCAGCCTTGCAGAGAGACAAGGACAACACAAACGTCAATGCTGATGTGCAGAAGCTACAGCAGCAGCTTCAAGACATAAAGGAACAGGTGAGGCCACCAATAAGGTATAGCTTGTGTACTACACAGAATGCACAGCTGAATTAAACTGCAACACAATGTTCAACAATGTTAATATTTTGTGATCATATGGATGCCTGTATTTATGAAATTAACTTCAAAACATCAACTCTGATTTTCCCTCTTTACCCATCCTACAGACCATGTGTCCGGTGTGTTTGGACCGACTGAAGAATATGATCTTCATGTGCGGTCATGGTACCTGCCAGCTGTGTGGGGACCGAATGAGCGAGTGCCCCATCTGCCGCAAAGCTATCGAGCGCCGCATCCTCCTTTACTAGACTTCCTAACAGACTTTTTCTTCTCTTAAAGTCCACATTGAGACACCTGCAAAGCCACATCCACACCAGCTGCCGCTGCTACCATCCTCACAGTTCCCGAGTCAGTCAGCAATCTCTTATACTACATTACAGATGCTCTCTTAAATATTGTGGTTGTATTCAGATGGATTTTCTGTTACAAAACACAAAAAATATTGATTTAAATCAGTTTCAGTACTCATTGTATGTCCATAGTGCTACCAGATTCTTATCATGTAGGAATCTTTTTTTTCCCCTGCCTCTCTTCTCCCTCCATCCTCTCCTCATCTCTGTTTGTTTTTGTTTGTTTTTTTATCTGTTTTTACTTGATATTTGAACCTGTTTTTCTCTCTTTGAATATGACGTTCAGATTCAGTTGTGGATATGAGCTAAAGGGGCAAATCCCACCTCTAGATTGTCCCACTGACTTCGGGCAAATTCATTGTGGAAGCAAGATTGTTCTCTTCCTTATATGTAAACTTTTCATGAGCCTGTCACATTTAGTGTGAGCTGCGGTCAAGTTTTATTATATTTGTAAATCTTTATGCAAGTATATTGGTGTTGGAAGCTCCAGATGTGGATTTGAAGTCCTTAATTATTCATGACGGCATGTCAAGTTTGAGACACGTGGCCCCTTTTAGAGGTTCAGCAAGTGTTTCAGCTTACTGTCAGCGTTCAGTTTGGCTGGCGTGGCACTCTGTATGCAGAAGACCAAATGTTGGCAGTTTTGCACTAGAAACGTTAATTGAATTTTCTGCACTGACTGTTGAAGTCCACTTTCAGCTCAGTGACAGAACACCAGTACAGTAGTCTGACTGCCAACAGGTAGCACATTACACCCATACTTTGTTTACCGAGATGAAACAATAGCAGTGTTGCAACAACCGGCAGAATTAAGCTGCCATGTTGGGTTTCAAGGCAAACACACGAACTCCTTCAGCTTTTTGTCCAGTGAACGGCGTATGTTCTGTTTTTCGCACATAAAACTCATTTGATGCAAACATTTCTGTAACAAGAGTATCTTGTCACACTTTGCTGTTGAGAAACCATTGACACTTGGTGGTATTGTCCAATTAAAAATTGTACAATTTTGATGAGCATTGCTAATTTACCATTGATGAGTCTGTGTCATTTGCTTCCAAAAATGTATTTGTTAAATAATTTGTATGGAGATAAGGTGCTCTTTATCTTGTATTACTTTTTTATTTAAGTCTCTTCACTTCTCTCAAAATCAGCATTTATGGGGCTAGAGAGTAAAATCTATTAGAAGATTAAAAATATAGAATAAATTATTTTGTATTGCTGCCCAAACAATAGGATTTATAGGTATCACTGCCTTCCTACTATGTAGCCTCAAAGTCTCTCAAACATTCTGCTTTGATATTTACGTTGAAATATGTGATGTACTTTTGTCAGCAATAGCTTTTTAGCAATCATCAGTGGAAGACTTTGTTTTCTGGAACAGGTCTTTGCAAGCCTAATGTGTTCATTTGTGAAACAGAAAAATCAATTTTGTTGTGTAACATGTCGAGTATCTTTTTACCAGTGTTTTATTTGGGATGAAAGCTAATGACTTTTAAAGACAGAACTTGCCTTACCTCTTTTAAAAGGCAAGTTGCCCATCTGCAGGCTTGAAGCAAAGGGGTTAGTTTGTTATGTGGGAATTTGTAACCACAGACAAGCTTTTTTTTTGTTTGTTTGTTTATTGTTTTAGGACTTAAAGCAACTTTTGAGTACAGCTTTGATTCTTTTCACTGTTCACAGTAACACTTTTAAGCTAGCAGCACTAATACGCTTTATGGTAGTGTTGTCTTGTTATGGTTGTTATAAAAAAAAAAAAGAAGCATATTTTGTACTTTATTTTCAATACCTGTAGCTGTCCTGTTAGAGATGTATCAGTAGTGTTTTCTTTGGCATGAATGTTTGACATGCACTACGACTTGTATCATTGAGAACCGTTCAGTCTGTATTGCTAACAAGTGCTTTTAAAACAACCATACAGCAGAAATAAAGTTCGACATGAACCATGAGACACTAAAAGCGCTGTTAGTTTCTAACTTCTTCTGCTACGGTGTTCAGCACCTCGTGTTTTGTTTTGTTTTTCCAAGTCAAGCTCAGATGTTGTTGGCTTTTTACAGGCAGAAAATTTGCATTTTGTTTCTTTTCTCCTGCTGTGCAGTGTCTGCCGCACCGAGGAGACAGGGTGGCAGAGATGGGAGGTGTGGGGTAATTGAAAATGCTAACACCTAATAATGACTCAGCACTACCATGTGATAGGTCAGCTATGCTAATCAGGGTAAAGCAAAATGAGAAAAGGGCAAGGATGGAAGTGGGGGAATAGTGGGAAAAAAAGCTCTATAGTGAAGATGTTTCCCAAATGGAGTGATGCATCTTCTCCAGTGAACAGTGTGACAACAGGGCGTCTCCAAAGCACCGCAAAATTATGACCAAAGGTCGTTATCGTTGTAGCTCATTGACTAGTCCATTCATAACCCGGAGGACTTTGGAGCTGTCTCACAAGCAGAGGCAGTGTGAAGCTGCTCACAGCGCTACATTTATCATACTTTCACTCTGTCAGCACACACTGCGCAGCACAATGACAACTTCTTACTCGGTCTCAGATGGCTTTGTTTGAAGCTCAAACAGCTGGTTGAAGGTGTCCTACCATGTCTGTGATATTGCACTTGTCATTAAAACACTGCTCTTGTGCTAAAAGGAATTATTTTATGTTTAACCTAAAAAGGATGCTAAAAGTGGTTTGTCATTACCTTGCTAGGATAAGTAAAGCCTGCGTTGAAAGAGATGCGTAGATGTCATGTTGTTCCAAAACCTGTAAATACCATCAAGCATGAAATGAATCCTTCAAATATGTGCATGTTATCAACACCATGTGTGCTAAATCTTTCAGGTACCATCACAGATGCTGGCGTCCTAAAATCAAATCAAACGGTCCCTCTACTCTTTAGCCTCAAGGGTGCAGTCTGTAATTTCCAAAGAAAGTAGCAGATTTTTCATTTGTCAGATCACTGGGCAGTTTTCCTTTTCATGTTAGTCCAGCTGGAAAAAGCAGCATTTATGGATTCAGCCACTGACTGTGCTCACTGCTAATGTTTATCAGAACTTTTCCTCAGCTCATGCAGTGATTCTGGCAACATTTGTTTAGAAAGCTGTAATACCTGTTGGAAAAAAGGTAAGGAGATCCAGTATCTTGTTCCTTGTATGCAGTGATTCCTCCACATTTACAGAATCTTCTGATGCAGGGCTAGCTAACATAAGGCCTGGGGGCCAAAACCAGCCCTCCAGAGGGTCCAATCTGGCCCACGGGATGAATTTGGTAAACATGAAAAGACATAGAAGACATTAACTGCAATTTTTTTATAAAAGTAGCCGTAATTCCTAATTTGTACATGTGAGGTCTAAAATATTTCCAAAGCGGGGAAAACTTGTTATATCTTTAATATCTTTCCTGTTTAGTAGATCTGGATTCAATTTGTAGTATGAGGTGATTCAGTTCATGTAGTATGGGTAACTACACAGATGTGGAAATGTAAAGGTATATACATTAAGAATAACTTCTATCTTGACAACTTACTGTAATTGCAATGTGAAATGCAGTACTTTTCAGTTCCAGATGTGTGATTTATTGTGTGATTTTGTAGATCCACTGTGACCTGTAATTTGTAATGCATGTGTGAATGAGTAGATATGCCAATGTAAAATAGGTTGAATAATAGAAAGTAAGAAATAGAAAAGGATAAAAATGTTTTTTAAATTCTATATGAAGTCAATAAAATAAAAAGAATAAAATGTAATTTATGAAATGTATACATTTCTAAAAAATGTTTACAATTTCAAAGATTAAAATATTTGTTTATCTATATATATTATATAAATACATGATTTAAACTTGTGAAAATAAGTGTTTTTTACGATAAATATGTATCAAAACCAACATTTTTATTTAGATTTTATATATTAAAAATATGTTTAATAAGATTAAATGAAATACTAAAATGTGTAACAAAATATTGTTGAAACTGCAAACTCAATTTCAGGTTGTTCATGTTTTCTACAATGATAGTTCATTAAATGTAAGCATCTTGATAATGTACTTTTGGACTAAAAAAAAAAAGGTGTGTGTGGTGTTTTCATTATTAATTGGTTATTGTACTGGTCCAGCCCACTGGAGATCAAATGTGTCTTTTTCAGCATTTTCCTGGTCAACTAACAAATAGGTTTGTTTTTTTAAAGGAAAACATGACTGGCCTGCAGTGTCTGACATCACACCAACTAAAAAGAGATTTGATATAAATTGTGAAGCCATGCCAGGCAGGCAGCATCAGTTTATGACTTCACCAATGATGTGAAATGGACTGAATCCTTGCAGCCATCTTCCAGAACATCATGGAAACTCCTCACACCAGAGTGAAAACTTTTAAAGCTGCATGTAAACACGATAATTATGGAATCAGATGTCTGTCAATCACATTTATGTATTGTTTGTGTTCCCTCATAGCTCATATAAAGATAAAAAGAAACAACATCACACTTGACCATTAACCTGTAAACTGGTTAATAGAGCAGACCTCTCGTCCGTCTCTGGCAGACTACAGACTCACGCTGTCATGCTGACTGTCAGGGTGCCGGAGACGCCACTATCTCCCCTCCATGCCTGATCCTGGGGAGCATCCCTGGCTGCCTCACCCAGTGGTTTCAGCTGTTTGAAGGCTGTAATGTTTGCTGACTGGACTGCAGGGGCTATTACTCCCACACCAGGGGAGGTCAGCTAATCTGCTTGCAGCCCCACAGAGTGTGAGTGATGGCGGCCCAGCACTTCAGGCTCCGTTGAGCGGCAGATAGAGATGAACCGAGCCCCTGGAGAGGAGAGCATGATCAGGAGAGTGACCTGCTTCAAGTCTGTGCTCTGATCACAGGGCAGGGTCAGTGACATCCATCTGTTGGTGAGCTCAGCATGCTGCAGGGGAGGCGGGTGCGTGTCTTTCCCCCCCTCAGGGTTTAACCTTGGTGTTAGTTCTGAAGTTATGAGCTGACAGAAATGAATGGAGTCTGAAAGTTTTGATGTGCAGGGCTCAGAGCCCAGCACAAGGTGGCAGCACACCCAGTGGCTAAACACTGTTGCCCCTTGCTGTCATAAATAAAAAAACTTTGTGGTGCAGAGGACAAAAGAATTTGAAATAAGGCACTTTATCATGGCGACAGCAGGTTGTAGACATCATGATTCATCTGAAAATGATCCTGTAGCTGTTTTAAAGCACCCAGACTAACTTTGAGTTGTAAATTCAAGGAAAACATTATCATAATAAGAAACTTGTACATAAAATATTATCGCACGTGTTGTGATGCTGTTAGAATGAACAGCATGAAGAATATCTAATGAAACTTTCTGCAATCCAGGAGGAAAAGTGAAAGTTTACTCTTTCCACCTAAACTGCAATTTCCTGCATGGTTTTTATTGATTAAATACATCCCAGTGAAAAATGAATTCTAGGCCCAGCATCCTTTTGGCCAACATATAAGAGGGAGGGCTTTGTGTATAAGACCTTGAATCGTTGCCATCTGCAGCACATTTCTTCGTACACAGCATTCCTTCGAAGTGCGTGTTTTTCAAAACCCGGAGCTGCAGAAATCAATTCTTCCACTATTCAAACGGACCACACAAAGAAAGAGGCAGAAAAGCTTTTAACCGTCTATTTTGGCCACTTGGGCTTTTCCTGCCATGCTGGAAGAATTGATCTCTGACTGTCTGAAAGTCCTCTCTCTCCCTCTCTTCCTCTCTCACGTCGTCCAGTTCAGAAGTCTGGTTGAATTTATTGTCTCCGTTTATGATCAGCTTGAGCAAAGTGCACTCTGGCTGTCTGGACAAACTCTTTGAGGACAAGAGAAGAAAGGAGGGGCCCAAGGATTTGTGTGCCTCCTTATGGGACCTTTTTTCCCTCCTTCCTTTCTTTTTTTGTTTTTGATAAAGTGAAGTCAGTTGACGCTTGTTAAACTGAGGGGGATCAGATGATTTAATTAAACTACTTATACGTCAAATAAAAGATGAACTGTATTAACACTGGTCAGTTTCTTGTCGCGTCAAATTAGCATCTCAGTCAAAGAATAAATGTAAGCCACTTTAATGTGATGTAATCAAACATGTTTTTGTGTGTATGTAACTGTGGGTTGAGTGTACCTGTTAGTAACAGCCCCACCTCAGAGTAAAGCCATAAACTCAGTAATCCTCCCCCTTGGATGCCTCGTGGAAACACACAGGCCCCTGACATGCTGATTGCTTTATTGTTATTGATCTGGGCAAAGTGTCAAACCACTCAGGTTATTGTTATTTATGCATTTGGAGGGAGAAGGTTAACACAGGCAACTCTGTTACATTTTGTACCAAATGAGCATGAAAACACAGAGAACAGGAATTTGTGTGCAAGCGGTGCATTTTGAGGACTAACTGCACCCGTTACAAATGCTTTGCTTTATTCACTTCCTGCGTCATCACAGAATTTACCCTTGAAGTTTTGAGGCCCAGGAGATAGATCCTAACTTGACTTCATGGTTTTAATTATGCTTCTTTGTGCCTCAAACCATATATTCTTCAGTGTATCCCACTATGTGTCGTCCTTATCACCACAGCGCAATTGGAGACTGCAGCCCGCATTTACAGTGCAAATGTTATCATTCCGACGACACTTTAAACAGTCTTTATCAATATATAGTCATTCAAGGTTTATGAGCTTTGATAAAATGCCACTAACAAGCTGGGTCATTACAATGTGCAACCATAACATGTAATTTAAAATGGAAATTATTATTACTATTACTGGAGAAAGTTGAGTTTATTAAGTGGAATAAACACTCAGTCTGTCCAGAGAACAAAGTGGCCTGAGTGCAAAAGATATTGATTTTCTCCTCTGGAAGAGCAGCACTAGGGCAAACTACAGTGTGAGTTTGGCAGAACCTTATCACTCTATTATCTTTAAAACAGTGGGTTATCATAATTGCTTACTTAATAATTCTATAAAACTGTGGAGCTGCAACCTTTGCCTGGGCAGTAAACTGTCAAGTGCCATGATGCTGAGATTGAAAAGATTTCCGATGAGTTTAGAAATGCTGAAACCTACAAATTGAAGCGTGTTTGACTTGATCAACAAACATATTTCTAGAGCATGGTCTTTGCAATGAAACAATCACTCACTGTTACTCTAAGGAAAACGAATCAAAGCTTCAAATAATTAAGCGGTTGTTGCTCTCTTTAGATTTGATTAGTTTCACACCAATGCAAGTATGCTGAACAATGGTGCAGCCATACTAATCAACAAGTGCAAACCTCATCACATTCAACTCTCAGCTAAGCAAACAGGGTGGTGTTGATGACACTGTCCTCCCAGTCCACTACCAGGTGAGGAGTTCTAATCAGTATTCGAAGGCACATGTGTGTGGAGAGCTCAACAGTTTGTTATCCCTGTGATCTAAGATACATAGAAGAAATAAAGACAGGCTTTACCGAATTCCCCCTGAGCAATGTTTTTAAGTTTGTTTCTTGCCGGTTCTTTTCATTACTGAAAAAAAAAAAAGGCTTCTGTGGTGAAAGCAAATGCTACAATGTACATCTGACAGGTGCTGGCTTCTGCCGAGCAGGCAGTAACCTTGGAGGGAGTAGACAGGAATGTAGCAGCCATATCTGAGCTCACAGGGAAATACTGACTGCAGAGGCTTTTTTTTGTTCTGAGAGAAAAATCAATATTCCAGAGTCCAACACATAGGCAGTTTTTTTTTCATTTTCTTTCTTTTCCAGGTGGGTTCCAACTATGTGAAATAGGCTCAGAGTGACCCCTGGAAAAATAGTTAATGTCTAACTTCTTTATCTTTGTTTTACAGCCAGGGGTTGTACCTCCAAATCAATACATGATACACAAATATCTCCATGTTCTAGACTGAGAGCGGTGACAAAGGCTTGAGAGTAAGCTGCTTTGCACCACCTGGTAGGGAGGAAATTGTGTTTTTAAAGGCCTGAAGCCTCTGGGAGAGTCATGCAAAACATTATGCCAGATTATAATAAGGAATAGAAAGGAGTGTCATTTTGAGGAAATATATTTAGAGTTGGAGATTCTGTCTTGCTTTCATATCAGTGTAGTAAAATATGTTTGCCTATTTTTCCCTCTGTGGTCCACATGTGAAACCGGCTACAAACTGTACTATACACAGCCCATTTGAATTAGCTGAACATATGCCACTAGTATATATTATGTAGCTATAACTGGAAGCAATAGTTTGTTTCTGAAGTTCTTGGGAAAGCTCTGCAAGCTGACATGACCAGTTTTTCTCCTTGTAACTGCTTGTTATCATAATCTGAGTGATATGATGTCAGTGATGCTCTCAGCCATGAAACAGACTCTTGATTTTACATATTGGTTTTCATTTAACTGGAACAAATACAAATAATAACAAATAATGTGTGACAGTAGAGCGCTGGAAGTACAGCCACTCCCCACTGCTTCCAAATATTTCCTATGAGAATGATGCTGATCCTCCATGTAATTCTCTAAAGGTAAATTTAGTACATTTTCCAAAATGGCAAAGATTTCTTTTTATCATTTGTTAATTTTTGCTTTGTTTTGTGTCAATAAAGGACAAGCTTTCCTGGAATATTTTCAAGCTGTTAATATTAGCACTGAAGGTCTCAGCATGTATCCTGGGAATGCAGCATCTGGACCCTGATAGCAGACTGCCACTTTTCTCCGTTGCTGCTAGGATGGGCAGTCGGAACTGGCTCAATGTTTACCGCAAAGACCAACAAGCCTCAGGTTTTCTGTCCTCTCTGAGCCTATGTGAGCCAAGATAGTTGATATCTGTCACTGTCTGGCACTTTGTCCCTGCAGACCTTGTAACAAATCAACACAGCAGCTCCCAGACAGATAAAATGCCACATCAGAGTTTTGGAGGCCTAAAGCAGGATCCAGTTCCCAACCAGTGCTATAGTAAGAGAAAGGAGCATCCACTTAGGGAAAGCAGACTGCCCCTACCCCTCCACCCCTTCACTGATAGTAGCTGGTAATCTCTGAGGTTGACCCATCAGTCAGGTCCTGGAGACGGATGACGTGAGGCCCCTGATAGGCTGTCTCCAGAGGAGGAGACACCAGCCGGCCGCATGGGCTGCTGGGACGGAGAGCAGGACCTATGAGGCGACAGATGGACGGATGGTGGGCCTGATGGGGAGGAGGGGGCAGCAGAGATGAGAACAAGGTGGGTCAGGGAGGAGGTGTGGTGGTGGAGGAATGCAAAAGCAGTGAGGTGGGGGTCATGGAGAAGGTCTCTTGATGAGCAAGGAGACAGTCCTTTGCTGGAGATTGTTGCATGGCTGACAAAGTTTACTTAACACCAACCCCTGGGAGCACAGGTCACTGGGGGGGGGGTCATGCTCACCTCCAGCTCAAGGAGTGAGATTTTTGTCGCAGCCAAAGACCTGGAGGACAGTGAGAAGGAGAGGAGCTGGATAGTAAAGCAGTATTGTTCTGATGTGAGGAAACCCGTCAACTGAAAGTCATTCAATCACAAACAACAACGAGCTTGTATAAAATTACGCTTTGCATCAAGATTTGATTTAATACAACTGACATTACCTCACATATGCTATGCTTTTCTCTTAACCAATCAGGTCAGTTGGCAACCTGCTGAGCACCTTTTAAACGTAAGGACTGGGAAGGGTTTCACACTGACACTTTAAGGCTGGTTTCACACATGTACGGCTGCATCTGAAAGCCCGATTGTCCTCAATGTTCAGTCCCAGGCGTCTTTCTAACACTAAGTCCAGAAAATTTGAATAAGACCATGTATGAATACAACAGGAAATCCTCTGAGGAATTCACAGTGATTGAGTGTGCATCTTAAGAGGAGTAGCAGTTTCATATTCATTTGCCGACTCAATGTTGCATTTTACTTGCTTGTTGATACTGCACACACTACAATACATGCAGAATTTATTTTTGCTATTCACACAAAAACAGTCATATCCACTATTCTCAGCATGCTATAGGCTACACAAAATGCACTGCACTTTTTTTTTGGTGCATAATTTCTCCTCAGTTCCACTCAGGAGTCTTTCCTGGTTGGGATAATGGACCTCTCCTGCTGTCTGGTGCAAGTGTGAGGAAATTTGTATAACTAATGCTGAATAATATGCAGTATACAGGTTTTGGAGCAACCTGTATAAGTCACTTTCAGGGAAGGCTTTGATTATTTCAGCAAGACAATACTAAATAACAGTCTGTATGTATCACAGCATCATGTCTCTGTTGTCCCAGGAGTCTTGGTGCTAAACATGCCAGTCTAAAGTCCAGACCTGTGCCCCACTGAAAACACCTGCAGCTTAACAAATCTTTCTACAGTTAACACGATATTTCAACTTTCCTGGAAATAAATTTTTACTTTAAACGCCAACTTTTTTTTATATGCTTCTAACAATAAGCAAAGAAATGCCTACAATGATAATGTGCAAATATTCAGGTTTATCTTGAAAAGTGTCACCATCTTGACCCACATGCTCGATTTCCCCCATTTGTTTCACTTTTTGGCACTGCGTGCTGTCACAGAGATATACTGTCACCAGGCAACTGACAAAGGCTATCAGTATTACTTCAATGTGTCAACAAATTCAAAGTAATCCTGAGTGAGAAGCAATCATTTGTTTAATGTAAAGATGTCTTTTTAAAAAAACAAAAAAACAAACAAGTTTACAATGTGGGAAATTCTCCCCTGTATGTTGATCAATGTTTTTTAACTTCAGCTCAGAGCAGCAGGCTGGATTCTCCCGATCGCAGCTACTGCCCATGACTCCTATTAGATTACCGAGCTGGCTTCCGATTTCCAGATAGGATAGTGACAACACTTATCTCCAGATATTCCCTTATCAAAAGACAATTTAGTGAGAGAAATAGACATTACCGCAGATTTTTTATTTATTTATTCTTTTCTTTTTACTTTGCAGAGTGCTCCAGCTTAGCCTCCTCGGTACAAGGGTCTGTTTGCACTGTGCACACACACAACTCCATCTGCCCAGATGGAGAGGCATTAACATTGCCTTAGTGCTCTCTTGATGTCATTGCCATTACGTTTGCATCAGGCTCTTGGACTTTGAGAATTGAACCTGGACATGAAATTTTGAAAAAAATGTTATTACAAGCTATTAGCAAAGGGAGAATCGCAGAAATTGTGAAGGCTTTTCGAAAAGGACTGTTGTGCATGTACATTCATGCAAGAAGAGTTGATCTGTGTGTTTAGACTGAGCAGCTGGTGAGAGAGGTCACCATGAGGTTATCCTGACCTGAGCTTGATTTTTATGCCTGTATTTATCAAGAAGCAAGGGAGGCATGTCTTAGCGTGTTTTTGTATGGATGCGTGCCTGCCAGTGCATGCTTCCACATGTGCGTGTAGGCAGAGACAGAGAGAAATGTTGGAAAGCAGGGGTTAATTTTGAGGTAGCTACAAGATTTTGACAAAGGCGTTTGTGTGTGTGAAGCCAGAAGGCCATCTGGGGGAGTCAGCAGGCAGATAGCACACACTCCTGTGCTTATGACCCTGGGAGGATAGCAAGAAAAGAGAGAAAAACTGGGCAATAAAGCTGCATAGGGTATGGCTATGTTTTATGGCGCTAATAACAAAGATTAAAAGATTGTTCTCAAATTATTATCCCAGTCAAGGAAAGATGTTGCTCTCTGCTGTACTCTTTTTTTTTTTCTTTCTAACATCTGTTGGCATGTCAGACGAGGTGGTTTGTGTATAGCTGATGTGCCCAACAAGCATTCAGACTATTTGTTTTTTCCGTGGATAATCCCTGTAAAAGGGGCTGCAGGTGCTCAGAACATGGGGCACGGTGTCTAGGGGCCACGTTAACTATTAACACAGCCATATAACACTGTTACTGATTACCACCTCTCACTCTTCATACTCCCACTAATTTGACTCACAGGTAGGAATCCCTCAAAGGTGTGGATTTGTGTGGTGTGGATCCTTTAATATCAGGCTTCACCAAACTTGGGGCTGGAAAGTGGCCCCCCTCCCTGCCATAATTCATTCCTCCTCATCCGTCTTTGCATCCTTCCCTCCCACATGAACATCTTCAAGCCAATCACTCTTTCTTTCTCACTGGATCTTTTCAAAGACCTTCATGATGACCTTTATCCCTTCTGCCATAAAACGCAGAGACGTAAAGATGTCTTGTACAAAGTTAAGAGGAACCATGTTTGACATGTAGTAGTGCAGGTACTTCACTCTGGGGCGAAAGTCTAATGTGTGGAGAACACTGATGAGTGAGTACATGAAGCTAAAGCAAGGCAGGCTTCTGTGAGATGAGGAAATGTCAATCAACTGTTCTGCAGTTTACCTGCTTGTGATAACAACTCTGCTTCTGATGCATCACATTGTTATGTTCCGATCAGTGCACGAATATAGTGCTACCTGTTAGCAACATCTAAATGATTCTCTAGCTTAATTAACCTTCAACGGAGCTTCTTTGTCTTCAAAATTTTATTGGCTATGAGACATTATATGCAACAAGAAATAGTGAACCTTTTTTTTATTAGAAATCTGACACACATTCCTTAAGTGTTAAGCCATTTCTCCCACTGTTGACACTCTAATCAGAGTTGAACCGAGATACTTACAACTGAAACCTTTAAAATGTTGCTTTATTTAACTTTATGTTGCCTTTTTTGCAAAGAAATAACTATTTTAACTCATCTAAGCCACTATGTGGATAGTAAGTTAATAACATAGCAGAAATTTTAATGGTACTAAAGATGTTTATAGATATCCATTATCAATCAAAGTAATCAAGCACTTGTTTTCATCCATTTCCTCAAAAATTGTCAGTGACTCAATCAACTTCACAAGAGGTTATGCTAACTTGAGGGAGTTTAAATGGGAACTTTTCCAGTCAGTAACTTATTTAACAAATCATTATGACACAAATTAAAATCATTATTAGTTTAACTTGCCTGATCTCGTCTGATTCTTTCCTGAAGTTAACCCAGAACATTGCTAATTCTGTGTGTGTACGACAATCCTATGTTAGCAACAGTTAGTCGATCTGACCCACAAATTAGCTTTCTTTTTATTTTTTTTTATTGATGACAAATGTAACAGAATATGAAATATTTTGGCAGGTGAGACATTTTTAGCTTCAAGGAGAGTTCGGCTTGTACTTCCCAGCAGTCTCTAGTTTCATACTAAGTAATCTTCAGACATTAGCTCCATTCTGATTTAGTCTTCCGATGCGTCTTCTAGTAAGGAAATCAAAACGGTTTTTTATTTCGATGATTTAAAACGCTGCCATTTTGTCAAAGCTAGCTTTTCTTACATTATATGCAACTTTGCCTCGAGCAAACCTTTCAGTTTCATTTACATCCAGATCACTTTTATCTTTTGATTGTTTGGTTTGGTTTTGGCTCTGAATATTGGTTTGGTTGGAGAAAAAATAATGGCTTGACTTAAGAGAAATAATTATTTAAGAATGTTTATCCTGCACTTATAGAGACGATGCAGAGGTATTCTGACGTGGTATCTGTATGTGATGAGCTGGGATCAGGTTTGTCACTAAAACAATGAAAACCAGCGAGTGTTGTGTCTTTTGTTAATACAGTTAATGCCTTCAAAACAATGAGATGCTGTGTTTTGGAGTGCTCCAGATCATTTCTCATACATTAAAAAGAAATAATGACAATAGTTGTACTGTCACAATACGCAAAAACAGAGCTAAAGAACACTTTTTTATACATTCCTTATGTGGGTCATACAGATCGGGGAACACACAACCATGGGAAACATAAAAACGACTCATTATGATAAAATATAGATGATTGTTGATCATACGTGAAAGAGAAAAGCTGGGTAGTCATCTTTACCATTGTTCCATGTGTATCCTTGTGTAGTGTCACATGGTCACACTGAAGATACTATTGCTGCTCCACCCTCGCCTTGAATCTTTGTCGTTATCATGTTGTGTTAATCGTGTTTTATGGATAATGTCAAACAGTCCAGACTTCAGACCTCAGTGATGTCTGTTTGTCTGGATGCAGTGTTCTGAATCTAGAAGGCTGTGTTCTGGCGGATCTGTAAACACTTGGCTTAGTGGAGCCTAAGCTGCTGACCAGCATCTATCAAAACAAAGAGCACGCACACCGGTCAAGGTTTATCTTCGTGTCAAAGAAAAATAGGGTTAGGGGTCAAACTAGAGGACAAGTCCTTTGAAGTTCACAACAGGATTTATTTGCATCTTTTTTTGGAAGCAGAATCAAATCAGATTTTCCGAGGCACTTCCTACGTCCACAAAGTCAGACACCAACTAATTTTAGTTATAGATGTGTTTCACACTGTTTTATATATTCATAATGTGGCTATTCAACTTTAGTTGCGATAATAAGATGCTTGTGAAATAGCTTGCGATGTGGACGTGACTTGGACAGTGAGGGGAAGTCAGGCCAGTGAAGAAATGAGCCAATGGTGAGTCAGATCAGCCATGTCTTTTTTTGGTCTCCTTTGTTGGGGCCTACAGTGCAATTCACAATAAGGGATTTTACTCTACGTGCTGCAGATTACCCTGATAGGATTTCTTTTTTTTATCAAATATGTGAGCCAATGGTGGTCAGAGTCAAAACTAAATGGGCCAGTTAGATATGCCAGAAATGTAGTGCTGCTCGTGTGTACTTTAGCTGTAATATTCAGGAACGGAAGTCTGGTATTTGAAACCAGTCTGAAGTGGAAAGGATTGTGACACTTTTTTCTGCCCTACCATTTCTTTTCCACCTACGGAGACACCAACCATGATGACATATTCAACTCCCACCATAGGCAAACACGCAAACACAGTGAGCCACTGCTCCACATGGTACAGTACACACTGTTAGAGGGCACAAAGGAAGGTGCATGATTGGTGTGTTTGACAGCAATCTGATAAAACCATAATTGAAGCATGTAGAATGTATATGTTTTTCAGTCAAACAAAAGCCATGGTAGTGCCATAGAAACTGCCTCTCAATGTTTTCATTGTCTGGCAACTGACTCAAATGAAGGAGAGGGCGACAGAAACCTCCAAGTCAGACTGAGTGTGTTTAATGTGTGCAGAGGGGGAGCTGTGTGTTAAGTGTCAGAGTCAAAGTGAGGTTGTACGGTCATTGAAGGACAAGAGCAGGGAAAAGTTGGACACGTCTGGTGGCGCTCCCAACCCCCTTTGGGTGAAGCTCAAATCTTATCGGATTTCAGGCTTATTTGTTCTTCTGACTGAAAAGCTATAGATACTTTTGAGCACATTTCCCCCTGAACAGGGAGTTGAACTGTATTTGCAAAAGGTCAAGGCCGAAGTTTGACACATCCTACACTATTCAGACAGTTGTTTTGAAATGTTATTGCCATTGCTATGTGCATTTAAAAAGCTGCCCTGTGAATGATGTAAACAGAAAACCAAAATACATTTTGTAATAGATTTGATAGTTGAAGTAAGGTTAGTAAGGTTTGGAGATACCTACTCAGTGAAAACTGTTGGCAGTGTGACCTTTAACTTAACCAAGAGGTTTTGGTCTAGATACTTAAATCATAATTTCAAATTTACATAATGTAAGACCGGTTGGTCATCTCAATCACTCTATTAAAACAAGGCAAATTAACGTGATATATTAATTAATAAGTGTCTATAACACTTACACTCAATTCGGTCCTACGAGGGCCGCAATCCATCAGGTTTTCCAATCCCTGCTCCAACACACCTGGCTCAAATTAATGAGATATTGTGCAGAACTCAATTGGCTATATATATAAATATATATATATATACATATATATATATACACATATATATATGTAT
>JBBBVU010000008.1:18373109-18404520 GCA_037177055.1 Atherinosoma microstoma
ACTGTGGCGCTCTGTGTTCAAGTCGTCCGTGATAAGGATAATTAGATTACAGGCCTGCGTCTCTTTACGTGGCTGACAGCAGTCCTGAGGCCCGCGGTGTTTGACTGAGTCTGGATAAATGTGGAGACAGGGCGGCGTCCTGCCACTTCTTCCCATAGCCTCCGTGTGTCAGAGCAGCACACTTTGACACGACTGCGAAAAACACCTCATTCATCAACTCCAGGCTCCGCAGAGAGCGAGTAAAAGAGTAAAGCTATGTGAAGGGGGGGAAAGAAAAAAAACAACAACAACAGGATTTTGTATTCTCGCACCTCCTTGACAACTGCTCACTGACTGAGATGATGGGATGGGGAGACAGTAGCGCATGGTTTGGTTCCTCCCTCGGATAAGATCTCCAAATGTTCAAAGCTGTCAGTTGTTGTCCAGTTTGATTCAGTAACTGGGAACTGAGATGAAGCAAAGAAGGAGAAGAATAAAAAAAAGACTGGCCCCAAGCATGAATTGATATGAGCTGTTACCTATCAGCTATACTTAAATTTATCGCTATATTTAGCACAAAAATAGACAGAGCCACGCAACTTCTGCGTAAAAAGGCCACTTCTCCTCCCTGAAGTGGCGTAAGGATTCAACAGAAGCAGCATTTACACAAAGTAATTGTGTAATTATACACCCGGAAGCTTACATTGTATCACAAATAGATATTTTTCTCCTTTTTTTCCTCACAGTATTACTCAACAGAATAGTAGTTGAGCAACCTAACAATAATAGTAGGTAACTGCGCAATAGCTCTGAGAGAAAGTGAGGGCATATCAGCAACATTGATAGTAAACCATTTTTAGTTGAAATAAACTACAAAATCCACCAACTACTCAATATTTAATCTAAGAGTTAAGTGAAATATTGTATTTATTTATTATTCTCCCTGTATTTGATTAAATCAATGGAGTAGATATAAATAAGGTCTATAATCTGAGTGTAATGCTGGTGTTTTAACTGGAGAATTCACGACAGTCGAAATAATAGTGGTGATAATAGTAAATACAAATCAACTATATAAACTACAAATGCTGGGATATTCAGTGTAGCTGCTGTGACTAGCTGTGCGGTATTAGGATTAATAGTTGTGCTCTTTTCATTGCAGTAGCTCTATTAATATTAGATATTATGACTGAGATTTTTCCTCTCGCCTGTGTTATCAGCAGTAATACTGGCCACCTCACTATCACCCATTCAGACAAATACCTGGTGAATGGCTGCGAGTGTGATGAAGTGTTTGTAAATCTCTGAACGCGCACCTGAAGGCCTGTGAATGACTGAATGATTTAATTGACACCTCTCTACTTTTGATCACTGAACTCATCACGATTGTTTATTGGGGGGAACTGAACGAATCATCGCAGTTCAAAGCGGCTGATGAGAGTTTGGGCTTCTACACTCATGGAGCCATTTAATCCTCACTGACAGCGTCTGACTTAAATAAACCAATTAGGAGCGGGTTTATTGCATAGAGAATAAACAAACAGGTAAAAATCTTAACTTAGTGTTTTAAATAGCTAAAGAAATAAAAAAAAACCACATTGATATACAAACTAATATATTTTGGTGATAGCCTTTTACGTTTATTGATCAAATATTTGCAAGGAGACGTGGTATGTATTAAATATAATCTGTAAATAACCTATAATTTAATGGGATTTTTGTTACTGATTTATTTACAGTGAAATGACACTTGTGTATGATGTAGAGGAGCTGGAACTGTTTGTATAGATTTGTCTCAAATTGTAACAAGTTTGGATAAATTAACTTTAAATCATTTATTTCTTAACAGATACATTTTTGTAGATTCATGAAAATATAAAGAAAATACAATACAACTCTCTTCAGATCAATAAAGTAGCTAAAGTGAAGCACGGTGAACAAGGGAAATCACTTCTGCGTGTTATTTTTTAAAAAACTTTAAATGCTTAAATAATTTGTAATCAACAAGTTTTGAAAAACATTAACTTGAATGCAATATCTTTTAGCTACACTTTACTGATATAATATTTGAGCTCACTCTGATTTGTAGTATTAATCATGAATGGCAGGTAATAAAATGAGAAGCACCGCAGGGAAACGCTGGAGCTCCGTTTTTCTGCCAAAACTGCCAAAAACTTTCTGGTGCGTGAACGCATCCTTAAATTATTCTAAGTTTCATACGTGAACGGGTTTCTTTTTCTCTTCTCTGTTTCTCAGTATGATTGATTGGAGGAGCTTGCAGGCTGGCACCCCCACCGTGTTTCCAGCAGCTCCACGCTCCACATGATTGGTCCTCCTCCTTCAGCCGCGGTCACCAGAAGCGCCTCCTCTCATAAACCCAGTCAGACCGCACGAACGTTTCCCATTACTTCCAAGAGAAGCAGCGGCGAGCTATTAGGAACTTTTCGTGCGACTTATGGCACACAACTAAAAGGTATGTGGTGTAAAGCTGTCTTAAGTCTTGTCTTCTTTTTTTTATTATGATTTTTTACTCATGACTTGTTGTAGGCTACTCAAACGTCTGACTGTGCGCTGCGAGCGCGAGGAGACCTCATCATTTCGAGGCATTGTTTTATCGCTTCAGTCTGCCTCTCGGCTCTTATCTCTTTTCAGTCTTATCAAACGGTTATCTCTTTTGCTGTGAAGACATATTGCGTTTTGTTTCCTATCTGTTCTATGTGAGTAAACGTGTGTGTGTGTATGTGTATGTGTGTGTGTGCTTGGGGGAGGATAGTGATTTGACACGGATGGACCCAGTGGCTCTTAAAGAGCGTTTGATGGGAGTATGGCAGTCACTGTAGGCTGGATGTGTCGTATTGAAGCTAGAAGACGCCAAGGCGATGATGAAATAGTTATATTTAAAGTTTATTGGCTGAAAGTTCAGTTTATTGAAAGATGAAAACGAGGTGTAGATCAGATGCTGCTTTTTGTGATTCCCAAGCGCTTGACGAGTTTCTATCTGGATGTTTTTTGGGATATATTTGGAATACATTTGCCCTCTGAACTCCAGAAAAAAAACTAATTCCTATCATTGTCTGGCTCTTTCATTTCTTTTTTGTTACAGGGTAGACTACCCTCTGATATTTTTATTACCCTTACGGTGAATGGAAAGTGCTCCTGGATGGACCTGGGCGAAAACAACTGGTCCATGGTCAAGCGAGAAGTATCCAGCAGCCCAGGGTCCCCGGCTGAGCAGACCTACCTGCCCGGTGACAGCAGGAGGGACGGGCCCACTTCGGATGAGCTGAGGACTCCTCCCAGCGAGCTTGACTCCCTGGGGCACCGCCGCTCAGACGGCAGATCGCTACACTCCTACCTTCACTTCGGACACCATAATAACACCCTGACCACTGCCGAGGACATCCCGCTGTTTACGGATTTAGATCAGGGGAGTAAACTCGTGCTCTCCGCCGGAGCGCACAAAGCAAGCCTGCTGGTGGACCCTGCCGACATGTACCAAACACTGGCTATCGCCGCAGCCCAGAGCCAGACTGGATACGATACCTCCTCTGGTGGTTATATGCACTCCAACCCCAACTCCCACGTTTATGTCCCCAGCTCGCGGGTGAACCCCATGATCTCCAGCCTGTCGTACCTGCAGGCCAGCGGGTCTGCTCAGCCCAGCCACGCTGCCTCCAGTCACTCGGTTTGGTCCCAGTCCACCCCTGAAAGCCCCTCATACAGCACCGGGAGCCCGCACACTTCAAGTCGTTTCCACTACCCTCCAAGCCCGCCCATGAATAACGGGACACCCAGGGACACCAGCTACAGTAACACGTTGAATGTGAGCAGCAGAGACCAGTATGGCCTCTCCCGTCCCCTTGGTGGGACCTACGCAAGTCCATACTCTCCTTATGTTGCACCCCAGCTGTCCTCGCCTTGGACTGGAGGACCTTTTGATAACACGATGCTGCACACCTTGCAAAGCAGAGGTGCGCCCTTGATTCGAGGACCAAACGGAGGTAAGAAGAAAAAAAAAAGAAGGAAAATACAGAGAAGTGTATGATGACGGAATTTCTACCAGTGATGGATGGAAAAAGACAAATGAAAGAAAAAATGTTTAAAACGTGAAACAGCTGAAATGTCTGCGGCCCTTGTGAGCTTTGTGAAGACAGGGGGGGAAACCCATAAATTTATATACGATTATTATTATTATTATTATTATTATTATTATTATTATTATTATTATTATTATTATTATTATTAAGAATAATAAGAATAAGAATAATAAAGTATTCATTTTTTCCAAAATTGGTCTGTTTGGTCTGAACATGTTTGTATGTGTCCGTGCTGCAAGTAATTTGAGGCTTAATTGTGTGTGCAAACATACAGCTGAATAAATATACGGAAGATAAACTAATAGACATATAAATCATTAGAAATAACACTTAAAGTAAATTTAATCAAATTAAATATAAAACGGGGAAATTATCAGGAAAAAGTGTCAGTACATTTCTATAATTTAAATTCACCTAATTAGTTTTTATTTTTCTCAACTTAGACGTAGGCCTATTTTTTTAAAAGTCTGACATTTATAATCCTTTTTAGATTTAACCATAGCCAATTTTTTCCCCCTTAAATGCCCAAAAATGGAAAAGTATTTCATGTTGTCAGTATTGTATGTTATTCTAATTTCTGCATTGATTTCCCCCTCAATCTCAGATATTCTCGACGACATGGGGGAGAGCAGAGAGTGTGTAAACTGCGGCTCTATTTCCACGCCGCTGTGGAGACGCGACGGCACGGGCCACTTTCTCTGCAACGCCTGCGGCCTTTACAGCAAAATGAATGGACTGAGTCGGCCATTAATTAAACCCCAGAAAAGGACGGTAAGGAGACAGGGGACCACTTAAGCGCTCAATTTCCTGCCTAATTGTTGCAAACAGTGGCGGGAGGTTATCACCGATGGTATTCATCTAATGCTGCAACAAAAGAGACCTATGAGAAAAAAAGCTATTAATTTGAATTTGACAATATTGTTGGATCAACTCTGTCATTTATCATAGAAAATGGAAATAAATCTGTTTATAATGTTGAGTTTGAGAAAATGTTGACTTGATCCACATCGACTCAGCGAGCAGTCTTGCCAACGTCATAAATTCTGAATATATTGGGGTTTTTATGGCACAAACTAAATTTGATTTAAAATAAACACATAAAAGGGGATGTTTTCTGATTAAATCTGACACTTAACCTTTTAAGCTTTTTTCAAAGGCTGCTCTTGATAATTGAATAAATTAAACAGGCGCCAACAGAGGCGAACGTTTCCTAGTGCCATTGCGCACAGTTTTTACTGGGAAATTAGATGTCACGTACGGACTCCTTGAAGAGTAACACCCTGTAAAAAGCCATGGGTAAATGCCACTTAAATGGACATCACAATAGAACTCGTATTATTGTTAGGAAAGAGGGCATGAATAGCTGAATTGTCATTTAATTAGTGGAGTGAGGCTTTCATTTAGATTTCTTTTCACACTTAAGTCTTATAAACCCATTTATCTTTCCTGTCAGTTTTTTATGCACGTGCGTGTTTCTAATTATATATTTGTATTTTACCACCAGTCAACCTCCAGAAGGATCGGCCTCTCCTGCGCCAATTGCCAAACCAGCACAACCACCTTGTGGCGCAGAAACGCGGAGGGAGAGCCAGTGTGTAACGCATGTGGGCTCTACACAAAATTACACGGTGTAAGTTCAGATTTTATTAATCAGTTCCCGAATGTAAAATCTTGTTTTCAGTTCAATGATAATCATGACTTTTTTTGCGCTTCAACCCGTGATGGAATCCTGCAGGTACCTCGGCCGCTTGCCATGAAGAAAGAGGGAATCCAGACACGAAAAAGAAAACCCAAAACCTTGAGTAAAAGCAAGGGGTCTTCTGGTGAGTTATCGGCCTTTGTTATTTCTCACATGAACGCAAGCCTCTCATTTAATGCAACTTCCTTGTGGAAAATCATCAACATATAACTTCTTTCTCAAAGGCAATAACAACCCTGTGTCCATGACTCCTACGTCGACCTCTTCATCCAATTCTGAAGACTGCTCCAAAACCAGCTCTCCGTCGGGACAGGGGTCAGGGGTAAGAGTTTTAATATGGAATTATTTTTCAAATGCAATTGACACATTAGATTTGACATGATATGAAATACACCCAAAACGAATGTGTGATGAGTATGGCATGTGTGTTCCAAAAAAGAAAAAAAAGAAAACAACCTCATGGCTGACTGATGATTTGTGGTGATGACTGCTGCTAAACAGTGTGTCATTGTTATATTCCAGTAAAATGAGCTTCACATTTCTCAAGATCTTATGCTTTTTTTCAGAATTGCATAATGTAAAAGGAATCTAATTCACACTCCCAGCACATGTGTTGCACACAACAAACTCATCCACCTCAAATATTGTTACAGGCTATAACTACATGTTTGCTGCGGTTGCAGGTCAGTTCATCTGTGCTGTCCAGCTCAGGGGAGGGAACAGGCTCTGGCTCAGCGGTGAAGTACCCGGGACAGGACAGCCTGTACACCAGTGTGGGCTTGACCCAGTCATCTGATGTAGCTTCAGTGAGGGGCGAACCCTGGTGCCCCATGGCTTTAGCCTGAACATTTAAATCCTGTGAGCGGACAGAAACCCTTGCCCCCCTCTTCTTTTATCTGGATGCTCGGTAGGGTGGATGTATGGGGACAATGTTTGCTTTCTTCCCCCTCAGCTGATGCAAGAAGCATCGGACAGTGGGAGAAGAAGAGGGGTGAGAATACTGTCACTCACACCACCGGCGTAAACCAAGCGTGGAATATCTGGGATTGGGCTCCAGATTGGTGTGAGGATCTTGTTGCTTTAAAAAAAACAACAACAGTTAATGGAAACACCAGGCCAGATGATCAACCAGGCGGCCTGATGTGGACGCCTTCTGGACCTTACTGATCTCTCTCGTACATGACACAGAACTTGATCTGGGCCCTTTGAAGAAAGCCATCATGTACATAATGGATTTCCTCTCTGAAGAAAAAGCTGTTGATTGGATATCAGTGCTTCTTAAAGCACAAAGGACATTTAGATTTTTTTTTTTTCCGTAACTGGAATCATGCCATAAGTGCCAAGGCAACTTTGATGAATCAAAAGAAAAATATATTTATAAATCTTTCACTGTTGAGAACATGGCTATGATTGTTAATAAAGATATCAATATAGAGTAGAAGTTAAACAATTCTGTCTTCTTTTCTATTTTTTTTTCTCTTTATAAGTGGTTGTTAGCAGTACAGTAGTGGTGAACGTGCAAGTTTCCCACTGAAAGCTCTTACTGTATAACTGAAACTAGCTTGGTTTAAACAGGGTATAAATGTCACAAAGTGTTTTTGTTTAATCATTTACTAAAAAAAATTGCAAATAATCTACTCATTTCTTATATGAAAACATGTTGGGGTAGCAGTAAGGTACTTTTCTTGAAAGACTCTTGCATGTAAAGCAGCTGGATGATTTCTAGTAGCTGTGGATCCACTGACTTTTCTATAAACTGCTGCGCTAACCTGTAGTGTTTCATCATTTTAATCAAAATCAGACCTTGGTGGAGCGTGATGTCACCCCTGAACAAATTTATGCTACTTTAATGACTTTTATAAATGGATGTAATGATTAAAAAGGAGACTTATTGTATGTTTAAAAAGAAAAAATGCAAACTGAGATGGGAAAAAAAATCTGCCACCCGGCTGAAGGGGTGTCATTAATTATTTGATTTTTGTCCAACTTTTTATTGTTTGTGAGAGTTTCAAAAAGCGAATTCAATCAACCAGGATGAAATTGAAACCTGAAGATACTTCAATGAGTTACATGTAAACCCTGGAACAAAAAGAAGTGCCCCACCCCACACACACACACACACACACACAAACACACACACACACACACGCACACTGTTCGCTTCATGTCATTCACTATTGTGGACTTATTTATTTCTTGATTTCTAATGTGGTTTTTTTCCTTTTTTTTTCCTGGAACATCATGACAAATTATTTTATTTAAAATTCAGTCCAATAAATTGTTCTTGTTATGCAAATAAATGTACAGTTTGTTTTCAAAGAGCAGCATTATTTTACAGACAAGCCATCAGTGTTTGGAAGTTGTGGAAAGAAAGAAGCGTGTTCTTGGGTTCTCATACATTCTTTTGTGTGAGTCATTCACATTCATGCTCTCACTCCCTGTTTCTGCTTTGCTGAACGAAAATGTTATTTTTCTTAAAATGTCTTCATGACTACAGAGAATGAAAAAGAGAGCAAGACCAAATGCAAGTCTGAAAGAAAAGAAAAGTGCATTGTTTAAAAGAAAAAGAAGAAGATTTCTCATTTACACCTTCAGTCAAAATTGATGTTTACAGATTAGGATTTCCAACTTTACTAATAGGTTTTTATCCTTCTTTCCACTTTATATTTATGATTTATTAAAGCAAGCCTTTATTCTTCCTGACAACATTTTTACTCAAGAGTTTTTCCTTTTCTATACTCGCCTCCCTCCAAGGGGCTCGGAGCACAAACCACTTTCCTGTGTCCTCTTGAACCAGCAGCTCAAAGTACCTGTCACAGTGTTTACTGTACTGAAGAGAATATGGCCTGTGAGTAATACCACATGAAAAGATTTTAGAGATGGTTAAGATTTACGTCTGGGCTTAGCGTTATCTGTCTGCTCTTTGACACATTGATCTAGCTAAGTTTATTGAGTGTGGAGGAATGTGCTACACTGCCTAACTCCAAATGCAAAGGTTGGAGATGAACGCTCTTTCCTTTGCTAAATTTGTACTTTTGACATGTGATCATTGTTATTTGTTTTTCCACAAATGATAATCCATCATAAAATTTGATAAAAAAAAATAAATAAAAAAAATCATTAACGCCACTTATGGTCAAGTACTGCTGAATATGACAACTGAAAACATTTGTGATCTTTTTTTCTTGGTGTTGTATAAAACCCATTTTGGACAATTAGACCACCATGGCATTAAGTCCTTGAGTTTCCAAGCAGATTAATTACAAAACCACCTTTAGATATGTAAATGCAAGCTCGTGTTGAAATCAAAACATGAGCAAATATTTATGGGTTTCTAAATTTATGAGGTGGTCCTGCCTTGGCACTGTCTGATTGGTATCCACGGTGCTATATAAGAGGGAGGAAATATAAACACAACAGCACAGAAATCCTCCCTACGCTCTCATCTGGATAGATGTTCGCAGGGCTGAGGGTCACATTTAAACCGGTTATTATCTGTGAGAGTGGTGGAAAGAGATGGTGAATAACAGCTTAGGAGTTGAGTGGAACTTTTGTCCAAGTAAGTGATCAAAAGCTGGAAAGAGCAGGGAACAGATAGGAACAGTTAAGACAGACGTAGGCAGAAAGACTTGATGGCTGTGCAGGGTTGAAAGTCCTCCCAAAGTAAACATGCTAGTCCAGCAGCAGACAGCAGGCCCCAGGGCTGTTTGGCCATGGGGCTGTAGCACAGTATGGCGCAGCAGCTCCCTTAGGAGATGCCCGTTGATCTTTCCATGTTGCCTTTCAAAGGAGAGCACCGCTGGCCCTGCCTCCGGAAGAGATGGGATCTCTGACTCAGCCCTTTTGGGTTTCCTCGACAGACACGGTGGCATATACTGAGAGGGAAAACACTTTAAAAAACGATAGCTGTCCTACTCGTGAAGTCATTTGTGTTTGTACTTGGGTGATTAGAAAGAGCATTTACTTGACCGGACTTGTTATTCTTCTGGATTATTATTTTGTGATTTATTTGTCTTGACAGATTCATAGAAAGACATGCTGTGCTTTCAAAACTATGTCCACAGAGCATTTTGTCGTCTCAGTTAGCAAACACATCCAAGACTGAGAGAGAAGAATTAAGGCTCCTCCTCCAGCTCTGTCCTATAAAAAGGGAAAAGTTCAGTTCAAAACAATAAGCAACACTGAGAAATTATCTGTACACGTAAAGAAGCGGGAAGCACACTGTTATTAAAAACATAATAACAGTGAAAAGTATGACAGTGCAGCGATTACATCATAAAGTTATGTATAGCCAGTGTTACTTTTTACAGAAACAGTGGGAGTGTGTTCAGAGAAGGATAGGTGTCAGAGAAGTAATGATACTTTTGGTGGAGAAGAGTTAAAATCACAGGGAAGGAAGCAAGACCTTGTGTATATGACTGTGTGGTGTGTGTGTGTGTGTGTGTGTGAGTTGTAAGAAACACAAGGACGTTATCAGGAATATCAGGATGTGATGGGAGGGGGTGTGACTGGATGTGGAGGAAAATTTGAATGGAACAGCTTAAGTTCAGAAGAATGACACAAGGATGGGGAAATTACACTATTACTCATGAGTTTGTTATGTTATCAAAACTCCTTGAGACACCAAAATCCTTTTTGTTAATAGTGAAACCATCAGAAACCTGGGAAGCAAAAAATCAAGTCAAATATCCATATATTTGTCTGTATAAGTAATGGTGTTTTGACACTAAACAGGTGTTATCAAATTACATTATTATAATTAAATCTCAGAACTTGGCCTTTGATCAGTGGAAGAAGGTGGTCTGATGACTCTTTTTTTTGTTTCATGTGGAAATACTCAGTAAGTTCTCACTTGTACAAGTATAAGTACTTACATTGAGCACTTGCCAAAACCAAGTACCGATATGAGCACTAATAAATCCCATTACAACTCACTGGTAAAGACTGTGGATCAGATGTGATGACTGAGTGGTTAACTGTGTGATATATCAAATGTAAGGCTGCAAAACTGTCAGAATCTTCATAAATAAGCAGGATAAAGTGGTTTTTGGTGGATTATGTTCACAGCTGTGACAAGGCATCTATATGCCCAAAACTCAGCTTCTCTTGCAGAAATGATGCCAAATTCAGATTTTAAAAAAATTGAATCCGTAATAACTTTGTTTCTAGACACCCAATCATAAAAACTCTAAGTATAAGGCTGTAAAACTGTCAGAAACTTCATAAATAAGGAGGATAAAATGGTTATTGGGGGATTCAATTCACCACAGTGACAAAGCACCTACATGTCCAAAATAAGGCTCTGTAACCAAAATAATGCGAAATTCTGATAACTTTGTTGTGTTAATGCATTCAAAACAATAAAGCGTTAATCCCACAGATTCATTTCTTTGCATTAACATATGAAGTTTGACAGTCCTAGTTTTTTCACATTGGTATTGGTTATGTAGTATCGGAACAGTTTTATGAATATCAAATGCCCACCTTGCCAGATGGGCATTACTGTTCAGGAATGGTTGGAGGTAAATAAAAAGGACAAAAGGTGAGTGGGGCAGCAGTGGCTCAGGTGGTAGAGTAGGTTGTGCTATGACCCGAAGGTTGGTGATTCGAATCCTACTCCCACCCCAGTCAACTGTTGCGTCCTTGGGCAAGACTCCTTGTTTAGGATGAAAGTGTCTGCTAAATGACTATATAGTAAATTTTGACTCAGCTTTTAAATTTCCAAGACCCCTATAGGATTCAGCATCTGTGCAGTGTACTGGAAACACACCTTTACGGCTACTGTGGAGTCAATAATTTGGAGGAAGTATTACAGTATTCCTAACCCTGAGGTGACTCTCCGATTGCTTTCTTAAATCAATCCATTCATTTTCTTTACCTGTTATTCCAATGCAGGGTCGCAAGGGGGGCTGGAGACAATCCCAGCAGCTACTAGGTGAGAGGTAGGGTACACCCCGGACAGGTTTGAAATGTGGAACACTAAAACATAATACAAACTGATACATTAGATTAGTTTTTATATCTTCAGCAATCAGACATTTAGAGTGCTTTGCCTCAATGCTGAATGCTTAGGTTTACCTTTCAGTACTTTGGTTTTTGTTTTACTGAGAAGTCAGTTTTGACTAGATCCTCACCCCATGACTTTTTCTTTGACTTTATTCTGATTGAAATACTGTATCTTGTCTGAATCAGGAATTGCAAAATAATTTGTCATAAATTCTGGGGAAATATAGCAACAAGTCTGGTACTGCAGGTACAGTAAATAAAGCTCTGCTCCGATATGCAAACATACAAGACAAACAAAGCGATGCTGGGATTAATGCCTGGCCTGCCAGAGAAAAAGCTGCACACATTTTATGTTTGTTCAGTCTGTTGTTCCTCTTAAAAGTGTGGGCTGCTGGGAACTTTCAGTTATGAGCACCATGCTACACTTGCGCTCAAGGCTGCTAGGAAGACAAATTGTTTCCGAACAAAAGAAAAGTGTGTGAGAATGATCCAAAATGCAATGTTCTAGCCAGGAGGATCTTTAGAAAGACCTGAATAATTTCCACTGTGCTTTGTCCACATAAATAGTGAATTGTCTATTCTGATACAATATTTATGGGGCGGCTAAGAAGTTGGAACCCCTTTTATGTCCCCCGAAACAGTTGTAATATTGCAGGGGCAGTTTTAAGGGATTTCTTCGTTACCAGTGTGACAAGTTCAGTCCTTAACACTTGTGCAGCAAAAATATTTCTGTAAAAACCTAACATCTATCATTGTTTTTCTGCTAAACATATATTTTTGCCAAGCCCTCACCACATTCTTTTGGTAACTAAGTCTAGTATGTATGGCTAAAACCCCCAAAAATATAGATCAAAGGTGAAAGCAACCACAAGGTGCCTAAAACTTTTCAAATAGAACCTGGAAATTAAAGTAAAAATAACACCAAGTAATGAATGGAAAGGGATAACTTGCTCTCTAGACTTCATCCAAGCCACTTAGTAAAAAATCCTCTAGACGTTCTGCTCTGTTTTTTTTTTTCCGTTTTCTTCTGTGTATTTTCAGGAACAAAGTATGTAATGTTATGTGTTAAGCGTGGCACAATTTGAATATCAAATCAGTTCCTGTTTCTGAACAATGCAGTGGCAGTTTTGTTGGGTTAGGTCTTGCTCACTAGTATAGAAGTTATTTCACTACCAAGCCGCATTTCTAAAAGGAGTCTGGGTTTTGAAACTTAGCCACTAATCATGTAACTCATGTAAGTATTTGTTGCTGTCATGATCCAAGGAGTTTGCTGAGATTCTTGGGAGTTCAGCGCAAGGTTACAGCAATCTCTCCTCTCCTGCTAGCCCTCCAGTCAGCCTTGTGTCCAAGGCGTGTTGAATTAAGTTCACTGCTCTCGTGTATGGGAACTCTAGCTCTCCGCCAAATGCAATACTTCCCTGAGTATTTCTGTCAGAACCTCAGCCTTTAAAAACAAAACATAGTGAAATCACAGCAGGCCTGTTTTAATCAATTAAACATATGTCAGCAAGCAATATGCTAATCATTGTCCCACCAGGGAGAGCAAATTCTCTACTGATGATGTATGATCAGAAGTCAACCACAAAGAAAAATCTGGGTTCAGTTTCAGTTTGGTTGTTTTTTTTTTAAACAAAGGACATAATAGGAAATGATGCGTGGACTAGGCAGTGACATTTTGATTTTCTGTTTGCTATTGTCAGAATATTTATTGTTCAGATGTAGTTTGAAAGAGAGAAAGCAAAGTGAGTTAGAGATGGGTGATTTCCATGCTCCATGATCTTCCCTTGTTTTACGTTTGTGTTTGTCTGTGTCCATGTTTTACTTGGATGAAGAGGTAGGGGGAAACCATGCCTTCCTGGCTGGTATCAGTTGTTTAGCTAAAGGTCTCCGTCCTTCCACAGAATCTGCATGGAGTCATGGTCTTAGTCGTGCGGGTCAATAGGTCTATGAGTTTTGGTGGGATTTCACCAGCCATTCCTACCCCTGAGTACAAGGCAGAGCCTTGGACTTTATGACCCACACTCTATCAGAACGAAATATGCTTGTGTAAACACCATTTGGCTCACTGAAGTTTTGAAATGTAATAAATTTTCATGTATAGCTCAAGATGGCTGCAGAGCAGCAAAGAGAAGATGGGACATTCACTGCAGGATGCAGCAGCCTGGCAGATGAGACCACCGTGGCTCTCCATGACCTACTAGTTGTACTACTCTGCACAGAGACCTCTAATGAAGACTCCTGATGATCAAATGAGGATTTAAAGCCACAGCTGTTGACTCACAGCAGGCACCCAAACAGAAAACATTGATGCTCATTAAACTCCCTCTTACTGCTGATATTAAACAATTCAGATTAGTTTGAATCAAATAAACTTCCTTAGAAATGTATAATTTTGGTAAGCAGAAAGTTTTTTCACCACAACTCTGACTTCTTGGACTTTTATGTGAGACATAACAACTATAACAATTGCTGTCTGAATAATGTATGTTTTAACATCTACTTCAATTAATTTGACTTAAATGAACTTATTACCTGGTTTCAATGCACGCAGCTTTTTATGGGTTGAAACTTGTCAAAGTAGCCACAATGAGATTAACAGCAGTTCAAAATTTTTAAGAGTGTCAGGGATTAAAAGAATATTTCCTACTTATCAAAGTCCATGTTGTTCTGACCATCAGTACTGCCAGTTACTAGAGGACAAAATTACCAGGTATTGTTTTTCATATAAACAAATAATGTATATAACTTACACCTGAATCAAATTCCTTGAAATGTTGCCCGCTGTTTCACGAGACTACGGGTGAAAATAAACTGTATTTTTAACATTTTACACAAACTGAGTCCGTTGCTGTCAAAATTGTTCACATACATGCCTAACATTTACTCGAGGCAATACCGGTGAACTCAGAACTTACAGAATTTTCTAAATTTGCAAGATGCAAACAAAGAACATGAAGACAATAAATGAAGGAACTCAATCAAGGAAATATTTGTTATCTGGTCACATTTATTCTTATGCTGCCTCCACAGGTCAAATCTGTATCAAATTTGTGTATACAATGTGATTTTTTGAAAATGTGTACAACCAATACTTGAAAAAAAAAAAAAACAGGATAATTGAGATACCTATTGTAACAATATGGAGACATCATCCGCAGCAAGTATAGTTTCAGGTTAAAGAAGCATTATGTAACTTTCCAATCTTAAAACTCTGCGTTCCTGTTTCATTTGATGGCACAGTAATATTTATTATGCATGTTTCTGGAGCTGTCGCCAGACAAGTGTCAAAATAAGACTGTCTTTACAGGCTGTAATGAGCTCACAGTACAGGTAGAATGCAAGATGGATGGCGAATTAGCCGTCAACAGGGGGCTTTCTCATTAACAAAACCTGCAAAAGTTCTGTAGTGTGTCTTTGAGTCAACTGATGATCGCTGTTGTAGTGTCATCAATTTTATACACATGGAACATGGAATAACAAGTAAACTATCTAAGATATTCAATAGCTATGGAAATAATCGAACATCACTGCTACATCCATTCAAGGTTAATTGTGGATAACTAGAGTTCCCTTAATCAAGACAACTCAATGTGGTCGGGAAGGATAAACTACAGTTCCAAGGTTTAATCATCATCATAAGTAAATTAAGGTTAACACTTTTAAAAAAAAGTATTTATTTATTTATTTATTTATTGTATTTCTAATGACACAAAAGAGCATGGTCTTCATTTGTTCTTAATATGCCCTTTTACTCCAAGGGCTCTGTGCTAGTCTCGGTCCCTTAACCTAATTTGTAACCGGCTGGCGTATTCAGACTGAAAAAAAGTTAGTTCAGTACCTTAACAGTTGGTTCTCAATGGGAACCAAAATATATTGTTTCTTCTTTGTGATGTCCCTGATGTAATCAGTGGGCAAGGCTACTTCACCTGGCATTGGGCTGGCATTCACCTAAATGCCAGCCAAAATAATCAATACACGGAAGGAAGAAAGGAGAAGAAGGAATATCACAACAGTAAAGAAAAGACTAGGGCAACATCAGTTGCATGTCCATCTTCTGAGCTGCTGGGCAGTCAGCAATTTAGCAATTACTTCTGCAGAGCAAAGTATTTGCATTTTGGCTCCACTGGTGGTTAAATTGGTGTCAACTGGCCGGTTCCCGAGAAAGCACAAAAATTCTGAGAGTCCAGAATAGAGCCAGAATCATAACCAGAACAATGTCTGTCTGAAAGTACTCTGTTCTCCCAGAACCAGGTTTCAAAACACCCTTTGGAGAAAGAAAAGAAGCATGAATTGTAAAGAAGTTGTAAAGAAGTTATGGGTTAAACAAACAAAAAAATACCTTTAGTTTATTTGAAAGTGCCACTCTTAGGGCTAGTATTCAAAATGCATATGAAACCTCTAGAAGACTTTGTCAGATTTAATTCAGTTTTCTTTCATTCTGTCGGCAATCGGCTGCCCACCACCTATTCCCTAGTCCCATTTATCACACGTGCTTCCACTTTCTTGATTATTGGACTGATTATCTTCAGTTTGACCAAAATCTAAAATCTTCTACAAATCACTGCCAGGATCTCTGTTCAGTACCCTGCCTCAATATCTATTCAAGGAATTTTTTTTCTTTTATAGTCTTACATACTGTGTACATAATGATCTATAAATTAAAGAATTTTATAATTGTGTTACATCCAGAAGTTTTAAAGCAAAACATTTTTATAACATTAAAACTGCAACAAAACATTCACATGCATAATGTTCTTACTTTGTATCATTGAATAATCTTAGTCCACACTAACAAGGCTGAAAACTCATTTCAGAATATTACTCATGCTCATTGGGCATGCGCATGTTAGTGTAAACAGGAAATAGAGGATTAGTTGCTTATTTGTGATAGGTGCGCCAGACAGGAGTGACAACTCAAGGAAGGCCACGTGGTGATTGATAACGACTTGTCAGGAAACCAACTCTGGTATGTGCATCATAGTTTCCAAAAGTCTCTGGAAACTTACTGTGCTGGAAAAAGCACATTAAGGGGGACTATCTTCCTGAACGTAGCTTGTAAAAAGGCATAGATTTGAGTTAAATAAAAGGTATGGATGAAAGACAAAGTGCAATGACTTAAAAGGTTAAATATGGACTGGGCTTTTGTGTTTTGCCATTATTAATGATATTAGTCACATATTGCTCATGAGATAATTTCAGGCTATTCCTAAATTAGTCTAAACTCAATTTTTTTATCCTAAAGAAATCTAAATATATCTTCCTTTGAAAAAAAATATTTTCTTGCACAGTAGATGCACAATTGTGTGCATCTGTTAAGAATGCAAATATGTGTTTTGGATAAATCCTTCATTGCAGCCTTTACTCTCTTACCAAGGTCAACTGTAGGTCTTGTTGTGTTTTACTGCAGAATGAAGGATTTCATACAATTTTTTTTCCGTTTATCTGTTTTAGCAAGAGATAAAGTGGTAGCTAATTTGTTAAACTCTGCTTGCAAGTGACTGCCTCACCTCACACATTTATGCACACAAAGTAGCAGAACTGATAGTCAATAATACAAAACCCAATCTGAACTTGGAATACACAGAAGTTTCCTTTTTGAAGTGTAACTGCAGAAGCGTACGTTGCATTGTAAACCCAGTGATTGAGTACAACAACAGAGCTGCTTCCTTGTGCTCCCCTGACCAGGCAGACCCTTTGACTGAGGCAACCAATTAATTATAGATGTGACTTTAAAACTTCCTGTTTTTTCCCCTTTAATTAAGCCAATCTGCCCTGCTGCTCTGAGGAGAGGAAATGCCTCAAAATAGTTCCCAATTTCAGCACATTCAATTATTTTGTGCCAAGCGCAGATTGCATCAGCTGTGTTAATGTACGCATCAACAGCGTTTGATCAGAGGGAAATTATGTCTGTTATTTCTTCCTGCTTCATCTCAGAATAATGTGGGAATTGTTGGAAGAGCTGGTGCTCGAGGAGGGCACAGTCAGCACGCAGATTAGCAACTACGTGCCCTCAGTCAGGCCCATCCAATGTCAGTCTCTGCCCGAGATGTTTATTATTATACTCATGCATTCACTTACTTTGAGGAAAGAAAAAAATATCTGATTTATGCCTCTGCTGTTGCCCTTTCTTGTACTCATTTATAAAAAACAAAATTCCAGTGAATTCCTGCAGTTTTTAACACTAAGCAGTCACAAGGTCAAGTTTTCACTTACACTGCACAATGCAACTCGCTGGACATGCTCTTTACAAAAAGAAAAGAAAAACACATTGTACTGTTTGGTGCAGCTTCACTGTATAACTCAAGCAAAGTGAGCAGAAGGGTCTGCACAAAAGCTTGCAAACTGATTTTGACAGCAGACACACTTCATATCTCTCACCGCCCTTTCTTCAGTCACACTAAATCTACAGCCGAGTTCAAGAGCTCCAAGTCAACTCCACTGTTATCATAAATGCACCACACTCGCTGAATACCTGCCAGTGTTTTTCAGTGGTGTGCCCTTTTCAACTTTGAACTGAAACTCACCTCCACGCCTCACCCTCTGTGTTTTTCACTAAGAAACAGGAAAAAGGAGATGAAAGCCAAGACGTACAGTATGTAGATGAAAAGGCAGAGCTAGAATATTTCAAATATGTCAATCACATTGGGAAAAGACCAATTCTTTCATATCAGGTGAATACCATCTGTTGTTCTTTTCTGTGATATCCCAACTTTCTTCACTAAAACGATGAAATCCAGCTCCCAGAAAACACTTTCATCAAACCCCGAACCTGATGTTCATAGTTTTGTTTTAGCTTGTTTTTAAAAAAAAAAAGAAAAAAAAAAGATTATTACTTCTGTTTAATCACTTCAGGTGGCTGGTAGAAGAGGACAAGTGTAATGTAATCTAACACAGAGAAATGATATTGCAGCTACAACATGTCAGCTTCACATTGTTCATCAAGTGGCTGAATTCCTGTCATTCTTGAGTCTGCGGAAAAAGAAAGCATAATTGTTGTAATTTGTTAATTCAGACGCAAAGCAAACACTCCTAAAGATTTATGATTTACTTGGCAGCCTTCCATATGCAGTAAGTAAAACACTGAATGACAGCTATCAGCTGCTACTATTTATTTCTGCAAAACTGCAAACTATCTCTAAATCGCTGTGGCTGCACTAATATAGCTACAGCAGTGCAAGGCAGTCCTTGTGTTGCATTTGATGCAATATAGGTCAAATTCAAGAAAGTGCTAATAAAATGTAATGATTCTGTTCATTCAAAGGAAAATTAAATGAATGCCTGAGTAGTTGAGCTGCTGGTGTGACATTATGAAGGGGAAAGTCAAGCAGGCCAACTAGCTGTCCTGCTAGAGGCCCCTCCATAAACAGGCTGGTTATCACATCACTAACATTTATTTAACCCCTCTGCAGAGGTGTTTTCTGAGAGAGTGTGCAGTGGAGGGAGCTGTTCCCAAATCTTTTTGGCTGAACTATTGACAACCTTAACTGCAACCAAACAGACACACACACAGCTCAGGCAGAATCATGTCTTAGTATAGTATAGAAACATGTAGTTGCTTTCCTTTCTCTGCAGTAATTATAGGCCGTTCTCAGGAAAGCCCCCCTCCCCTTGAACTCAGCTACTCTCCATCTCCTGCTTTGTTGAGTCCTCCCAAGTTTGGCTATCTTTCTAGGACAGAGGACTGAAAACAAGACTTCAACAGAAAGAAAGGTTACCAGGTCAAGAAATGAAAGGATGAGAAGATGAAGGGATGAGCGGAACGGTCCTATCCTTGGATGTCTTAACACCAACTCCCCAACTCCATTCCTTACTCGTTTGCAGTGATACAGTGCGAGCAGCTCTCCCACACATCTCCACATCCCAGCGCCAAGCCTATGTTTTCTTAATTCATTACTTAAAGGAAAGAAATGTAGCCCATACCAAAATAAATATGGCTCTCTTGGATCAGACTATGTGTCATGGCGATAGCTCCTCAAATGAGTCTGTTGTTTTAACCGGAGGAGGATGGAACTCTTTGGCTCTGCAGAGTGTCTGTCACTCTGCTCTTTGTCTCCGTCACACAGCACAGACCAGAAGCATGCACTCTTATCACATGATTTAGACCAAAGTACATTATTATAAAGTGGATTTCCACAGAAGCAGGCTCAACACTCAAGGGTGGAATCAGATTTACTGGGAGTCATTTAAGAATTGATAAGTCAAAGCTGCTTTTTTTCTGGCATTAGTTTGCCAGCCTGTGTTGATCGGACGAGTATTCCACGCCCATGTTTATAAATTCTTGCGGAATCAATACTAAAATGGCTGAAAGTTGACACAATTTCAGAACAATCTCGCATTTTTTTTCATGTTAGCCGTGTTTGTGCACTCCGACAATATTAGCAGAATGATGGTAATATTAGTTTCACAGGGTTTAATGCTTTTACAACCTGTCACATTTAAAACAAAAAACAAAATCCAATATCAGGAATCATGGCAGGATCCTGCTATTTCTCAGCATATTAATGCAACATTGCTTAATTGTCACAAAGTATTGTGGAGTTTTGAGCAGTCTATGATGATGGACTTGTTGCTGTAAACAGTGCGGTCCAAGCTAACAATGTAATCAACTGCAACCACTGTCCCAGACTAAGCTAGGTGTCCTGTTTCTAAATGAATAACTGTATGGCCAGATTCACATTATTGAGAAGGTTACTGAATGTTTAAAAACACAAATCCTTAGAAACATATATTTATGTCATCTGTGCAGTTTCATGAGATAACTCTTACGACACAGGATCGGTGTTTTGCCTTTTGAGACATAAAGTGAGCACAGAAAAGACTTCACTACTTTTGGGATTCATGAGACCTAAGTTCGCAATTTTTCTGGCCTGGATCCACATTCTTCTTCTTGTTGGGATGCCTTTGAAAGTTGAAATGATTTCCATCAATCTTTTTTGTATGACTGGCAAAGTCTTTTCCTGATGTTTTTCTTTTCCTTTTTTGTTCTTAGATAGGTGTCTGCACTTATTCAGTCAATCTGTAGGCTATCTACATCCCATGTTTCTTCCTAGTGACCCATTCGATCTTTGGCTGTAACTTTCATTTGAATCAAGAAACAATCAAGAACTAAATCTTTTTAAAGCACAGAGTGCAAGTAAAGTGGGTAAAAAAGTGCAAAATAAGTAAAATGTTATGCTGTTTCCACACCAAAAGTAGTATGTTTTTTTCTGAACTTAGATAAACCTGCTAAAACAAGGTGATTAAATCCTTTCCAGCTGGCAGTAGTAGTGTGTTATAGTGTGTGTGAACATAATCCAGAGATTTCAGTTGTTTTTTTTGTTTTTTTCTTATGTTCCTTGCAATGTAAACATGTAATTGATCTTGATTAGTTGGCTTGCTTCTTGCTTCTTCTTGCCCTCAAAGAACCAAAGGTTTCATATGGTGGGAGTGGCACATACAGGTGGGCATCATCTGGAGAAGCCATGCAATGGACAACCAGACCTAAGAGAATGGTGAACAGTACTGCAAGGAGAAGAGTTCTCAGTATTAAACATTGGGTAACCCCCTGTATAGAATTAATAGGATTCAGACATTTATCTTGACACAGTTGATATAAGTTATTGTGTTCCTGGTTACCTCTCATTGCTCTGTGTGTATTAATTAACTTCTGGACTGTCCCTGACCAACTTATTTGCTATACTGAATGTTTTTTTATATAGTACATATCTTCGCTTTTTGGAAAAAAGATTTGAACTGTTTCCTGTCTTGTGTGAGGTAAAATCTTATACCTTCTAAATAATCAACATGCTTGCATTATTGCGAGAATCCAACAATGCAATGTTAGTTTAAGTGTTGGTCTGCTTAAGAAGGCAAAATGGAAATGATATTTTTTCTTTGATTTGAATTCATCAGACAAATATATATCTTGAGAAATATATATCATAACCAGGATTTGGGGATTTTATTCCCCCAAATTTATAGTCACTTGTTATTTGTTTCAGAGGAATCCAAGAACTTATCATTAGGAGTCTGTTCATGGACTGTTCACTTCGGGTGAGGTCTTTTAAATGGCCAATTGAATGCTCTGTCAAGCAGAACCTTCTTGTGACCTTAACAACCACACACACGCACACAAACTTTACTGCACTGGCAAAGTCTTGCACAATCCTTTGCTAGAACATCAATAGTTTGTTTATAATTAGCCCTGGCACCTCTTGACTACTTAGAGAGAGTGATTGTTTTTGAAAATGGCCCCTGGGGTCCTGTTGACTGATTGGCCTGAGGAGGTTTGGATGGTGGTGGTGGTGGTGGGGTGACTGAGGGGCCTGCAGTTTAAGGAGCAAGTCTGTTGCTGGCCCAAAGTTATAGGCTGCATTCCTCTCAAGCTGCTCTGGACCCTTGTCTGACAGCCTCTCCGATAATATTCCAGTCAGATAGAGCCACAGGGGCGGCGAGTCTGAGCCCTGTTCTGAATCACTCAATTAGTGCAGAAGAAGGAGAAGGGGGAGTGGGAGGGTCCTGACGTTGTTGTTCTACAAAACCCACACCAGCAAAATAGAGCGACATCCAAACAGCATGAACTCAATTAATGGCAGCAGTGTTTATGCAGAGATATGCAAGGAGTAAATACAGTTTGTGTGGTCTAGTGGCAAACTCTCTGTTGATGGGACGAGGTGTGAGAGTGTTTGTGTGTGTTTGTTCTCACTCCCTGGCTGTTTGTGAAGGGCGACATCATTGTCCAACCTGGGTCCACTTGGCTGCTAACACGGTATTTGTACCTGAATCCAAATAACAAGAGTAGATTTTTATTTTAAAAAACGATGTGGTCTGAGGATCAGACAGGGTTTCAAAAAGCTGACAACAGAAATGATATTTCCTCACTTCACAGAAAAAAACTGTGTGGGTTTGGTTGGTCAAATCTGTAACTGAGACATAGCTTTAGATAGAAACACTATGTAAAACTTTCATCCGGAAGCCACAATGATGGTATTCAACTGTTAAAGGGAAACTTGTAGGTTACAAACTCCTGAAAGATCTGTTCTAGTATCAGTCTTGAACACAAAACAAAAAATGACAGCTTAATGGTTACATGGCATCAGGGCATAGCAGGTAAGCTAGAACAAGGTTGGAAATAATAAATGTGGATCCAATATTTGACAGACTACAACATCATAAGTATGAAGGTTTTAAGCATCAGAGAGATTCGTAATGGATCGGAATGATGTGAAATATCATCCATCAGAGAGAACCTAATTTATGATGAGGGGAAAACTGAGCTGGTATACTGGTGAGTTACATATGTTAGCTATGATTTCTAATAATGTTTTCATATTCCTCCAAAGTTTGTCATCACATATTAGAGTCAAAGAAAACAGGAGAAAAACAGAAATAGGAGATCAAACAATGTGAGTCTTAAGGATTATCTAGAGGGCTGCTATTCATATCACAATTTGTATAAGAAGGGGATTCCACGTTTTACAGTTCCAGAGAAGTAAGAGCAGGAGTGGAAGGGGTATAGGCATAAGCAGCTGCACAGAGATAACAGTTTAAAAAAAAAATAATCTCACAAATTTCTACTGGCTTCTGCAGCCAATCTCGAAGTAGATGAAGTCTGAGTGCATAATCTTCATGTTCCCAACGTTTCAGAGATTTTTTTCTTTTAGTTGTATTTTGTTTGTTTGCACAAACAAACTTTTAGCTTTTGGATTTGCTGAGCATTGATCACTCTTTTGATTATTGCAAAGATCAGACCCAAATTTTAAAGTTTTCTGGTCTGGGTCTCACAAAATGTATTCAAATTTTTTTTCTAAAATGTTTTACTTGACAAATGCAATAAAAGAAAATGGCAGATAAATCAACAGATTGCTAATGTTGCGCAAGAAAGCAGGGACTAGGAACTATTTCTTGTTTTGTGTGAAACATCTGAGAGAATCATGGAAATAAAAAAAGAAGATATGTCCTGAGTGGAGGCTCAGTACTGAAATCTTGGCTCATTCATCTCTCTTCCGTGATTTTTTTTTTTCAGCTAGACTAGCAGCTTTGTCACAGCCTGCGACCAACTCCTCACCTCCTGCTGACCTGTCACCTGCAGACACCCCCTGTGGCTGCCTTTGATGTGATGTTTACTCTAATATACAGTAGGGGTTAATCACACACCTAAAGAGAGGGACGTGGAATTCCATACAATAGATCTGTTGGCCTTTGTTGTCTGAGAGCTAAGAGAGGGATTAGAGATTAAAAGGCAGGCAGTGTTTGAGGTAAACAGCAGAGAACAATATTTCACCTACTCCATGTTTAGTCAGCGGATGTTGATGTCAGGCTTTCTATGTGATATTTAGTTTTGACTGAGAGGTTGGAGGCCATTAGAATTGCAAGCCTGTAGTTTATTTTCACTTGTGAGCTGAGATTTGTGAAATATCCTTAATTTGGATGTAAAATCTGAAAAAGATAGATCTCATCTGATGTTACCAACTGCTTCTCATGATGGTCAGAATCACGCAGGCCCAAAAATGAGTTAATGACAAAAAAAAGTTGTGTGTTGATTTTTGCTGATTTCTGATGAAGTGATGTTGCATTGGCTACTGATGTTTTCTATCTTTCCTCTGCTGTGTCAAAGACGTAAATGAAGAACATGTAACAAAGAATATGTTCAAATTAACAAACAAAAGAGTCAACTTTCAGCTTGCTAAGCTCTTACACTGTGACGACTTTCAAACTCAAAATTTCATTAAAATTTTTCAACTACTCATAAAATTCTGTTTGTGCTACAGTTGCAAACCTAAGGTGCTTCATAGTTTTACATTTTTTGAGCTTAGCGACCATTTATGGTTATGCTTTGCAACAAATTAAACAAAGATGTATTTCAGGGAAACTTAGGATGCTTCATCCATAACAACGGCAAATGTGCCACATCTGTCACACTAATGTTCCTCTCCCAGTCTCAGAAGAGTTCGGGAAAGAAAAATTAACATCATTGATCTTTTTAATCTGGGACATAACCCAACATTTTTGCAAAATTCATTCAATCTTTTAGCAAACAAAAACTTGCCAGTGCTGAAAGGCGAGCTCTTAAGACCAAAAAAACATATTCCCTTGATTGCCGAGCACGGTACAAAGGAATGACATGTTAATTGTAACAAGACACTCCCTGAAGAACCTGGTATTTCACATGCTAATTGAAACTGAAGTGCGTGAGTTATGGCGTAACAAATTCTCATAAAAAGCACCATTAATTTTTGTGACAGCAGAAAACAAACAGTGGATATCATCTCTCAGGAAGTCATTTGCAACCCATACAGAACAGACAGTGAGCATGTATCCCCAAAGAAGGACTGATTAGAAGATTCATCTTCAGTGTAATCAGTGCATTTTTTCAGTGCATACCACCTGGAATCCAGATAATTAATATTTATATGAAAATTTGAAATAGAAATGTTTATATGACGAAATATGCGAAAGCATTATTGGCGAAATTGCACATTTACAGTACCAAAGGAAAACAGCCTGAGACAAATATCTTATTGGCATGAATGGATTTTTTTTGTTTTGTTTTTTCATTAGTAGAAGAAAATACTTCTTAATGGTATGCTATGCCTAATCTGTTTAGATATTTGACTTTTTAAGTGGAATTTGTCCTCTTTAAAAGTCAGGGTTCATTTGATAATTAGGGCCCACCCCCAAAAGTCAATCGCCCAGCCTGTTATTATGTCCTGGTGCCAGGACTGAGCACCCATCAAAATTTCTTCAAAAAGTTTGTAACTAAAAAGATTCAATTAATCACACATGTATTATTATTATTATTATTATTATTATTAGACGAAAAAGAATGGCAGAAAGGGGGAGAAAGGTTGTGGTTTATAAATAAGGAAGAAGGGAAAAGGCCAACTGAGATTTAAAGGCTTATTTTTGGTTGTAAATTGTTTGATTTGAGGTGCTAATGTTGAATAATTTTCTAAACATTATATGAAATATTATTTTCATGTTATTATATCAATATTATATTAATAAGTTATTTATCCACATGTAAAACTTCAAAACTGATAATTTCAGTGGATCAGTCTGGCATGAGGAACCAGAAGAAAACACTCAGCAGGGTAGTTTGTACCTTACAAAGACCAGACACCTCCCTGTGGTCCAATACTAGTCTTTATAAGGTACAAACTTCACTGTTGAAGATGCATTACAGAATATGCCATTTTCTCAGTGATGTGCCGCCTATCGATGGCTAATTCAGTATCCATCATGCTCTCTCCAGCCAGTTAAAGACAGTGTTATCCTGACTCTTGTCTCATCTCTTGCTCTGTCTCTTTCTCTCATTCTTTTCCTCTGTTCCTCCGAGCAGCTTCCTGAATGAAATTGTGTTATCATGCAGTTTCTTAGCCTAGGGACGCTGCTGGCCAGTGACAACTCCAGAAATGCATATAGTAAATGTCACTGTGCCATCAAACGAGTCCGGAACGCAGATTTTTAAGGTCAGAAAGTTAAGGGGTGCGTCTTTAAGGGTACAACATCGGCACCTTTGAGGGTTCCACCCTAGTAGCAAGCAACCCTTTATACCCCTAAATGTACAACTGGGTACTATGTTTTCTGAGAGTGTAGTTATTGTCATTTGGTGAAATTATGCCTTTGGAAGTGAGTTTTATCTATAAATTAATAACTTATTCATATAATATTGATATAATGATATCAATATGATTAATATATTCAAATGGTTCATTAAGATGTCAATTAAACATATTTTCCATCAAAGTTAACCAAAATGCTCAGTGGGAGTAAAGGACGGGTTAGGGAAAAAGATCAATGGTTAAGATGAGGAAGAAAGTATCAGGGTTTTAAATGAGAAACTGTCACACTTTGAGTTTTAGGTCCAGTTTACAGGACAATGTTTCGATTCAAAAGCCCCAATTTTTTCCCTTTGCATATTGAAAAAAAAACTGCATTGACAAAACTACCTGCATGCAGAATGAAAATGCAAATAGGACTGGAAACACTGTAGTGTCATGGCTTAAAATACATTTTTGAGTAAAGGTGCACTGGTACACATGGCAAAAAAATACTTACAAATTACACCAAAAATGATTTGGGTGCACAACCCAGATTTGTGATTTGTGACCTTAAATTTGATATTATAAAATCTTGTAAAAAACCTTAGAAAATCTTAAACAAAAGTGTTTTTTTTTTTGTTTATTTATTTTTGTTTATTTCTGGTTTGGTTTTTAATTAGTGCTGGGCAAAAAGTTTTAATTACAATCAATCACATTGTTACACATAAAATTCAATGATAATGCATGTTAATGCATGAACATGCAGGGGCTTCTACAAGCTTCGGTTTTCAAAAGAAGTTTCTGCAGCATTTCTAGAAAAACCCACAGCTGATGTGTCTTCAGGATTGTTGAATGTCTCTAATGGTTCTACATCTGAGGTTGTTATGTGAACCACAGGTTCAACAGGGAGCCTAACAAGTGTTTCTGTGTCCAGGGTTCATTGTCTTGAGTTCTCTGATTCTTTTTCCACATCTGGAATCACAGATTCTGCTGGAATTAGAGCTGGCATGTCACATTCTGGATCAGGCAGAGACGGGGATGCTTCTGACTGGAATTTATGGATTTCAGAAGAAATTTCTGCAGCGTTTTCAGTGACAGTAAATCCACAACTGATATGATCTCAGGATTGTTGGAGGTCTTTACTTCTGTTGTTGTGGCAGGAACCACAGAACCACAGGTACAGCAGGGAGCCCAACAAATGTTTATGTCCTTGGGGTTGATTGTCTTGAGGTCTCTAGATCCTCTGATTCTCTTCCTGTGTCTGGAATCACAGATTTGGCAGGAAGCCGATTACAGATACAGCTGCTGGCTGTGAAGGGGCTTGTGCAGGCTCAGGTTTCTGGTCTGCACTAAGAGGTATAGAAAATGAATGAATATTGTTAAAGGGCCAAATAAAGACTTCAGATAAAAGAAATAGAACATCCTGTCAATTAATTTCTTGGATTAGGCATTAAAAGGTAAACATGCTTTATAAATAAGTTTAACTTGACTAAAATGCTTTGCTACACTCCCATTATGGCATCAAGAAACACTCCTACCGCTGCTTCTGTCACCAGCAACAGAAGCATGCAGATATTTAAGCTATGCACTTCAGTCACAATGTCACCAGTGCATTTAATGATTTTTGAGGCTGAATCATGCCATGATAATATTTACCCTGGATCACAGCCTCTCAAATGTTGCGCTATGAAACAGGAAGTTCATGGGAAGAGAGAAGGGAGTGTAGCTGCACACAATATTACATTAGCTTTTACTGTATTCATGTAGACCACAGCAATTGCTGAGCAACTGATGGTGAGCACAGATATGTCACCTCCACATGGTTCTCTCAGCTGTAATATTGTGACCCACAATCATTTTTCCTTGCTGACAGGCAGTGGGCGTGATACTGGTGTGTGTTGAAGAGATGACCTCACAGAAATACAGTTATTTTTATGAATCACGAGTTTAGCCACTTTAAAAACTGCCTTATAAAGACAGAAGTTTCAGCAACATAAGTTTGGTTGGTTTTTTCAAATGAACAGTGTGATTATTTGGCTTCAGAATCTAATAGGTTACTAGGGTTGTGTTATATTACTTTGTTGCTATTCTGTTCCATAAATTTTCAATTATTTTTTTTCCCTTTAATTCAGATTATCATCATGATGGTAGATTATAAATGTGAATATGAGTTCTCATTTCTAAGATATTACTTGGATTAGATGCATGGTAAATAGTATGCCTTATTACAGTTGGTGTTAGCGGCTGCACTTGTGTGACTCATGTACTGCAGGGGATTAAGATGGCGCCAGGAAGCTACTTCACTGTCCACCTGTTAGGAACAAACAATGAATTTTTTACAAATGTACAAATAATAAATGAACATAAAAACGGTGCCATTCAAAGCCACTTGTTTCCCTTGAGGGTGTGTGGGTGTTTATCAGATAAATTATACTGTGGTGTGTTGAGAGTGACTTCACACCCACAGGTGTGGTTATCCAGGCATCTTAGAACATAAAATCTACTGATTTATGCACATGGAAACAAATTTTTCTTTGTGTGTGTGTGTAGACATGAAAAGGACATGAATACTATTATTAAAGCTTTTTGACTGCTGGATTTTTTTTTTTTTTAAATCCAATAACCTGGACAATAAATTTCTTTTGAATTGTAACAGACCACTTTTAAACACTTTTTATGGCCATGACAGCACTTCTTAAGTTGTTAACATGCAGTTTCGTATAATTCAAATCCTTGTGAATTTGAGCTCTTGGTAATTGTAGCTCTGGCAATCAAGTATAGTACCTGCAGATACTGTATTTTATACTATAGTGTGGGTGGATGGTCTGAAAAAGCTTAGTGGGTTAGAGAAAATTATGGAAACATTATATCAAATAACAATAATATTGTTTAAAACTGGGTTGGTTCTCCTTTGGTAATAATACACTAGTCATGTCAGTTTTGAAAGGGGGGTAAAGGAATTTTTAATCCAGTCCTCCAGCAGAACCCGTCCCAGCTGTGCATGATCTTCCTGTAAAATGATACCATCTTTGGGACACAGGTGGTCACCCCAAATGAACAAGTATTCCCTAGCTTGACCTCCAGCAACCCCCAATGCCTGGAGAGCCAATCTCCTTAGGCCCTCCACATCCAGGCCCTGCTGCCCTGCAGGGTTCTAAATTAACATCAGCCAACCTGCCAAATATGGGTTAAAATTAGACAGGTATAAATTAAAATTTACTGGCCAGTTTGACAGGTGATGAATGAAGCAATTCATTTTGGATAATTTCCCTGGAACTGTTATCACTAAACTTACCATGAACTTCTATGATCTATCATACATCCATTAGCTGCTTTAATGTGCTGTATATGGTGAAGTTTATGCTCTACTGCTTGCCTGAATAAGATGCAACTGAATGAGGAACAAAACGTAAACAATTTTTTGAATGAAAAACAATTTTGGCAGTGGTTGGTTAGTGTAAAAAAACTAAGCTGGTTACAAGAAAAGAAATAAGGTAGTAGAGATTTTCATTGATGAAAGAGGTGAAAGCCATTGAGACCATTGAGAGCAGTGGGCTGCCATGTTTAGGTACTTTGGGAGCAGTTGGGCAGTTAAAGGCTTTGCTCAGGGCCCCACAGTGTTAAATATATATAAAATGGTGGATAGAGTAGAACAATTTCTGTGTTATTTTCTCATTTAATTGACAGTTCTAGAGTTGATTATAAATGTAAGATTTGGATTGGAACGCTGTTGCTGTGAACCCTTATTTTGCAGTCAGAGTGTTCATTGTTAATTGTAGGTGAAAAAGTAAATTTTTAGGCTTCAAAAACAAATCCAGTAGAAACATAGAGGCAACATTAGAAGTGACCAAATCAGTTTGGCACTTTTTGAAAAAAAAAAAGAGCACCCTGATGGTGATGATGTACCAGAGTGATAGAAAGAAGGAAAATGAAGGCTCAGAACACCTCATGATCAGAAACATACATAATATTTATGTATGTAGTGATGGCATGGTCATGACTGGCCAGTTGTACCAGGTCAGTAGAGTTTTATTCATAATGTGACACGTGATGGAAACAGCTGAATTCTGAAGTATGTAGTGATAAACTGTATGCTTTGATTCAGCAACAATAATACCTTGCAGCAATTAGACAGAGCTTCAAGGTTCAGATGAAGAACCCAAAAATAAACTTTAAGATTCAGTTTATTATTACACAACACTAGATGCCATAAGGAAATTAAAGACATAGACCCTAAATTCAATAACTCAAAGAAAAAAAGAAAAATGATGTGACTTTAAACAAAAACAAAATGATCGTAAATTGGTTGGAAAAGCAAGGACACATGGTCCAAAGGTTAGCGTTTTAGACTGGAAATAACAACCTTTTTGCTCCTTGTTTATGAGTGTTTAATGAAAGTTGGGCTTGCCACACAATATAATCTGGCAAACTAAGTAAGAAGAAGTGGAGTAATACAGCAAGATATGAACCACAGGTTTCAGAGGGAATTGCTGATGAGATTTCCTAGAAGAGGTGTCAGTAGGAGTCAGACCTGTCTGTGAACAGAGCTGGTTTCTCTTTGCACAACGTCTTCATCCCTCCCTCCCACTGGAATCTGATGACAAACTAGGTTTAACCTCCGAGCTATGAGGAGCTGGGTTCAGCTTCTTATTGCTCCGTGTGGGGGAGTCACTTGCCTGGAGAAGAAATGAATTCTAGTGATGGGTTGTGATTCTGAGCAGAAGGAAGTTTGGACTGACATTACTTCCAGTACTCTCAGCCATTAAAACAAACTAAGCATATCAGTCACATTTTTATCTCCATCATTTTCAGTCAAATACAAAATATGTATACTTGAGAGGGAACCCTGATTTATATTGTATGGATTATTAGATTAGCAATGGCTTTGTTTATAGAGATGCTGTATTCATATGAACCAGGAATTTATTTGCTCTTGTAACACATTTCATCATTTAAATAATCTTTTCACCCACAGCTGTCATTTATGTTAATTTGCAGTTCTTTCTGAAACACCTCACTTGTTGAGTTTTGTGGGGTTTTTCCTGTGTAGTTTGTTTCCTGCTCCTGCTTCCTTAGTTGTGGCTTCCAGGTACTGATTGATGGCTCAT
>JBBBVU010000008.1:18418450-18442268 GCA_037177055.1 Atherinosoma microstoma
AACCTGCACGGTAACTTTTAACTTCTCTTGCTTTTAATCTGTTTAATGATTGTTTTTGTGTTTAAATGATTTTATTGCAATTCTAGCTGCTTTTTTTTTATTCTAATTTTTTTTCTTATCTGTAATGCTTTTAATGTTTTATGTAAAGCACTTTTAATTGTCTTGACCCTGAAAATGTGCTATACAAATAAACTTGCCTTGCCTTCCTCAGCCCTAGTCCTCCTGGGCCAGTGTCCTGCAGGTTTTAGAAGTTTCTCTGCTACAACACACCTAAGTCAAATCAATGGGTAATTGGCAGACTTGTGCAAAGCTTGTCTGAGTCTGAATCAGGTGTATTGCAGCAGGGAAACTTCTAAAAACCTGCAGGACACTGGCCCTCGAGGACCAGGATGGAAGATGCCTGATTTCTAAGCATATAAAATAGTCAAATCCTTTTCAAGCATTCTCTAGTTTTTTTGTTTTTTTTTAGCGGTACTGCAGGTGTTACCCAAAAAACACTAGATGGCACATTTTAGGAGGTTATGGCATGCAAGTCAAGCAGACAGATGGCGCAATTGCATGAGAGATGCTGACTCGCACGTTTCAGAAAAATGATCTATTTTCTCAAAACAAACAGAAGCCAGGCCCCATTCTGCCAGCGCCCACCGGTCACAACGCTTACAGCTGTACTTTGTGCAAACTGAGGAAGTAGAAAGCAGGTCTTTCACCATCTCTGAGGGACATTTGTCATTCAGAAAAAAGCAATGAAAGTTTCCACGCCATTATGCTAAACGTTTCTAGTTCAATTGAATCATTGAAAATGATCCAGAATATAGATAAGGTGGAAATAATGATTCAAACAACATCTTCAAAGTGTCTGAATGAAATTGCTTAGAGATGTGTCGTTTATGTAATTTCGGTATGCTCTTTCAGAGAGGAGAGTGGAGGTTCCAGCAGTCAGGAAAAGGTATAAAAAAAAAATACTGACAGCTCATTGGTCCAAATTTTCCCTGTGCTGCCACAATACTGAGCACACGTGACCTCCCTGTTTTCACCCAGTTAAACGCATGTACTTAAAAGGCAGGCGCCACCATTCACCAACACAAGCACGATTACAACAATATTAATGTCCACAAGGTAAGATCGCCGCTGCGGGGACTCAGATCTCTGGAAGTGGACCATGGCGGCTGCCACGAGCAGCAACACATCCACAGCCACGCTTCAGATAAAGCACTCCAGTATTGAGCATACACGGAAACGCATAGACCCGAGGAGGAGGCAAGCAGCGTTGTCCTTTCTTAGCAACATTTCTCTAGACGGACGACCCGTGCAAGACGATGCAGACAATCAAGACCAAGAAGATAGCTCGCCGGAAGCACGGACTAGACAGAGCCTGGTTTCTCCGGAGTGCTCGGCGGCGCAGGGAGCTGCTGCTGCTGCGGCAGCGGCTGCGACCACGGCCGCCCAGGCGCTTGCTTTAGCAAACCAGGCTCTCCTCGCCAGCAGTCGGACCAGTTTGGCGACTGGTCCCATTGCTGCCCCAGACACGGAAGGCGACGCGTTCTTGCCCTCCACGTTCAACTCGCCTTTATCCGCGGTCCCAGCCTCGGCTAGAGGGAGGCTGCAGACGTACACTCAGGGAATCCTTCCTGCCCAGTACTCCAGGCAATTCTCCCCGAACTACTGCCTGGAGGGCGGACAGATCGAGCAGCAGAGGTCAAGGTAACCGTGTAAACAATGGCTTTACTGTGTGGTGTTGGAGACATGCACTATGACTGATGAAACATTGGTTAAAGGTTCAAGTCCGTCTGCAGGTTCTGCACAGTCAGGTCACCAGACTGTGAGTTTTTGTTTGTTTTCATCTTAAGCAAACGACTAAAGACAAAAACACAAAAGGGTGCATTTGGAAGGATGCATAGGAGTAGTGAGAACAATGATGCTTACCACTGAAAAACTTCAATTATATTTTTAGTCAACAAAAGTCAAAATAAGTTTAGCATGTTGGAGGGGGGATTTGTTATTTCTCGCTATTCGACAAAAGAAGTGAGGTACAACTGAAAGAATAATATTTGAAAAGGACTTAAAGTGTGTTTTTGTTTTTTATTTAACCACAGTATTAAGAAACTTAGTTAAATGCACATCAGTGGCTGTTTTCCTGCAGGTTTCTGACACTCGGCTTATTTGAAAAGTTTTCAGTTCCAAGCAACACAGTTGGCTTGGACACAGCAGGAGGAAGAAGTTGAGCTGTACTCCATGCAGGTGGTTGGAATCTCATGACTCACTGATCTGCACTGGGACAGATCTCAGGACATCCAGCTGGACAGTCTGTTTTTCTGTGCCTCTTTTTCAAACCCACTGCACTTCCAAAAAATTTTCAGTGAATGTGACTTTAAAACCTTGGAACACACCTGCTTTCTCCTTCTTTCTGTGACGTAAACATCCTGTAACTCTACACCCTTGTTCAACTCCTCCATGTGCAACAGGGGCTTGCTGTTTCATGTGACTCTTTTATTTGCACTCTGAGTTCATCTTCACATTGGAGCCACAAAGAGAGATTTGAGGGTCACGTGAAGACCGCTGTCAGTGGCACTCATCTAATGATTGTCTCACTGCCAGAACTTGCTATTAAATCCTCCCCATTCTACTTTCCATTCAGAGCTCCTCTCGTGGCCGAGTCCTCTCCGCCCTCTGGTGCTTCTGCCAGACCTCTTCTGAAAGCTCTGCTTGATGGTGAAACGCTCAATAAGCACCCAGTTCCCCTTCTCTACCTCATAAAAATTGCACAGACAAACTAACAGTTTGAGACTGTTGCAGTTAAAAAGACTCATTAAACAAGTAATATATCACTCAACACAATTCATGCATTTGCTTTTTGCAGCTGTTCCGACTCAAAAAGTGCAGGGAATAAGCAAAACAGCTTACACTTTGCAAGGGAATCACAATGCATCACCTTTTAAAATGCAGTTAACATGAAGACATGCTATTCAAATGTGCAAGGAGCCCTTACAGAGCTGCGATTAATATGCACTGAAAAGTAAGTTTTGCATCAGAAATTGTCAGCTTGCAGACTTGTAATTGTATAACTTTTTGTTCTACTCATGAGTAATTAAGGAAATAATTTATTTTCATTTAAATGACACATCTTTCTTCCAGCAGTGAGGTATACCAACTATTCGGCATTCTGTTTTATAAAGAAAACTCTTGTTTTATCTTGTGTTACTTATCTGGTACCTCCCTTCATAGTGGTTCACTCTTGCCTCCTGAAAATCTTCCCACCGGGCCGCAGCATGTTTAGTAAGATAACACAGATGATCTATCCACAGGAAGTAGAAATCAGATTGTTGCAAGATTCTAAAACCTTTCTGAGGCCAGCGCTTGTTCCTGACCAGCCAACACTCATACAATACATGAATCATATTCCCAAAGTTGGCAAGTAATCATGTTAAATAATTGTGATTTCACTATTGGTCAAAATAATTTCTCTTATTCCCAGATTTATTACACAATCGCAGTATTGTGTTTCTGGCACCACTGTGGTTTTGCTGTTCAGTTAATAAATACAGTATGAAGTTACTGAACTCCTCTTTTGGTATGTGTTTGGAGGACGTCCACATAAAATGAATCCTAATGTTGAGAAATAAGTAACCTGCTGATGGAGGGTGGCCATATTCCGCCGACGCGTGGATAGACGAGCGCTCTGCACAGTGCCTGGTTTGTTTTCCGAGGGCAGCTGGTGGAAATGTGTCCAGAGGTCCCTGGCTGGGAGAGGCAGGATGCCCAGGCTTTCTGAGAAGCAGCCTGGCTCTACGCTCTGTATTTTCTGTCCTCCACTTCCTCTCCCAGGGGAATCAGAGACACACTCTCCCCTCAGACTTTTTGGCCTTTAGTCGTGTTCCCATTCAGGAAGTTGCAGAGCCTCTGATGTGCCGCCAGAATAGACTCTTTGGGGCCAAAGCTGCAGAATCTAATGCGTTGATGTGCCTAATAATTTAGTATTTAGTTTTCACTCCTCAGTGTTCATCCATCATGAATCAGTATGCCGAGAGCTGTGCTTTAAATATAGCACACCTATCACCTTCTGCCGTCGTGTGCAGTAGGTGTAAAACAATTTTCGCTCTTTTTTTTTTTTTCTTTTTCTTTCCCCGAAATCGCAATTAGGCTTAGGCTTCTCACATCCTCTCTTTGTTATGTTCTCACCAGCATGAGGTAGTCCAGAAATGTGCAATTTACAGAATTTGAACTTTTACACAAGACTGTAAAAACAAGCAGCACAAGTCATCTTAGCATTCCTCTGGAGCTTTGTGTGATCGGGTCACATACTTCTGGTTATGAGCTTGATTGATGTTTGCTGGGGTCATGGTTGGCACTATCACAGGATTATATAAGAATGCTTCATTTTCTTTCACACAGGCTTTAATGTTGAGCTATCAACAAATTCTCAGGAAAGCCCACAAGATGTAATTTATATAAAGTTCATCCTCTGGTTAACTAGACAAAGTTTCAATCTGGACCACAGTTTTTGATTTTCACTTCCTCACTTCTTGAGCTTCTCACACTGAGTGACTAAGAATGCCATATATTGCTGTTGTAACACACAAGAGTTTCTTTAGCTTCCTTTTGAGCCCATTTATTTTTCATATCTGCTGATATCCTATTTTCTCCTAGTGTGTTTGTACTTCAAAGGATCAGAGAGGCTCAAATGTCCTGACTAGATTTTTTTTTAATCATAACAATCATATTTCCATACACTAGGGCTGTATTTCTGTGAAAGAGACCAGAACATTACATTTACTTACACTCAGTGATTCTGCAGTGAAATGGAAGACTATGTCCTGACGAAAGCTGCCAACAGGTTGCATGTGTGAATCTGTCTAATCTCCACATCTAAATGGTCCACTTCAATTTTACAGCTTCATTGCATGGCACCCATGTGCAGGATTATTAACAGCTTTTTCAACATTTTTATTTTTTTTATTTTTCATTAGCAGCAGAAATGAACAGAAGCCTCTGACCGGGCCTAGATAATGTCAAACTGGATATACAGTGAATGTTCCAACCCTGGCCAGTCAAGTCAAGTTTAAAGTGAATGAGTGGCCTGGCTTGTGTTTTTGTTTCCAGGATTTCATGCCAGCCTGTACTGGACTGGGAAACATCTTTTGCATTAAAAGCACATCCTGCTGCTGTTCATCAACAGGGGCCGGATCAAAGTCCTCACATGCATACTTAGGTTGTGTCAACACAAACTGGAAACATTCCTGTCAGCTAACTAGTGAATGAATCTTTTTGAAGTAACAATTCACTGAGGTTTGGACTGGAAGAAGATAAAATGTCACACAGAATGGAGACAGAAGAGGATCCTTCTTCTTTGGCTCAGATACAGCGTGTTCTGTAACTGTTCAACTGATTTTTTTAAAAAAAAAATTTTAACAAGCATTTCCATGATTACACTTGTGATAAAGAGCGTGCAGAAGGTGGAGACTCCCCATGTGAGACTGGCATGTTGGAAAATGTTTGGTATAAAACATGTCAAAGTTGGCAGGATCAAGTAGTAGATTGTAATTCCTCTTGTCTACTTTGTGTAGTATGTTAATGACTTTGAAGAACGAGACGGATTGCACTCAATGATGACTTGTAAATCAAACAATTAGCATGTGACCAATACATCCCTAACTTGTTTTGGCTTTTTGGTGGTTATATAACAAACTTTAAAAGCAAAATTGACTTAATCTTAAACATATAAAATTACAAACGTTTGTCCATTATTTGGACATCTAGCAGTCACGAGAGAATGTTCTAGGTACATGGGGAGGAAATTGAGTGGACTGAAGTAGTAAGTTGTGCCGGAAAAAAAAAGAAGAAGCTGACTATGAAAATTAACTTCTTGATGATTTGGATTGAGCCACTTGCTTTTTGCAGGATTAAGTAATGCAATAAACCTCAAATACACTGGAGAAAAAGCGTGCCCTGTGAGAAAAGCTGCTGTTGTAGCTCATTATTCAGCCAGTTCACCTCTCGGGGTTGTCACTGAAGGAGGAGGATGAAAGACTGCCCGTAAATCACATGATCCCACTCATCTGAGCCTCAGCAAGAGGTCAGGGCAGGACATTTTATTACGACCCTTTAACTCAGTCTAGCATCGTCACCGTTGATGTCAGCTGCCAATGCATCTAATCATTCTACATATTTAGACTAAGTATTTTATTTACCCATTCTTTTTTATTAAAGCTTGCTGTTGGGAGCAGCAGGCTCATGATGGGTATTGCAGGATATTATCAGGATCTTTGATTTCTCGTCTGGCTCTTCATGTAAACACTTTACTTATCCCATCTCCTATGGTATGGAGCCTTCTATCCACCTGTGTTGGTTTAAACTCTGGGCGATCCTAATTTGTCTTCATACTCTGTCATTTATTAACCAACATCTTGACTTTACACTCCAATGTCTGTCATTTGACTGTGAAAAAGTGTGGGCCAAGTCAGGGTTCATGTCATTATTTTATTTATGCAAGGTCAACAGCATTGAAGCACGTTTCAATTTTGGGAAGAAATTAGATGGTGCATGATTGTATACATATGCATGTTAGAACCGGCAACTTATTTTATCCACTTCCTTGACTTTGGCAAATGGCTAGTGTCGGATGCATTTATTCCTGGATGGTTTTGTTTGACCGCCAGTGTGTTCATTTCCTCCACTTTAAGCGTTTCCATGTTGTAAGACGGACTGATAAGTTGGATTATATTTTTAATGTTGTGCTAAACATGCAATTATAGCCTAATATTAGAACGGCTCAGGCATACTTAGCTCTCACTTGTGGGTTTGTTTTCTGAAACTGGCAGCTGATCATATGAAAGTGGTCCGGCAGAATAGGCTTGTTGAGTTGACTCACTAAAGTGTGAAATAAAGGCCATCTGTGACAAAATGTGTTACACAAAGTGCTTGCAGAGCCAGCTCATTATCCTCTTAGCAGCTTTGATCCTGGAAAATTCTCAGTGATCTATGCAAGACTGAGATCATTGACCACACGTGCACACAGAGCTGTTGAATGAGGCCAGTCTTGACAGATTGTGTATTTAATGTGGAACATATAGTGAAAAGTCATAATTTAAACCACCATTTGGCATTTAGTTATTGAAAGCTTTTAACAAGAGCTGGTTATTGATATTATTACTTTTTTGAAGTCCTGACTGAAATAAATTATGTCATTTGCATCAAGTTCTGTGCAACCATGCTACTGTAATACTACTGAGTGATGAATGGTATTGTCTTGCTGAAATGAGCAAAGCATTCTCTAAATAGACATCAGGAACTCCAAAACTTCACCAATGCACCCCCACACCACCACATGCTGACTTGCAGTGCTTCTGGATCCTGTCTGTTTTTCCTTTGCACTCTGGAGTTTTAACTCCAGTTTTTGGAGTAACGAACCGTTGTTACTGACAGTGTTTTCTACAAGTCTTCATTAACTCATGCATTGATTTCCAATAATAATAATAATAATACATTTTATTTGACAGGGCCTTTCTAAACACCCAAGGACACTTTACAGAGGTACAGAGGCTTAAACTTCTGCTGCTAAAAGCTAGGCTGACCTCTATTTGTGTTTAGTTTTTCTGTCCTAAATTTTCCCCATTAAGTTATTGCTGTGGAATTCCCTTATATTTAGTGGTGTGCCTTTTAATCAAATTGATTTGTACGATGGTGTGTTTTTGTGTGTTATGAAAGAAAGAAAGTTCAGTGAAAATAAAAAAAAATTAATAAAAAAAAATCTGGATTATTTTTTTCTGCAGGAGTTAGTTCCTACAAAATGCTGCAAAATGACTAAATGGTCCTGCGAAGTTTTGGTTTGATTTAATGCTTTTCTTCTGTCTTCCCAGACGAAGACTCATATCTCAGCGCTCTTCACTTGAAACTCTAGAAGACATTGAGGAAAATGCTCCTCTGCGCAGGTAAACAGTGGCACCCTTTATATTCACACCGCTTCATACTGTATTTTGGTCTAAAATTAAAATGATAGCTAAGTGTTTTGCAAGCAATCTTTTCTTATTTTGCTAATTATTTTGTTTGTTTTTCATTAAGATGCCGAACCCTATCGGGTTCACCCCGACCAAAGAGCTTCAAGAAGATCCACTTCATAAAGAACATGAGGCAACATGATCTGCGCAACGGAAGGTATGAAGGCAAACAACGCCATCCCTTAGTCAATACGAGTCCTCACTGAGCAATGGCAGGCAGCCCCAGTCAATGAAGTGCAGTTTAAATGTTTCTCACATTACAGGCTAGCAGGCCCGGCCCGTTCACAGCATGCCACTCTGACCTTTGGATGAATGTAATGAAATGTTTATTTGATCATGGTTGAGTTTTGGAATCACACCCAGAATCAGTCTCACAGCTGAATGTTGGATCATTGTGTCACACTTTACACAAGCATGTATGCAGCACAAAAATCCCTCCCTACAAACAAATTGTTCCTGAGTTGTTTTAATGCTGAAGTGATTTTTGTTTGGTATTTGAGTAATGTTGATTATCAGTTTCTTTAGATACCTTTTTCTTCCCATAGTAATTTGTGTTATGTGGTCCAGTTCTGGTTGTTTATCAATGCTGTATAGTTTATCTTAAGTTTTATTATTCAGTTTGTGGTATAGATGGAGAGGTAGGTCTTGTTTATGAGATAGTTGAGAAACTCATTAGAAATCAGTGCACCATATTCAGCCCAAACTTTAACTTCAGAGAGTTTAACTTCTTTGAAGTTGTCTTTCCTCCATATAGTTTTGATTAACTGATGCTCTAACAAGCAACATTTTTAGAAGTGGTGTTGTTAATATCATTATGTTTATTACTAAGTTGAAAAGTAAGATTTAATATATGTTTACGAGTTGGAACTTTAGAAAAAATCATTAGGTTGTTGTTGTAAACTCAGGTCCGTTCTGCTTTTTGTGCTGCTGTTACAAGTATACGGCAACAGAGTTCTGAATTGGTTCACATTCACTTAAGAAGTTGGATGTTGTAACATAAATGCATCATTGTTGCCCTCAAACCACCAACGATATCTGCTTCTCTATGACAGAACAACACACACTTATACTGATGTTTCAGATCATTCTCTTCATTCTAAGTTTTTTGACTGCAAACTCTCTCCAACTTTAACCTGTGGATCTTGTCAGATAGATATTGATTAGCTTGTTTACCATTTTTGTTTTCATAGGATAGTCCTTATCAGTGGCAGAAGATCCTTCTATAGTGTTTTTTCTGTCCTGCCCTATCGAGATTGTAGCCAAACAGGGTATGTATCCCACAGCATGCCGAACTTTGTAACTCCGTCCAGCCCGTGCTCCCTTCTTCCCTTTTTTTTTCTCATGCATCTTCTTTTCTGTGGACACCCACACTCCTTTTAAGTATTGGTTTTGGTGGATGCATTTTTATGTTGATAGTTTAATTAACAACCAGTGGGCTTAAATTGGCTTTGAAGGCTTAATTGTGTATAGTACTAGACTAGATTGAAGCCTAATACTCGTTGCTTATATTGCTTTTTCCATAATGGCTCTGGTGGCTTTTGGGCTCTCATACTTTTTGTTCAGATCATTTTCATCTGTTGCAAGTATCGCTGGCTTTGCTGTTTACCATGTTTGACTTTCCTGGGACACTCACACCTCTTAGATTTGAGCCATTTTAACCAAGAAATGATTTTATTGTGTTGTTGACTTGTTTCATTCCCAACCATGTTTGAATCACAACTTATCATTAACCATCTTATTTTATTCTTGTATCTTCTTAGCTCTTGAATAGAAATGACCTCTGGTTTAACAGTAGACAATGCTTATTTCCTTTTTTCAAAACTCTTTGTAAAGGGGACCCATTTGGCTTACATTGGGACTAGCTGTAGTACAGCCTTGGTTCTGACATTACTTCAGTCACATGAAGTGGAGTGTTTTAGACGAAGTGAAAGGGGACAGATAAATGCAAAAGAATGACAATGTGCAGAAAGAACGGTTTCACCCAGGGGTTTTGTTTGGAGCATAAAAGGCTCAGAGTATTTGTGGAATTTCCTAAGCCAGCCAATCAGTGCAAGGTCAAGGGTTAATAAACTCCCCAGTGATGTCCGATAAGCACATTTGACAGCTCAGTGCAGCTAATGGAGAGTTTATGGTTAGACTTTGGTTGGTTCAGTCATGTGCTGCAACTGCAAGCTATTCATTTAATTAGGCAAGTTGGCCAAAACATGTAGTTTTCCTTCCTATCCTGCACATTATTTTCTGTCTCATGACCTGCATGTCACAGTAAGAATAAGATCCATCATTAAAAATCAGATAAAAGCAAATTATTAAGTATCTAGGATTATATATACTTTCATGTGTCATTTCATTCTCACTGTTTGCCAGAAATATTAATAATTTTAATGATAAAATAAAAGTAGTTCTTTAGATTTTGAAGTGCTAGTTGTTGGATATTTTTACCTCTGGTTGTGGGTCATCACAATTCATTCAGACAGCTTAGATATTTGCAATTGCAGGTGTTTCGTTCGTTCGTTTGTTTTTGTTGTTTCGTTTTTCTTCACTTGTGTGGTCTTTGGTGACTTTTTGTAGTCAAGGTTGAAAATGAAATGGGTAAAATGCTGACTACATGCCTGAATTGTTTGTGTTAGTTGTAAAGTGTTTGTTAAAGTGTTAAGCAGGACTCAGGATTCTTTATTTGTGTTTGTTTTTTCTTTGTTTGCCTGATGCTAGATTGAGAAATATTTGGCATAGCATGATTAGCACTTTACATAGATTTAAAAAGAAAAACTACTAACCTATTTAAAGCCTGTGATCCATGCATGTTATTAACCAATGTTAGCTTTTCCTTTCATTTCCTCTCATTTCTCTCTATTCTTGGCCAAATAAAGCAGAACCTTTTTAGCTTCTAAATGGCTTCATTAAAGAAAAGCTCTTACTCTGGAAAGCTTTCTGTCTCTTTTATTTCCTCCTTTTTTCCCCCCATTTAATTTTCAATGCACTACATCTGCTGCCCTGGGATCTCCATGCCTATGATGCATTTGTCAACATTATTTCCTGACGTGCCTGTCTACCAGATAACACTGTTTTCGTTATAACAGATTGGCCCCTTATGTCGTCAAAACACTAGAAAATTCACGTGACGACTCACTGCATCATTTATTTCTATGTATCTGGATACAGTTTTGAACAGAAAGTAAGGCTGAGCCAGGGAAGATAAGACAGAAGTGAAAAAACAATGTAGTGTTAACCTCTGCTGTCATTCTGAAATGTCAGAACACTACAAATATTCAATATTATGAAGTTCATAATAACACAAACACAGGTAAATATTGAGATATCTTTGTCAGCAACCTAACCTTTATTTCTCTGCTGTACACTGGATTTTAGCAGATAAAAAAAAAAGAAAAGAAAAACAAACACAACTATTTGTGTTTTCTAAATGAAAATTGCTGGTTAGAAATAATAGCTTGCCATTATTCAAAATGACAGACTGTGAATAAAGTGGACAACAAGCATGTAATCTGCTCTGTCAGTGTATACAGTCTAAATCCGCCTTTACTAACAGCGACTGAAAACCATCAAGGAAATCTAAATCCTTGCCAAACAACGTTTGATTATTGTTAGTGTTTGGTAGTGAAATAAAAATGTTATGCTGCTGCTGTGGTTGATTTTTGAGGTTTGATCTAAATTTACTAACATTAAAATGCTAATCGAATATATGGCTTTATGGGCACACAGTTTAGTTTCGCTTGAATATTTGTGCAGCTACCTTTGTAAATGGGACAGTATCATTCCCATACAACATGTCTGCAGTCCTGAAGTGTTCACGGTTTGTTCCACTGACATACTTTCTTCCCTAGCCATCTATTTTCTGCTTCAGGAGAGCGTTACACCTCCTGCAAATCTCCCACAGCAGTACGGCCTTTCATGCACTGGTGAGGCAGCAGACGGCTTTAAAAAAAGGCTTGCCCGATGCAGTAAAAAATTACTCTTCTCTATCCTACCTCCCAAAGGCACATTTCATTTCAGAATACTCTAGGATGCACCAAAAGGCTTAAGCAAGTACAGAAACTGGGCCAGCTCATGGGCACAGATCAATATATGGTCTATATTTGTGAAGTAATGTGTGAGAGAAGAAAGGACACAGAATAGAGTTAAGCAAGACTTAAGATGAGGAGCAGGAGTTAAAAGAAGCTGCTATATGATTTGTATGGTGAGAGCTCTAAAAGTCTTGTGCTCAATAGGGATGTAAAGGTGGAAGGGCGTCAGCGTCATCCGTCAGGAGGTGTAAGTGCCAAGGAGATGGTGATTGGGCTGGAGGGAGTGGAGTTAGGAGCAGATGGAAAGGTGAGAAACTAATGACAAGTGTTTGTTGTGGGTGATCATCATACTCGTGATGTTTTCCATGAATAGGAAGTGCCTACAAACCTGATATATTTACTTACATGTTTCCAGTCATGCATTTCACAGACTAGCTGGCATCTTAATAAGAAGACATCTGTTAACTCTTCATCAACCAATATTTTTACATTCTGTTAATTGTGCTGCAGGGATTTCCAATAGTATTGAAAACAGTGCATAGGGAATGGCTTTGTTGGGCGAAATATGTAATACTGTAGCTCAGGAGGAAGAGCAGTCGTCTGCCAACCGGAATGTCGGTGGATTGATTCCAGGCTTCCCCTGACTACTACATCCTTGGGCAAGACACTGAACCCCACGTTGCCTCCCGATGTGTCTATCGGGGTATGAATGTGAATGATAGGTTAAAGCACTTAGTATGTAACAATAGAAGCATGTATGAGTGTGTGAATGGGTGACTAGAAAAGTGTTATACAAGTACAGTACAATTTGTTATGGAACCCAACATCTTCTTAGGTATCATTTTCTGTATAAACAAAAAAGTTTTCTACAATGAGCATATGCACTGACCTAATTTGAGATGGAACAATATTGACTGATCAGTCTCTACAGCCATTATCTGTATTTTACCACCTGCTCCCTTTTTTTTAAGTGTTGAATTTGTATTTTCATGAACAGTTTGCTGCATATACAAAAAAGGACCCCCAACACACACAAAAGAATTAAATAAATGCATAAATAAATCCCCCAGTTGGCTAAATTAAAATTTTGTAAATTAGTATCTTATGATAATTTGATCAAATAACTTCAATGTAACATAATTGTATAATTTAGTGTATAAACTTTTTTTGGCTGATATTTTCTCAATTATTTGATTCCATACTAGCTTTAAGTTTTGTTAAATGGTGATTTGCTTGTAAAACATTTTAGCTAGCATCACAAACATGTCTTTCTGCATAATCACGAAGAACAGATCTTTTCCACAATATTATCTCAGAAGTGTGTTAAATTTTGAATTTCAGTAGAGACATTATCTCAAATATTGCTCATCAGTGCCGCAGTTCTGGAGGAAAATCTGTTTGTCAGACACTAGCTATAACAGCACTAAGCTAGCCCTTCAATCAAACTACTTGTATTTGAGTGTGAAATGATTAATCATGAACATTGCACCACAGTTACAGGCTGAGAAAATGAAGTCAAAAGCTTCGGCGCTAAATGTTTTGTGTTAACAAAGATTTTTTATTTTTTTTTACATAATATTTTGCTCACTTAGCTAATTACAACAGCATAATAACATGCTGATACTATATGCTAAGGGTGCCCAGAGTTTTGCATTCCAATGTTGAAGAGCGAGCAACTTTAGGCTTTTTTTTTTCCTCTAAGAGAGACATTATAAACCTGTACACTTGTATTTGCAGACTGTGTCCTACACCCAGTTCCTTTACCCCACTAATGTCCTGGGTGGGCGAAGAAACACAATCGACTCCACCTCGTCCTTCTCTCAGTCTCGCAATGCAAGCCACCGCAGCCTCAGTCTGGGCCGAGCCAACAGCAACCAGAGCAGCGTAGACACAGGTGGTGTACTTAGCTGATTATAATGGCTTGTTATCCACCCCTTTAGTTAACTTGTACATTTTTTATTATTATCAGAAAAGGAATTGGTTCAGATGCAAAGTATGGCTAAGCCTCTGGTGTTTTTGTGTTTGTGTTTCTGCTTCTGCAGGGAATGACTTTGCAGACTTTCGTGAGTACGACCCCAATCTGCTGGATGACCCACAGTGGCCTTGTGGAAAACACAAGAGAGTTCTCATCTTCCCTTCCTACATGGTGAGAAAATACTTTGACAATGTCTAACACAAGACCACCAGCAAAAACAACAGCAGCCTCTACCCTGTCCTCTAGGGAATGGGTTGGAAAGGCTGTATTCATCCAAGAGAGGGAGATAAATGAATGAATAAATAAACAAATAAAATGTGTGCATAATATTGCTGAAAGGAACTGGTGTCTGTTTTGACCTGTGTTCTCAAAATACCTTGTAGTGTCTCACTGTTGCTGCTTTGTTTTCTTCAATGACTATTTTCATCCTTATCAGTTTGAACCTTTTGTTCTCCTTCTTCCCACTACAACCAAAAAGTGGAAATATTTATCTGTAATTTGTTTCTAAAACATCCTCCTTGAGTTTATCAGCCATTTTGCAAGGGAGTCAGGAGGATGTTTCAGACAGTTTTTTTTACATTAGCAAGGTCATTGGTTCAGTCTCTCTCCTACCTTTTGGGGGATTAAATGAATAACATACTTTATCTCTGTGTGGTGGGCAGTAACTATGAAGGAAGCCATTCCACCATCACAACATTCTTATGCTATGCCTCCGTATTAATCATTCTCACACTTTTCCGGAAAAGAGCGGATGTTTTATTGTGGTTGGAAAAATTGGGAGAGAAGAAAACGACTAGTCTCCCTCCTCACTCTTTCCTGGGTTCTGTTTTTGCTATGGAGACTGGCAGTATGCACAAGGACTGACATAGCTGAAATGTTTGTCAAGGCCAGGCTATTTCTTTGTCCTCTTCTTCCTCCAATTCCAAAACCCAGGGTCTGACAACAATGGCTATTGTTTACTTCAGGAATGGAACAAGTCATTTCTATTAATTTCAAAGGTTGAACATGGGCTGCTTTGAAAACACATCTAACTGAACTTTAAAGTTAAAGCAATTGATGAAAAGACGTCTTTTAGTTAAATCTTAAATGGTAAATGTGTGATTATGTTTTCCTTATAATACATGGAAACGGTGTGAGACTTACTCTCTGTTATGTGCTTATAAACTGCCAAAGCTTAAAACTTAATTAATTGTATGTCTGCAACTTGATCAATGGATAATTTGCTGAAGCTTTTAGATTTTTATTACAACTTGCTTTTAAAAATCTCAGTCAAATTGATTGACAGCAATTTGACATGATTTGTTATAGTGGTGCGTATCTCATACATTTTTAAGAGGTTAGTTTCTGGTCTGGTGGCTGTTTATACTGATGTGACAAACAGTGTGGAGTCTGCACCATTTCTTTGTGTTTTGACTTTTTTTTTTTTTTTTTTATTAATTAAATTCTCTCTAGTATTCCTGTATCTGAGTTCCTGTCTGAATCATGAACTCTTATCATTTGATGCGTCTTCCATAAAAATTGAAAACATGCAGATTTTTAGCTGAGCCAAGTACAGATAAGCCTGGGAATCCTGCAGTGCATCACACATCTATCTGGTGCTGTTGCAGTCATTGCCTAGATTGACGGCAATCAACCAGGACTGCAGCAGTTTGAACACAATGAAAGCAGTTCTGCTGGAGTCCAGGACTGAGATGGATGATAAGAGATCAAAAGGTCATATTGGTCTGCCGGAACTTTTTCATAGATCCTGTAGCTGTTCAAAGAGAAGGTCTGTTTTTTGTGTGTTCACACTACAGGAATCTGGATCATAGCAGTTCATTGTACAGCTTTTGTTGGCACTTATTAGTTTTTATAAGTCAGAGTAGGTTATCTTACAACACAACAGGAACTATGTGATGTAATCACGCAGTATGTGGACCGGATTGTGTAAATCTATGTTGGCTGGAAGCACTTGCACTTGCAGCTGCCATTACAAATAAAATTCTGCCCCTTTTTGAAGTAATTGCTCTTAGCTGCCCTCAACGTCCAGATTTTATTGAGACTATTACAAAATAATTAAAATCTTGTAAGAATATAAAATTTCAATTATTAAATCAAATCAATTGGTAGACTACTGATCCAATTCCTGAGTCACAAATTGTTTGTAAAAGGTTTTATTCTTTTTTTTTTTTTTTTTTTTTTTTTAATTAATTTAATTGATCCCACCTTGAAAAGCTTGAAAATGACTTTTTTAAACAGTTTTGACTCCCTTGAACTGTTATGGATGAGGGAGATCATTTAACTCCATTCAAGCTGAAAAATATTAATGAGGGTTATTACTATCTCGACCATAGAAAGGTTGAGTAGTATTCCAGTATGGCTTGTATCTTCTGGATTCAGAGTTATCGATGTGCTTTACAACACGTTTTCTACCTCTACTACTGAACATGTAGAGTTTTTAAAAGCACACCACAAATGTGCTCGTGTTTTGATAATAATGCTTGTTTGGTATTTATACCACAAGGACAGGGTGTGTGCGATTGACTCAAAGTAACCTTTATTATTTGGGGTTAATAAAGTCGCTACAGCTAGTCTTTCTGATATACAATGTTTATATAATCTTTTTGACATAAATGTAATTTGTTGATATTGATGAGAACATGAAATGTTGCCACTTGTCCTTAAAGTGCTGCAGGTAACACCAACACCCAGTGAGATTCACTGTCAGATGGTGGAATCCAACAGCAAGGCGTGAGGATCCAGTCACATTGCACACAGTGATGAGACTGTGGTCATTTTAACACCACCTCTGGTTTCCCTTTTCCAGACTACGGTCATCGAATACGTCAAACCCTTTGACCTCAAGAAGGACATGAACGAAACCTTCAAGGAGAAATTCCCCTACGTTAAACTCACTCTCAGCAAGATACGAAGGTAAACAGACAGGAATGTAAAGGATGCTGGAACTTTTTGAAATGCAGGTTAACCGTTAGATTTGTTTTCTTTATCAAGTACTTCTGCCTCCCCCTCATTTCTTTCCTCATTCTTTCTCTTTTTAAACTTTGTGAAGCTTGAAAAGGGAGATAAAAAAGCTGGCCCAGGATGAATGTGGGTATGAGGAACCAACAGTGGCCATGGCTTTTGTCTACTTTGAAAAACTTGTTCTTCAAGGCAAACTGAATAAACAGAACCGTAAACTCTGTGCTGGAGCGTGTGTCCTTCTGGCAGCCAAGATCGGCGGTGATCTCAAGAAGCACGAAGTTAAACTTCTCATAGATGTAAGTCTCCTTTTGCACACCTTGAAAATTTAAGACTGTGTTGCTTTATCCAATTTATTATGTGTGTTCCTACTATTAATGTTAAAGGGTTAGTTCTCTCAGAACTGAAGTCTACAGTGAAGTTGTAAAATTATTTTGGTTTACAAATTTCCAGCATAATCCATATGTCTCTGATTTTAAGTGCCATGTCTGTTTGACCTCTGGTTCAGGACCCTTTCTGTTGGTGATAACTTTTTTCTTTTTTTTTAAGCTTCCTGTTAATTTGTAGTCTAAAGCCAAACTCACTATACCTCTGATTGCAGCATGGAAAGCTCCCTGGTGTTAATGAAAATGGATTTCAAAGGCTGAATAGTCATTTGTGTGTGTCGGAAGTGAACAGACTTTTTCGTGTGTGAAATTTTAAGTTCTTTTTGCTGTTTTTTACAAAAACTTTGTAGCCTTAACAAGAAAGAGCTGTGAGAAGAGGGGAAGAGTTTCCGGAAAAAAAGCTAGATTTAAAGGTTAAAGTTTAGCATTTACAACAGAGAAAAGTCAGTGTAAATGAAATGTTTAGAATACATATAAATATATTAAAACATTACAGGAACTACATGCCCAAAGGTTTCCACCAGCCCAAAGTAATGCCCACCTTTTATGTTTGTGTCGAAGCACAGAACCCGGTGGAACTCCCTGAGCAAAATGAAATCTATTACTAAAATTTGACCTAAACCAGCCCAGTGAAGTGACTTAAGCCTAGTTGCATATTTCAGTCTTTAATAGAATGCTGTGATCAATAGATGTGTGGTGCCTGGATTAAATGTGAAATGCAAATTAGAAATGAATTGGTGCGTTTTATGAGTCACTGTGACACATCTGTTTTCTTATCCTAACTCGTGGTATTCTTCTGGCAGAAACTGGAAGAAAGGTTCAGAGTGAACCGTAGAGAGCTGATTGCCTTCGAGTTTCCTGTCTTGGTGGCGCTGGAATTCAACCTGCACCTCCCAGAACATGAGATCATGCCGCACTATAGACGCCTGCTGCAGACCTCTTAGCATTAGTGACCTATCAGGAGAAGGACCACCGCGTACTCCTCCTGATCCCTGCCCCCCCCCCCCCAATATCCATCCTCCAACCTCTCGTCATTGACGGTTGAGCTGCAGCCATTCATCACTACGGACAACATCTTCTTTCCTCTCAGAACTGCAATCGGCCAAAGGGACACATTTTTAAACAAACTTCTTCTTTTATTTGACTTCTACATTCGTCATCACTACATGGACTTCTAAAAGGAGGGGTTCAATTGTCTGCAAACTCGTCTTTTCCAGTTTGCGTGTCTCTTATCTTATCTACATGACTTTATATATTTTCTCTTGTTGATTAAGAGATCTTTATCATTTGAATCTGATGGTGAACTTTTTCTCATTTTTATCATGTCTTTTCATGAATCTCTTCTTTGTAAAACTTTGGTATGATTGGTTACCTCTTGACCTGATTAGATTTAAACAAAAGCCCTTTAAGTGGCTGTTTTTGGCTGGACTGTTATTCCTCAGAGTGACTCATCTTTTCACACGTCATTGTCTTAAAAGTGCACTTTTTGCACACTTTGAGACATGGGGGCGAAGGGGACATTTTTTTTCAGACTTTTATCAAGCTTGGGGACTAACCTTGAAGAAATAAGCTGTGTTCATCAACACCAAACACAAGTCATTTGAATGACCCTTTGATTTTTTTTTTTCTCTCAAAACACTTTTTCTAGCTACAAATATCTGCATGAATATTTCTGAATGTTTGTACACAGGTACTTGCAGAAAAGAAGTGACTTCCTATTTTCACTGAAGTATTCCATTTGTTTTTCTACCAGTCAAATGCTTGCTATTGGACTCTCTTGAGACCAGACCCACTTTTATCAGTGTCGAATTTCCTGTACTCTATGTTAGAGTGTATTTGCTAGCACATTTATGGTGCTTTAATGGGGGTCGTTGTTCATGAGTGCAACAATGCCATTCACCAGTGATCAGGACTGGCAGTAGGCTGCTCTAGTGTGGAGAGGAAACGCCTTTGGTCTGATGAATGTGGGTTAAGACCTTATGCCTGTAAATATTTCCTCTGGTGAAGTGTCCTTGAGCAGGACACTGAGTTCCTACAGGCCACATGGACTCTTCTCCTTAGCTTGGACTGTCTGCAGACCTCTATAATGTGAGGGCTCAGCAGGGGATCAATGATGGATCAAACATTTGCTTACCACTCAAATTTGTTGATTTGATATCTATCATGTCAAAACAATGTTTTGAAAATGAACAATTTTAGAAATTCACATTATTTGGCATGTATTTTAGTTTTTTTTTTTATTATATAGCCTTCAAATTGTCTCGCACACTACAAGAGTATTGAGATGCCACTGAATCAGAAGCAAAGAGTAGTTATTTGACTTGATGCTGCTTCAACTGATGGTATTTGAGTCAAAAATAATCACTAGACTATTTGTCATAAGAAAAGCATGGATGGTATTGAGTTAAGGTGAAAAATACTGAGCTTCTTTATGTTTGCAAGCCCAAAGATTTTGCTGTAAGATGCAACCTAAGTACTCTGTGAGGAAAGACTTATTACCTGTGTATGTTTGTAAATAAACTGCTTTGCTTGTTCAATCAAAGCAAAACTTTTTTCCTTTTTTTTTTTTTTTTTTTTTTACTTTTGTTGTTCATCCAAATCTGTTAAGTGAGCAGAGACTGACTGGAGTTTTTTTTAGCCTTGTGAGCAGCTAGGCTTTATTATTCATTAAGTCACTCCAGCACTTGGAAAAGACAAAAATATCCACATTCATGGTTCTCAGAGGCATGGGAGGATGACTGAGGGTGCTTAAAAGAGTACATGCCCAAGGGCTTAAAGGGTTAACTCAGTATGTGAGTAGCAAGATGACCACAATGAGGTGGGGAAAAAAGGACAAAGTGATCACAAAAAAATGAAAAACATTCACAATATGACCACAAAAAGTTGACAAAAAGATTACAACAAAAGGAGGCAAAATAATTACACAGGCACACAGATATCTGAAATGACTGATGACGCAACATAAAAAGTAAAAACAAATCTGAAAAGAATAAAAACAAACTGTTGGGGGATGCAAAAGGATTACAAAATATCTGTATTCATGATTTCCAGACAAAGTGAACTCAAAACATGTGGAAAAAACCTCCAAAGTGATGCAAAACTGCAGCAGGGAAAATGCATAAGGACAAAAAATAGATAAGCAAAATGACCATTATCAAGATGATGAAGGATTAATTAGGAAATGTCCACAGAGAAAAGCACATCTGAAACTAGATACAAAATGGCCATGAACAGCCACAAAAAAAACTAGAAAGAGACTCAAAACACATTTGAATTGTTTGTGGTTGTTTTTGAAGATGGGGTCTGTTGTCTCGAGATCCATCCATCTCTAGAGGGTGATAATATTTTAAAGAGAGCCTCAAACATTACCTCAACGGCCACTTCAGGGCTAACATTTTTAGTCAAACATATCAGCAACTTTAATATGGATTACATTTGGTAACAAACAAGGTCATAATCAGGCTTCTTTTCAGGCTTAATTGTTCAACCAGTCCTAACAATCCATCTGGAACTTATTTTTTTCTCCAAAGAGTTAGGTTTTATTCTAACTCTTCCACCACGAATACGGACTCTGCTTGATAAATTCCGCTTGGCTAAAGTTGCATTTATCAAATTTTGACATGATTTTTGTTATTGTGTACTTAAACTTTAGCTCGTATCAGAACACAGGAGGGAAAGTCTTTTTTCCTTTTCTTATCTTTTTTTTCCTTTTTCTCCTTAAACCCAAACTAAATATGGCAATAAAACTAGTCGAGGAGGATTTTTTTTATCATTTCACCTTTATTTATAGCCTAGAGGTAAATAATTGAGACACAAGGTCTCATTTTCAAGCAGGACCTGGAACTTGTGTTTCTTAAGGGACTCTTCGGGTTACTTGACTCTCAAGTGTTGTAACAGTACATGTTAAACTGTACAAAGAAAAATGGGGGTCAGAGCTCAACAACAAACTGAATATACAGATGTCCACAATCATGTTGACTTGCTCAGAATTCTCAGAAACAAATTTGTCCTACATTTTAGTAAAACCTCAACTTTTTTCAAAGTTTTTTCTTTATGGTTAGATCGTGTGATTATGAGTTTAATGCCATCAGTCTGTTTCACACACATTAACCAGCAGTAACTCAGTCCAAAACATTCATCATATATCTTGCTTTTCTTAACCACTTTACCTGTCGCTTGAGCATGCATAACTCAGCTCTTGAACCTGCCAAGACAATCCAGTTTGGACTTGTGGAGCTTTTACTGGAAATGACTGCACTTGTTAGTCTGATGCAATCTGAGAGGTCAGTTTCTCACCAGGTGGGAACTGTCCTCTGCCTGACACATATCCAACGTAAACAAGGCCTGCGGCCACACCAGTCCCGTGCTGTGATCAAAACAAACAGGCCAGGCCTGAGAGTGGGCGCATGGCATATGTGGCTTAGTCCCCTCCATTGAAGGCCTAATTCCCCCTTCACTGCCTCATAAAGGGGTCTATTGACAGCCCTTCCTGAGCCCTGCTCACACATAAGTGACCCTCATTGTGAAAATATGTGTAGCATCGTTTGGGGCAAGCAGCAGCCTATTGCCTTTCCCTTTAAAATAACAACATTTGGCTGAAACGGCATTTTGCACCGTTACTGTCATGATACTGTGACTCAGGGCTTTTTCACCTTTTACAGTTTGTAAACACGGAAGTGGTTTTGTTGTTGTGGCAAATTGACCTCCTAAAGAATGTTTTTTCTTCATCCTGAGTTATACTCAGCAACAAGGTGGACTGCTCTTGTTTGTTTTTTAATTTCACAAAACACCCACTGCTTTCTGTGCAAGAAAGTCTGTCAGTTCGAATCCAGCACTTTCATTCTTTAGAAGCCAATTTTTTAAAATCTAAAGCTGGTCTGTGGTCAGGAGGGGAAAGCATTGCAGGTGGACCTGAAAATCTGATCCTCTCTCCATGTTCGCCAAAGCTACCTAATCCTTTTTGTTCCAACCCAAGAGTCAACTGAACCCGCTGTAATCGAAAACCAGTGACGCAAAACAGGACATTAAACACTTCTTACACTTATTTATTAATGGATCTTGAAAAAAAAAACACAGGTCAACTTTTTTAAGTAGGTGTGGTGGAAGCTCTGATGTGAGTCCAAGGACAAAGCTCGTGTTTAACCAGAATGTACTTTAGAAGCAGATGTCCGCGGTGCACGTGAGATCATCACAGTAGGATGATGTATTAGGAGGGATAGCTGCAATAAAAATCACTACAACTTGTTTTCTGGGCAGTTTTTGGAGGGTATGTTTGAAAATGGACTAGAAAGAATGCTATAACTTATCTAAAAGTGTGCTTTTCTTAAGATGACTCCATGTTATTTTCTGTGTTGTGCAGTGAGTAGTTAGCTCCTGATCAGCATCAATTAATCCCTTTAAATCCTAAATTTTCACCTAAAACATTTTTTTTATGGATGTTGTGGACCAACTATTTGCTGGACTTTTGCTGATGTAACAGGACCGTTTGTGTTGCAGTATCATCTGCTACTGGAGTGCAATATGGCTTTAAAGAGAAACTGCTTTTGCAACAGCTCTGAAATAAGTGTTTGCTGAAACTACAGTTCTGGTTGTAACTTGGAATGTTATACATTATTCAAATGTCAATAATCTTAGTTTTCCAATGGTGTATAACATGTGTAGGTACTTGGAAGAGAGACCGAGTTAGATACATATTTACGCCCATGGGACGTCAGGTACCAACGGGTTAACGGATTACCATTAGATTATTTTCTAGATTAGTCCTCTTATCTAAGGGGGAAAAAAATCCTACAATCGATAATCCAATGCAAGGTTACAATCATTCAGAAAACAGAAATTTGGCACAGATTGCACAATGTGATTTATTTTTTCATATAATCCTGATTTAGTTTCTATGTAGGTGATTACACAATATCCTCTTCCTTTTTTATGAAATAGACCTTCTTTGGCTGCAAATTGGATGAGCTGTCACATGATGCACAAGTTTGAGGCAAAAGTGGCAGTAGTAATCTGTGCAGAAGCAAAACTAAATCAAAACTATTTTTAAATCCCCTAAATTCCACTGATCTACTGGTCTTTGTTTTACAGATTACAGCAATTCTTCTGTGGCCCCTGGATTTGCTATCATTGGCTCCCGTTTCACTTCTTGAATGGGATTAGCTACTTTCACTTCAGGGTTTGTTTGTTTTTTAATTATTCATAAAACATTGAACATTTAAGGTTTTACTACTAAGCAACACGTTCTATATTTAATAGAACGTTAAAAACATTGAAATCTTCTCAGTACCCATATGGTAAGTAAATTCTTTTTTGAGTTTTGCTTATTTTAATGAAAAACTAGAATAAGTTTATTTCTTGTAAGTGTCAGCAAAGACTGCAGTTTCCATATTGGTTATTTCTTTACTCCTTCAGTGTTTTTCATGCCTCACTGAACTAGTATACCCTTGCTGTGCGGTCTGTCCATCCCATTATGGAAACTGGGGAGATGTC
>JBBBVU010000008.1:18442368-18452508 GCA_037177055.1 Atherinosoma microstoma
GGGGAGCCTAGCACACCTTACATAATAGTATTCTGACAACCTGTATATTATCTTCTGTAGACAACAGACCTGCAGAGGATATTAATATTTTAATCTCTCAGCTGCACTCAAAGGACAGTCTGTGCTCTCACAGGACAGCGGATAAATAAATCATGAACTGCAGGTTTGTGTGACAACAGAGTTGAGCAGGCAGTCACAACAGAAGCGGGGAGGAAGTACACATCTCTCGTCTTGGCAGCAACTTTTGAATGGGATACAAGTGACTGATGGTCTCACAGGCATTGGGGTTAGCATCCAACTGCTGCCATGAAGAACAGCCAGAGCAGTTTGGATGATTAAAGTAAATTAATAGTTGCTGATGTGTTAAAAACACTAGAGCTCAGCAGAACATGAAGTCATTTGTGAAGTAAAAAGCACTGCAAGGATGTTTCTCTTGAAATCACAAAAATTAGGTCAGCCTTACTACATTACGGAGAGCACAATGCTGACAGGATTCAGGCGCCACATTGTGGTCAGCTGCTGTGTACTGCAAGTTGTAATGCACTGGATTTCCCTGTAAAGCAACAAAGCTACCAAACATTTTGCTCTTTTTTTCCCCTCCCAGGCAGAAACAATTAAAGTCAGCGCCAAAAGTAAGTGTAAGACAAAAATTTATTCACAGAGGTACAACCTTTAGAATATAACATGAGGAAGTTAAAATAGTTAAAACCTAAAATATCCCATATCTTCATCTGCTTTGCCACAAAAATTCTCCAGTCTCAGATATGATTTGTCAATGCACAGCACTGTTACCGTAACAAGCACAGTAAGCAATTTTCATATCCAGGTTTAAAACTCTTCTTTGACACAACTCTTTCTTATATATAAAAACAAAAACATAAACACAACTGCATTAGGAAGAAAAAAAATTGCACCACAAACAAGAAAAGGAATGGTTTACTGTTTCGGCAGACACCACAATCGTTAAAATGTTGAGATCGTCTACTTGATGAAATAACCAAATTATTCTAATTAAACCTGTGGATGAAGGTCCAAAAATGTCCATCAGCTACGATATCAGCCAGGATAAAGGTGATTTTTTTTAAACTTGAAAACAGTGTTTCTTTCAAAAGGGACTTCTGGCAGAAAACTAGAAATGGGTTAATGACAGCAGCGTATGGTAACACGGTATTAATAGCTTAAAAACAATATTTATATGTAAAGAAATGAAAACCTCAGGACTGTACTGTTATGCAATAAATTCTATGGTATTATGTACCAACATATTACAATTGACCACTGAATAAATTGAAGATAGTCCTGTGTAAGCTTTCAGTTTGTTAGACAGTAATCTGTAAAGCTTTGTGTCTTCGCCTCTAGTTTTTTTTTTTAGTAACTATAAAATGCCTCAAATATACTTCAATGTAAAAACTATTCTTAGCATCACAGCACCTTTTACACCTGGCATTAATAAGCATCATGACTCTAAAAATAGTCCAACAATCCAGTCCAGCCAATACCTTAAAAAGAACACTTAAAGATAAACTAGAGCAAGATAAAAAAGGAAATGTATAACTGTATAATGCAAAGATTAGAAATAAATAAATTCAGGAAAGGTAGAAAGCTATGTAGAAGGCAGCACTTGAAGTGCAAATTACACGCATCCTAAGCCAAAACATTATTTCCCTCATAGTCAGAAGGATGCCAAGGAAATGCACTGTTAGCTGACCAGTTTTAAATTCTATATACAGACAAAAGCTCAGGGTGGGATTTATGGTAATGCCAGGTGTTAAGGGTATGTGATACTATTCCTGCTTTCTGTTAGCTCCATTATGTGCCGTTTCACTCAGTAAATGTTTCATAATATCAAAAAGAAATAGAAAAATCTAACTTTCCTTGTCCCTCCCCATCCAAAAACTTAACTACTACACATTATTTTTCTGGTCTGTACATGTACATATAAAAAAAATTGACCAGTTTTACCCTTTTGAATTTTTCCAAATGAAATATCTCATACCAAACTGAACTGACTACTGTCAGCTGATGCTGGGGGAAATGTGCATCCCATTCGCTCTGTTCTGTGGTATGTTGTTCATGCTTCAGATACTGAAGTCATGCTTGTCCTGTAGACTGAGGTTGAGAAGGGAAGAGGAGATGGTGGGGCCCCAAAGTCTCTAAGAAAATCCTCTGAAAAGTCTCTGGCACTCTCGTTCCCAAGTATACTCCTGAGTTAGATCCATGCATAGTAGTGGCAATGATGATTAGTATGTCAGTGACCACAGAAGCAGCATGGCCCGACACCCACACACGGTCCTTTGCTGAAGAATAGTTAGTTCATTGTTGACTTTCCCTCACAGCCTTCTAGTAGTTGAGGAGACGCTCCCTTTCTGTGCCAGCGTAGCGCTTGTTAGAAGCGAACACTTTTGCCTTGTTTACTGACGGACCTACAGAAAGATTCCAAATGAATTACAATTAATGTAAAACAGTATTCAATATATGCCTTAATCTTGCATGTGTTTTTACTTTTAATGTGTAAAATCACCAACCTATATAGCTTAGTAAAACAGGAAGGAAGATGAGGCCATGCGTTGCTCCCAGCAGCACGATGGCCAAGTACATCCTAAAGTAGAAAACCTGGAAGATCTGCGACTTGGAAAGTGCCAAGATTAAGATACCTCCAAACTTTGTTAATGTGATCCCACTGAATACCTGTGAAAACATCATCAAAAGTAAGTTACCAAAAAAAGTGCTTAAATCTTTGCCTTTTTCATTGCTTCACTTAATATGATATAAGCTTTAAAAATCGCTGTTTTTTTTTTCTTTTTAACACTGAAATCTGCACTACCACCATCCTAAAATGATTTCTCCGACTTGTGCTTATTGAAATCTTGTACTTATTTACATGGCCTCCTGTTGTGGATTTAATAATGAGTCAAGTGGAACTTACAGAGCTGCCCATGTGAGCCAGGGCCTCCTCAGCCCGTTCCACTCGGTTCCTCTTCACACTGATGGAAAAAGCTCGCACGATATGACTGCAGAACTCCACTGAAATACCACAGCTCTGCAACAGAAGACAGGAAGCACATCAGCACCAGGACCCTGAAAAATCCGCTTATGTCTGCCTTTTCTCTCGCGCTGAATATTTTATAGACGTAACAAAGGAAATATTACATTAACCTCTAGTTTCATTCAGGTCATTACGTCAACAAAGTACAGGACAACATGACTGCAGTCACTCACGTTGTAAGAACAAAGTCCGTCAAACAAGCAGCCAGAATGTAAACACAAGGCTACACAAGACTTATAATATGTAACGGAAAACAGACATGTTGTTAAAGTCTGTTAAGAATATATCACTTATTTCTGAACGGCTTCAATAAATATTAGGCTTAGGTTTCTGGAACTAACCAAGCAAATAAATACATTATCAGTGCCCAATAGTGGTTTCCATTTCCACTCATAAACAGGGACTCTGTGACATCATTTTATCATCGGTGCCTGTCCAGGAGGGTCCATGAGGAGCCTTTAAAAAGCTGACCAGATGCAGCCCAGATATTTATAACTATGCATGTGGTTGGATTAATCTCCAGTCAGGAAGGGGGGAAAAAAACACTATAAAACTGCTAATTTCATCATTTTGTATTGCAAGTAGCCTAAAGGGATTTCATCTGTAGTCTTGTTAAGCAGTCATGTGATGCATGACAGAAGCATGATATTTTCAACTCATATCTGGCTGTCAGCTTTTTTCTTTTGATAAAACAGGCTCAAATGAAGCAACACTGCAGTATTCTCTGACCAAAGATATTTGTTTTCCTGTTGACTCATCCTAAATAGCAATCGCAGCAAAGAAATGACCAAAAAAAAAAAAAAAACTTTCCTTTGACTCACAACTCAACCCTCAGTCAAATTTTGTATAGTTCTTACCATGACCAGGTTCACAAGGGATACTGCATTGAGGCTGATGTCCCAAAGATACATGACGCCAAACATGTTGACCAGAATCATGGCGATTGTAACGCTGACCAGCACTGCTGACCACAACTCGAAGCCCAACAACACTGTTGTGACCACAAATATGGCCGCCAGTGACACGCTGAGGTTCAGAGCTGTGTCATGAGCAATGGTGAGGTATTGCTCGTAAAACACATAGAAGACACTGGAAGGGAGGAAAATGTATATTAGTCAACAGGGTGTAGTTAATCTTTACCAAATGGAGGAATACGTTTTTACTCCAAGTTTTTCGGTCAGAGGAGCCTAAAAAAACCAACATGTCCGTTTCATAGACAGTAAATATTCTAAACCCGCAAAATACTTCCTTGTTGAGTTTTGAGTTGTACCTTAAAATCAATGGTTGTATGTATGTGTCGAACTTTTTCATTATAGAGGATGTAAAAGAGAGAAACACTGATGCTGTAGTTCAGGTCAAACATTAGCTGTGTTGCCATTTATGATGTTATCTTTGCTGTGTTCTTATCTGTGACTGACTTTTCCCTTGTGATATCTTTGAACCTTCAGTACAAAACAAGGAAAAACATCAGTCAGAGCTACTAAACTCTAAAACCACAGCTGAAACTGAAAACATGCAAATTAAGATTCACTCTGGTGTACAGCTATATAGTTATTTTTAAAGTACATTAAGTAAAAGTAAAAGCATTACTCACCTGTATGCAAAAACACTGTGGTTCATAGAATGACTGATATTGTTAGCCAGGATTCGAGCCATTTTCAAAGCATCTATAAAGTCTGGGGACTCCTTTAGGATGGTGTGGTAAGTCATAAAGTATGTGGCTCCAACGCCTGTGTTGTTGGGATATAGGTCGACTGCTGTGGCATAAGCTGCATGGCCGCTAGAGGAGCATTATTGCAATTTGAGAGAGATAAAAGAAGGAGAGCATTACAATTCAAAACAGAACTAGTACACAGTGATGGGATTCTTTGAAACACAGGACTACAGAAAGTAAAATGATTTAATGGCATGCAATGTGCCTTTAATGAAAATCTTGAAAGAAAAAAATTATTACCCTTTTCCACACTTGGGGTTAGGATTGTCTGACAGGAACATGGGTAGAAAATGCATGAATTCCTCTCCAGCAGGCCTCTGCTTTCCACTGGGAGTCAAAGGTCGACAGGATACGCAGAAAGGGTTCACCACTGGGAAACAGAAACAGGAATATACTCACCAATCTAATCACAAGGATTTAAGATAAATTTATATTTTCCCAGACAAGGACTGATAAACAAAGTATATTCTAATCTATACAAAAAACTGCATTTTAAATTTTGTTTTCAAAAGTCTTTGAATTCCAAAGAAACACATCAAACACGTTCTGGATGAGGTTACATACATGTCATTTTCCAATGTGCAACAATCTTAACTTGCCTCACAACAAAAATCACTGAGACACAGTGTTCATAGCCATATACAGTATATTAACCAGAACTACTTTTAAATTATTTTTGTATTTTTATTTGCAATTTTTGCAGAAATTTGCCAAATAATTATGAACATATTTCATAAATGAACAACTTAAGTGAAAAACTGTTTTAATTGTTGACTTATGGGGATGGCACATCATTACTCTGTGACAAGTGTTTAATGCACTGACAACACATGAAAATTTACCAGAAGCATTGCAGAAGGCCCCGGTGGTATTGTAGTACCGACAGCAGGTTGACTGAGGTTTTACCCAGTCAAAGTAGTCATCCAGCCAGGAGGACGGTGTGTAGGCAATGGTTGTGCTAAGGGAAAACAAAAATGATCATCCAATGACATGATAATATTAGATAAGACTATTATCTGTCTTACGTAAAGTTTAGGTTGCTATGTGAGATGCCACTTACATTTTGAAGTAGGTTTTCTAGTTTTTATTTCTTATTTTTTATTGCTCTGACTTACTAGTTGCTGATAAGTGAGGCAGCGTAGACCTGCTGAACCAGGGAGTCGTTGTTACAGCCCACCCCTCCACACACAGCATTCTGGCCTTCTGGGCTACTGTAGTCAAGACCGTCTTTTACCACAAAGTATACAGGAGCACCAGTGTGAAGATACTCGCTCAGGTTCTTAAAGTAGTCGAGAACATACGAGTCCTAAGTGGAGAGACAAACACAAGAGTTTAAACAGTGAATGTAATTCACAGGCAGTTCATTCATATTCCCAACAAGTGTTACTACTTATATTCCAAGTATCACTTCTTCACTTTGCCCATATCTCTTTAAAAACAATCCTGAAATGACCACATACAAATCATTTTGATAGAAACTACAATACTCACATCTGGCATGGATAACTTCTGGTCCAATCCTACTTCCACTTTATTTACCACTGCAATGCTGAAGGACAGAACGCCTACAAACACTGCCACCTGTTAAGCATAAGATGATCATCACATGCAAACCGAAAAACAAAAAACAACCATATTCTACTGGATTAAGCCGACAGATTTATGTGGCTGCTTAAATTGACTGGAGTACTTACAACGATTGGTCGCACCCACTCTTTGAGGATGAATGGTGCATAGATTTTCTTGAAAAAACGGAAAAGGAAGCCTTGTGTTTTGACTTCCTGATTCTCTGGCAGCTTCACGCAGCAGCATATGTCAAGTCGATTCCCCTTTAAAACCCAACAGAAAGCAACATTTGAGAAGTGTATGTGTTAAACAGCTGCTCGGGCTTTTCCTTACAATCAGTGCACTGGAAAATGTTAATGATACGCAGATCAACCAGAGTACCAAGCAGTTAAAATTATACACAGTGATTCATAGAAAAACATGCAGGCGTTAATCTAAAAGGAAATCTACTTCTGGTAACCCTCACAGTTTGTAAACACCTGCATTGTGATGAGTTATGAATTGCAAATATACAAATAAAGCTGAACTGAATCTTCAGTTGACAACAGAACAGAGCACACATTTGCACATTATCATTTAATGTCAAATCCTATAAAATTCTATCACTTTTGAGTGATTTTTTTTTAAAAATTACAAGTTGACATTATTTCTTCTAATAAACAAACCAAATATATAATCATTGCAACACACACACTTGTTTTTTTGTTTAGCTTCAATGCGTGAACATTTTTACAAAATTACCCAGAAAACCAAAGCCCTCTCAGTTTTGGAGCTATGGGTGGGGTCGGCATCTTGGCTTGACAAGAACTGCCAGAGTTACTAATAAGAGCTTCATGTGAATAGGCAGAAAGATAGAAAAAGATACAGAAATACTGGTTGACAGATAAGTCAGCTGAGAATGAGACACTGCTGAGGCAGAAATTAGAAGATAAAGGAAAAATCAAAAGGCAGAGCGGCTGTTGTCCTAAAATAACATCTGAGGGGAAGCGATAGTCACGTAATTCATCTCCGAAAAACAGATGGGCAAGTGTTCAGGTTTGACACAGGGGTTATTGGAGGAAATCAGAGTTTCTCTGACAGCTCAAACAGCAGGACATGGAATAATGCCAACCTCTAACAATGAGGTCCAAGAAAAACAGCACTTCATGAGTCTTTGGGACAAAACCATGACAAGTTTGAAAGAACATACTTTGTTCAAATTAGAGCAAAATTGGAGTTGCCTCAGATGTTGAATAATATGTTTAGTGTGAACCAGGCCAGGACTACATGAGATAACGTATGGTCCTGACTGTGATGATATAATTTATCAAAAGTTATTCATTATAACGGGAAATGCTTTGTTTAACTTTGTGAGGGGTAATTTATTTTCAAATGATTTGACATTAAAGTGATACTGCACAGGAATGTGCTCCCTTTCTGTTTTATGCTTTCTAAGCGCTCACAGATGTCACCATTTCCTTCGGTCTCACCTCCTGTCTTCTGGCATCCAGGCCGAGCAAGCTGACAAAGCAGCTGATCTGTAACAGGAAATCAATAAAAACAGCCAAGCCAGCAAACAGAGAGAAAGTCCTCACTGCAGGCATGCTCGACAGGGCACCTGGAAAAAGAAAAAAAAGAACAAGTTTATCTGCTTCTGCCTTACCAGGACACTTTTAGCTGAGTCAATCACAAAGTTGATGCCCTCTAATATAAAGTCTACATCTCTTAGTTTAATCCACAAAATGTGAGTATGTAGAGTAAATTATAACTGATCAATATTACCAAGGAAGAAGGCCACTGTCTCAGAGAAGGAGGAGAGAAACATGCTGGGGGCTATGTCTCCAAGAATACGGCCGATCTGCTGATGAAGTTCTTCCTGGGGCATCCGTTCATCCCTCTGTTTACGAAAGCAAAAGAAAAACAGTTAGAGCAGTTTTAACTGGTTAGTGTCAGAAGGGAAAAGTTAATTAACTCAACATTTAAATCTCCTCTAAGATCAATAGCAAGGCTTAAGTAAATTAATCATCAGCTAAACTAAGTGACAAACCAGGGAGGAATGAATCACTACCAGTTTAATGGACTGGTGCCAAAGAGTTTACCTGGTATGTCTGCACTATAATAAAGATGTTGTCGACTCCAACAGCCAGCACCAGGAAGGGAATGACCTCGATGACGATTAATGTGAGCGGGATGCCAGCATAGCTGAAGATCCCCAATGAGGAGGACACAGAGCTCAGCACAATCAGGATTCCTGCTATACCCAGCGAAACCTTCGAGTCCACCTGAAGCGATAAAAACATACAGGATCAATCATCTGTTTCCTTACATGCATGAGTAAAAGATGGCTGACTCGTGTTGTTCCAGTTTTTTGGAGCAAAATAAATTCAACAGGTTACATTGTGTAATGTACAAAACTATTTAAGGTGTGGGTTAAGGAACACCTAACAATGAAAAAAATGCACAGACACACTGAAAAAAAATGTTGACTGAGTCAGAGTTTCATCTGTTACCATGAGCCTTCTGAGGCTGTGGATATGACCCAGGGCCAGGGAGATGTAGACGAACATGATGGCATAACTGATCACTATAGTGCTGATGTCACTGTTGCTCTCTCTGTTGATTTCATCTTCAACACTCCTCTCTGCGCTAAAGGCAATGGTCAGGTTGGGGTTTTTGTAGTCCTTCATAAACTTGATGAATCTGAAATGCACACAAAACACTGTTAGCACACAAATACGACACCAGAGGCTGAGACTTGTGCTGAGGCTGCGTGTAAATTGGTCGTCTCACTCTTTCTCCCATGCGAGCACTTTGCCCATTCTGACGGAGTCATTCAAGTAGTTGTTGAGTGGAAAGGTTACGACAAGAGCTGTGGCGTTGTTGTAGTTTGTGTCTGTAATGAAAAAAAACAACACAAAAATATATGAATTGTAAAAGTAATCCATCGTCTAAACATCCTCAACCCCGAACCATTCTAAATATGCTGATTGAGCTGAATGCTGCTGCAGAGCTTCCATCACAATCAAAACTGATAAACCAGATTTTTCATTGTTTGTAAAATAAATTAATAAATGGTAAATTAATAAGCTCCCCCCTTCCCACAAATCCCTCAACAGACCTTTGATCTCAAGCCACTTTACACAGAAAACAAGATCAATTCAAATCCAATTACACACATGAAAATTAGCAATAATAGTTGTTTTCATATGATTTGTCATGCATTATATTCCCCCTAAACTCCAGTATCTAACAATTCCAAATAAATCAATAAATAAACAGTAGTTTTGTGTGTTTTCTTCATTTCAATCAATTGTTTATTTTCTTTGAAAAATGTTAAATTGTCAATGGTTCCTAATGACGTCAGAGCGAAATACTAAATTCAGGATTCCGATTCATTTTCCATTTACAAATATCTGAATCCAGATTTGTTATTGTGATTTTATTTTACATCTCTGTGGCAAAAAGAAAAAGTTTTATTGAATGGTTTTGAAAAACAACAGTGAACATGAATGTCGTATTCTGACTCCGTTTGCTTTTATGTTGCCAAATATGTACAAAAGCATAATGGTTTTAGGTATTGTGTGGCTCAAACAAGTGAATAATGACAAAACCAAGGCAACATCTGTTTTCAAGCTGAAATGCTAGAACTGTGCGCAATAAAAAAACACACTAAGATCTCACTGCCTTATGAACTTATTATACAAGTGTGTCTGTGGGTTCTTGGTCAATAACTATTAAAGTGGGAGTTCAAAAATGTAAATCAAAGAGGTGACACAATGGAGAAAATGTCTCTGTTTGGGATATAATCTCTGCAAATATGCTTCTTGAAAACAAT
>JBBBVU010000008.1:18476684-18488495 GCA_037177055.1 Atherinosoma microstoma
CACAGATCCTGATATTCAAGCACAGCCCCAGAAACTAATACAACAACAATCAAAATCCCGACACAACGACAATATGATCTGCACCTCAACATCCCCTCCCCGAGCCATGTACAAAGAGACAGATTAAGTGATTATCCTTTTGCATTTACAAAATTTGCCAAGCCTAAGAATGAATATATTTCTATGTTAACATGAATTTCACACGTCAAAACCAAAAATAAAGCGAACTCAATTGAAAATATATATTACCTATTTTTGAATGGCAAAATAATGGTGACCTTTGCCGTCTATATCTTGTGTGTCTACCTCCTTGTGCAGCAATACAGGAACTACAACTATGCTTTGAGTAAAGCTTAAACTCTGGGCTGTTGGTATGTTTCTGCACATTTCTACTAGATTAGGTTGTTCCATAACTTCAACTTTATTCCTGATGAAGCATTTCTTTTGGTTGCCGAAGAATAACTTCCTGATGAAGTGAAAAAGGCCCAAACCATGATACTTCCTTAACATATTATCTGCTCATAACACATGGTCACACCTTTTAGTTTCCATATGATCTTTGGTAAACTGCAGAAAAGCAGCATTTTTCTTTTTGTACAGCAGTGATCATTGCTTTGTTTCTGGATTCATGGACATTAACAAAAACTGATGTGAGAGGTCTTTAGTTAGAATTTACCCAGTGTTCCTTTGCGTTACACATTATGTTATCTTTACTGGCCGACCGCTCCTGAGGAAGTTATTTGTACACAATCTGTCTGTGAAGTTCAAACTTCTTCGGAGTTTTATAATCTTTTCCAGCCTGATGAGCATAAACTATTCTTCTTCTGAAGTCTGAAGAGAGCCTCTTTGTGCTCTGACACATTTCCATAAACACGTGTGCTAAATCAGGCTTTGATAGATAAATAAAATGGCGCCCTCTCACACCAGCATGCCATTCCAATGAATGAAAACACCTGATCATAGTTTTAACTTCAGTTTTAGTGTTAATCCTACAGGTTTACATGCTTTTGCCATTTACAGATAAATATACATAAATGGCCAAATACAATAAATAAATAAACAAATAAATAAAAATGTATTTGCAGTAAGTCACAAACTTTCTAACACTACTGTGATTACCTTTTCATGAGGCAGTCTTCAAGACCAGGTCCATTGCATCTGCAAATAAATCAATACAAAGAATCTCATGTAAATGTGCCGTTAGAGCTCTTTCACTCTTCATACAAACTCAGTCGACATCAAGCAACTGTGTTGCTGCACAATGTTTTGAAATTGGTGACCGACAAAAAGAAATCATTGTTGCCACACTTCTCTTTTTTTCCTCAACATACTTGATTTTATTTGTGTCACTCAATGCGTTCAAGTTCTGCAAAATTTTCCAAAAGACTAGATACTCTTAATGGATGCATCAATCAAGTGGGGTCAGCTGGAAACCGTTGATTTCCACGTATGTCAGTGATGTATTTAGAAAACACTAAAACTACTGAAAAGCTATGGAAACACATCTCATATTCGTCTTCATAAGAAGTATCTTAAAACAGTTACAGAGGCCCGTCAACATGACTGCTTTCAGTGGTTTAGAGGCATGTCAGAATCATTTCCCCAGTCACTCATCCGTATACCACCATGGCTCACTGTTGACTGTATATCACTGGGAACATTTGGTCTGCTCTCAGATCTGTTTGAATCATTATTGTTTTGTTACAAAGAAATACAGACCACTGAAACTCAATACTAAAATAAATGGAGACTAGTGGCTTCAATAAGAGATAATATAAAGAATATCCGTTTTTTGTATATGGAAACACAAGCAAAAATCTGATACTAGTCTGATCTTTACACATGGTCTGCAACATCTCTACTAAATTGTGTGATATTAACAATCTCAATATGTTGGAAAACAGACGTTTCTTTCTAGTTTGTGCCAACAGAACCACAGCTGAGCTTTTAGGCTCGCATTTCTGCAATCATTACAACAGAAAGATGTTTGTATCACAGAAATGAAGAGCCAGTTTTCTGCTCTTGACTGCTTTTACCCATGAGTGCAGTTTTTGTGGCATAGCTGGCACACTCTCCTCTCATCAGCGTATTTCCACACCAGGTTGTCATCCTCTCCTGGCACGCCTTGGGGACAGCGGGACACACAGAACAGTCCATCTTGGAAGTTGGCACACTTAGTGCAGTTTCCAGAACCCTGGAAGTAAATAAGACTTGTGATGTTTACAACTCTATTGTGAGCAGCTGTAAATATTGTGTAAGGATACAGTCTCATAGTCATAATTTCTCAAAGAAAGCTGCATCCATCCATCTCATAAAGGAGCCAGTGTTTGGCAATGATGACCCATGCAGACATGTTTGATGGTTTTAATTAACAGTCTTGTTCTTCTATACACCTTCTGCACACAAAAGCTGCAACTTAAAACTTTAATACCATAAATCAGAATATTTCTCAACCCGTTTCTGTTTTTGATAATGATGGCCTATATTTCCCAGATATTTGCAAAAAAAAAAATGCCCGAACTTGTTTTAATCAAATATGGGATTATGAGAACACACAAAAAAGAGAGGACACTTAGTCAACTTCATCATATAACCACACCTCCCTATTCCAAACACAACATGTCTTGTGGTTGTGCTGCATTATGGTCTACCAAGGCTGCTGATGATGGAGAAATCTGTTGTTCTACTGCAGGGAAGTTAAGCTACGTAAATGCTGAGATGTTCAGAAATCTTGTTTCAAAAACTGGTGAACAAGACTAATTGTTGGTAAAAAGACATACAGGCGCCTTGCACGTTGCGGTCCCGTTCATGCGTTGACATTCGGGGTGACACTCCATACACATTTTATTCACAGCTGCCTCCCGTGGATCTCTGTGAAAACAAAAACAAATCTGACTGACTCTCCCTGCAGGGCGGCTTCCTTTCAGACACATACATGTGAGGTTAAAACTCCTGATCCCTTTTTTGAGGACAGAAGTTAAATTGTAAGCATGTCAAGATTCAATGTTTGACAAAAAGCCCCACAGACAGACAACTCTGTGTGTGTGTGTTTGCAGTTTCTCCAACTGTGTTTGTCTTTTATCTACAGGAGATTTAACTTCAAAATGCCTTGGATCTTATACTTTTTTCCCCCAATAATCCCTAAATTCATTTAATGGCCAAGTCTGGAAATGTTCACGATATGAAAACAGACTTTGAAGGAGTAAACTGGAGATCACACAGATCTGATGTTTAGACTGTTGGTCTAAAATAAAGAGCAGTGGATTTCAGAGCTTAAAAGGCAGTCAAAACCAGATTCCTCTCTTACCCCTCCAGGATGTTGCAGGAGTCAACACAGCTCCCATCACGGCTGTAGTTGCGGCAGCCAAAACACATGTCCGGGCCCGGACCCCAACAGCCATCTGCGATACACTTCCCATCGCATGTGTTGTTGTTCACAGCTGAAACCAGACACATAATTTCAAGGCAGGATCTTGATAACTATTCCATCTTGAAATTAACTTTTCGATTGCATAAACAAACGTTTCAAAAGCATCGGGGATCCGACTCATTTCCACCTACCACATGAGGCAGCATCAGCATTTTCCTGCACGGTAGCACTTTGACTTTCTGATTTGAAGAGTCTCTTCCAGTGGCTTTTGTTTGTGTAGCAGAGTTTGTCGTTCTTGATTATGACAACGTCTCCATCGCTGATTTCTTTGAGTGACCGAAGGCCAAGGTAGTTAATATGAAGCTTAGTCATAACCACACTGCGGCTTCCACTACTCAAGGGAAAGGTGGGGACAGGATGACAAAATGGAGAAAAAAAAGTTTTACAAAATTCTTGAGTAAGACTCAACTCCTCAGAGACCATGTTTTTCCTTGTGATTCAGCAGATGTGATCCCACAGGGGGTCTTTACAAGGAACATACCGTTTTGTTCTTCCTCGAACGATCTCCAGATTCTCAAAAGGGCTGAGTGAGGCCATGTCCTCCTCCCAGTGCTGAATCCACAAGTACCCTGAAGCAACAAATGGTTGGTTAATTATAGCGTTTTTTTAGTGTCGTGGATTACTCACGTCTTACGTGATCTTACCAGTAATTTCTTTAACGGTTTTAAACACATCAAGCTGGCCAGGTCCCATGGGTGGTGTTTTGGTATATGTATCCCTACGAGTTAGAAAACATATGTAAACAGAAATGGGCAAAGATGCAGTTGATATCAGGCTGTTGTAATGTAAATGTAGCCATCTTACCCATGAAACGACGTGGAGATGATCGCGATATTGCCATTGATTTTGGTGCAGTTTTTAAAGGAGTCAATGTTGGTGGCATTGATTGCCAGCGTGTGGGTCAGGTTTCCCATTCCAATTCCATTGCACACTGTAAACAATTTAAATAAGAAATAACCCATGTTGAAAGAAGTACTTATTGCCTTTGTTGCTGATGTCGATGTAATAAAGTTTAATGAGTTTAAAACTTAATGTGCAATTATATTTCTATGATAAGACATATCATTTATAGGTTTATCAATAGAGTGTAAAAGAAAAATGACAGCTTGTCCAAAATGCAGCAGACAAAACAGAAAACAATAACGGTTGGTCCTCCTCACGTCACCAAGTTATTCCACTACTTAATCTTTTTATGTATTAATGTGTGCCCCCTTAAAACAGCTGGCCAGAGACCACTTTGTTTTGTCGTATGGCATTTTTTTTCTGGGACAAATAAAAGGTTTATTTTTTCTTTAAAGTAGGCAAATCTGAAATTCGTTCTATTTTTATGCACTTATTTAGGGGACTTGCTGCAGTCTATTGCTACAATCTAAGCAGAATTCCTTGTTTGCCATTTTCATCAACAGAAGTATAAAATATTGACTGAAACCAAAGCAAAAACTGCAGGTCAGTCCCAACTTCCAATACATTTCCAAACTGCTGCTGCATTTAAATATAGATATGCACTTATCTGAAGGGGGGAAAAAAATAGTCAAGACTAAAAAATCAGTAGCTAAAGCATTGCTGAATTAACAATGGCATCAGGGATCTACGGCAAAAACATTATTAATTATTTTTTATTTTAAATTAATATAAACACACTTTTTAACATACGTCTTTAATGTATTTAAATGTTTGCAGCAATTTGCTGTACTTTAAAAATGTAAGTAATCTTTTTCACAAATTTTTGGATCAGATTTGTCAACAGTTTGCTAAGAAAAAAAAGAAGCAAATTACGTGCTGAAAAAAAATGCAGTTGTATATTAGATATTCTTGAACATTTTCATGTTGCAAAAGAACAGTAATACCCCCAGGGATCAATTTTCTTTAATAGTTCCACCACTACAAGGTATATTTTGTATATGGTCAGAAATAAATCATCAGGGTTTAAACAGTAACAGCTGAACCTCTAACCTTTCGGACACAGTCCTTCGCACTTGGCGCACTTCCTGATTCCTCCTTCATCCACTTCGTATGTGTTACCACTGCATGCCCGGACACATGCTCCATGATCAGTCACAACATAATTATCTGCAATGATTGCAAAATATCAGTGTTTCCCTTCAACATCACATATTCATCATGAACAAGCTGAATATTACAAAGCATCTGACACAGAGGCAAAAACATACAAATCATACAATCTAAGAGGATCTTTGAGCAGTTATAGCTTGGGTCCATCATGTAGGTCATACATTATAGATTGAGTAAAGCAGGAACAGAGCTGTACAAGTTAAACCTTTAAAAGACAGGTTGTTGCATTAACAGCATGAAACTCAATCATTTTCTCACCCTGTTTACAGAGTTTATAATTAAACTTAAACAAACTGTAACCACAGTCTAACAACCCTGAAAGACAACCCAAGCCTTTAGCACAAAGAGGAAAAAAAGATTCTTATCATGCAGTATGCATTTCACATTTGCAACCCAACTGCTTTTATTCATCTTCAATGTCAACACAGATACAGTGTGTAGTTTTCTGTAAGCTTTTACATTTCATTTAACAGAAATTGAAGAAATATCTGTTTATAGCAGTTCTTACGTGGGCAGCTTTTCACGCAGGTGGCCCCAAAGTTGTACTTTCCATGTGGGTTAGGAACCAGCTGGTGCAAGTTGGGATCGTAGCGCATAAGGCCTGGACAGGAGTCCTTACACACCCCATCATCCTGGAAGTCCCGACAGGCCTGCAGCACAAACAACAGTCGTCTAGTACGCTGGGACCAAAACAGAGCCCCTCTCTAATGATAACACTGCATTCCTCTATCTCAGCCTTGGCTTAATTCTCAAAGCTACATAGAGATGGAGAGCAGACGTTCATACTCAAGGCCCTGCCAAACAAAAGATTTAATCGCAGTTACGTGTCTCACTGGTATTAAAACCAAAAACAATACTTTTGATCATAAAAGCAGATGCTGCTGACGGAGGGTTTTTTGCTTTTTGAGAGAATTCTCAGCCAGATTTAATGGAATGGTCATGATATTTGATGTGTCTTTGTCTCACCAGACAGTCGGTGGGTCTGGGTCCTGTGCATCCTGCTGCACAGTGCTCATTGCAACAGTCACTAGGTGAAGGTCCTCTGCATCTCTTCGAGCACTGCTGTGCACAGTTCAGCTTAGTAACTGAAGAGAGTAGCACAAATTCAGTGGGTTGACCAGTTACAGGAAGTAGAGACGCATCAAAACTAAAAATCCTGAAATGTTTTCAGTGTTTTTAAAAAATATGGTAAAAATAATGGAGCATGTGTGACATTTTCTTCCACCTCACTGTTTGTATGTAATAAATATGTGGAATAATTAACCAAATACAGTATGAAACTGGTTTTAAAAATACCAATTGTTTTGATCTTTCTGAGCTATTTAGAAAAATTCTATGATAAATAAAATATAGTTGAGAGCTTACAAATCTGACAATGTTCTGGTGTCCAACATGAACCATTGAAGCAGCTCGAGTTACACTTTTTACCTGTGAAAACAGACAAAAAGAAACATAACAAAATGTTTATTTCACCGCTTTAAAATACACTAAAACACAGATTTTGCATGGTTTTCGTTTAGAGAGACACTTACAGAGGGGGTTGCTTCTCGCCATCTTGAAGTCCATTTTGGGTTTGGTGTCAGAGTTGACAATATCATACCAATTTATTGTTTCCACATTGCATAGCTGGTTGTTATCAAACTTAACACCTCCTTTAAGAATTTCTGCAAACAAGTGATATGAATTAAGAAACTGCACAGTAACACATCTACTTGTTAAACTGTTAACAATTTCAAATAATACTTAAGATTTGGGGGTGGTAATTGATCTTATACAACTGAATTTACCTGTCAGGCTGGTCAGAAGAAGCTCAGTGGTGCCCTGACCTGTACCTTTATTGATATTGGCAAGTACAGAAATTGCAAACTCTCCCTCATAGAGGGAATGACCTCGAATAATGCGCAGGTTCTCCAGAGGAATCCTGGGGGCTGTGTTGAGGGCAATCAGGACATAGCCACCCACTTCTTCAATAGACTGTGGAGAAATAAAAAGGAAAAGAAAGTTGTGAACTGAAGTCAGTGGTGTTTAAACCACAACAATAATACACTGGTATGGGCTGCAATGCTTATGAAGAAACAACTGGGAACTGGAAAAGCGTCCGTCACTACTTGGCTGCAAATGATGGACCTTTTCCTCACTTGATTTAATTCTCAGTAAGAATTTGTGGGTCTTATCGACGTTGACATTTATGGTGAGGAAAGACAATGTGGAAATTATTTGGTAACTGTTGTTTAATCAATTTAGTCTTTTAACTGCCTAGTAATTTTACACTCTTACATAATCAAAAGAGAACAGCCAACTATAAGGCAGGGGGGCATTTCATGTGTTCAACGTTAAAATGAATTCCAAAAGATTAAAATTTCTTTAATTGTGCACAGAGTGTAAAGACTTCAGGGAAAAGAGCGTTGGGCCTGTGGCCCTCATTTGCCACAGTCCTCAAGAACAAATTTGTTCATAAGTCCTACTTGCACACTTTTTACTAAGATTGTCGCTTTCACAAATGTTTTTTCAAAAGAGGGACACTCGAGTGTACTCTTACACACATTTGACTGTTGTAACAAAATAAGTGTTTGTGTTCTCTACTATTATGCCGTTCACTGAAATCCAATTATACAATTACAGTTACATTTTTTGAGGATTTTTAATAACTTTTGGAAATTTACAAAGCATTTGGTTATTTGAAAATAAATTATGTACACCACCATATTATTTTTTTCATTCATTTTCAATACTACTTAGTCCAGGGTCACAGAGGGCTAGAGCTAGTGCTAACCACAACACAGCTGTGAAGCCATTTACATCAAGTTAATTGGAAACTGTTCAATCAATTAATGTCTCAACCTTTTTTTATATGCCAATTCATGTACTTTCTTCATCCCAGGCTTGCTCACAAAAAGGCATGAGGATAAGAAGCCATGCATTATCTTGCTGGACAATTTTGATGCCGCCAAATATTGCAGATGATGCCATAGAGAGGGAACAAATCTTTCATGACAGTGCAGGTTTATTTGCAGACTGATGAATACTATTTGGACGCTTTAGCCAAGAGCTGCACTCTTGAAACCATACAGAGTGGTCCAACCTGTTCCATCACATCTGTAGGTTCTCTCCAACCTAGGCTCTTTAACCACTGGAACATTTTGGTGAGAGCTGTTAGACAGGGTGGGTATATCACAGCCACACTCTCTCGTGAGTGTGGATGTAATAAATCAACTGGCCACACAACACATAACGTAGTTGTAGGCAAGATGGGATGTAATTCCAAGGCTGGTCTTCCTAACGCCATCGGTACACTATACTACATATGCATGCACATTAAATGTGCATTAAAGCACCCTGAACAGATCTTATTTTTTTTTTTTTACATCTAATGTAAGCAATATCACTCAATAGATGTCTGACTCATTTTACATTTGCATGGTTCATTGTTATCTTTTGTACCCTATAATAATTAAAATTCTCTGCAACAGTGGCTTTTTAATCACAAGAATTTGTTTTAGTAGGAATGGAGGATATGACCCCTGCTTAATGAAACCACTTACATTTTCCTCGGTCTCACTTATGTCTGTGTCTGAACGTGGCTCTTCAGTCTCATGCTCTTCTACAGTATGTGCAGTTTTCTATGTTAATTAGGGACAGCTGTCAGCCTTTCAGTTTATGAGATTGACATTCATCCATCTCAGAGCAAAGACCTTAGCAAAGGTCTAAGAACACGTCCAGACGTTTCTACGTCAGATTCATGAAGAAAAACATCAAGAAAATTTCTAAGAGGAGTTTGATGAATGGAACTTCTTGTCCTTCACTTCTTTGACATGAAATTTAAAAAAAAAAAATTCCATCCCAGATGGAAATTGCAATATTGGAGTAGGCTTTTTCTTATAAAAAAAATAATAAAATAAAATAAAAAAAATATATAAAATGTCCACAGTTTTAAGTAAATAATCCTACAATACAATTTACATTATGTTTCTTGTTAGTTTCCCTCACAAAAGGAGCGCGAGTTGTATTCTAGCTCAGCTTTATTTTTAGCATTTCTTTCTCTCAGGCATCACATACTGTCGTCTACGAGCTCTAAAAGCCAAATGGTTAGGTCAGCATGTTTGTAAGTCAGAGTAAAAAAAAAAAAGATAAAATAAAAGGAGACGTCTCTTACCGTACAGACAAAACTCAAAGCATTATTTGGTTCATGAAATCTGAAACATTGAATATCAATGTTTAGAGAGAAAAGTGAAAATGACTGAGGATGTTCAAAAGTCCCCCTATTTTGAGTGGAAATCTGCATCATATTTACTGACTGCATCTTATGCTTTTGTAAAAAAGCCTGAACATAAATGTGTGTGGCCCTTTATCACATCTGCCCAGTGCTCATAGCCTTGTAGCACCAGCTGAGCTTTAAGCAAATCTCCAACCAGAGGATTATGAACACACTGAATCATTATACAGAGCATGCTCATCATTGTTCGATGGGTTAAAACAGGGGTGTCCAACTCCGGTCCTCGAGGGCCAGAATCCAGCAGGTTTTTAATGTATCTCTGCTCCAACACACCTGACTCAAAATAATGAGTAATTGTGCAGAGCTTCAAAAGCTGGTGGATTTTTTTAATTTGAGTCAGGTGTGTTGAAGCAGGAAACATTGAAATCCTGCCGGACAGCAGCTCTTGAGGATTGACTTTGGACACCCCTGGGTTGTTGCCATGGCGCCTGAAGCGAGCATGCAGCCTTTTCAGTAGCTCCGTGTTTATTGAGTGTTTTTTACGGTTTTTTAACCTGTTTCTGTTTTGTTGGTTTTGTGCCAACGTTGTCTATTTATTCATTCATTTTTATACTTGTTGGTAATCTTTTTGTTATGGATAATCACATTACAAGTCGGATCCCTCTTGTCTACTCGAGGGAAGATATTTTGACCCTCAGGGGAAAAGCTCAAGCCGGGATCAATCACACTATTCCAGCAGAGTTGAAGAGAGCGTACCGAGGTTGCCGGGCTGGAGCTAAACTAAAATCTTGGCTACCACACAACATCAGGTGGATATTTCAACCCTCAAATCCCCAAGTACTGATGGGCAACATCAACTCGTTGGCGAACAAGCTGGACGAACTGTCGGCGCTAATCAAGACCGTTAGGAGCTACAGAGAGAGCAGCTTATGTGTCCTGACTGAGACCTGGTTAACCAACCTCGCACCGGATGTTAATGTGGAGCTACCGGGTTTCACCGCTGTGAGAGTCGTCAGGGACATGAAGGCATGCGGGAAAAGTAAAGGTGGAGGTCTTATACTGTACGTAAACAACAGATGGTGCAGTCCTGGTCATGTAATGGTTAAAACAACCCTTTGCTGCTGTGAGCTCGAACTTTTAGCCATTAGCCTGAGACCATATTATCTCCCGAGAGAGTTTACACACTTGATAGCTGTGTGTGTTTACATTCCCCTGCGGGCCAATGAGGAGGCAGTTTATGAGTCTATCCACTCAACCAACGTGGAAATACAGACTCAGAACCCAGAGGCATTTATTGTCATTACTGGGGACTTTAATCATGTAAACCTGGATAAAACTCTCACTGCCTTCCATCAGTTTGTGGACTGCCCGACCAGGAAAAACCCGACTATTGATCTGCTGTATGCAAATGTCAGCGCTGCATCCACAACCACCCCTACTCTTCCTTCCCCTTCTCAATCTACCATTCTGCCCCACCTCCCCCCACTCATCCTCATTCTTTCACCCCAAACAACATGGTGCTTGAACCCCCACCCAGGAAAGCAGCTGGGCCTGACAGGGTGTCACCAAAGCTGCTTAAAGCCTGTGCTGCTGAGCTTGGAGAGCCACTCCAACATATCTACAACCTGAGCCTACGTTTGGGTGTTGTTCCCACCCAGTGGAAGACATCGTGTCTCATTCCCATCCCCAAGAAGAGACACCCCAGTTGTATCAGTGACTTCAGACCAGTGGCGCTCACCTCCCACCTTATGAAGACGATGGAGTGGCTGGTGGCCCGTTCCATCAGACAAGAAGTTCAGCAGGCTGAGGACCCTCTCCAGTTTGCATTCAGGGAGAAAGTGGGGGTTGAGGACGCCACCCTCTTTCTCCTCCATCGAATCCACACACACCTGGACCAGGAAAGCGGCACTGTGAGAACTCTTTTCTTTGACTTCTCTTGTGCCTTTGCCTTTGCCCCTCCTCCTGCAGGACAAGCTGACCAGGATGCAGGTCAAAGCCCACCTCGCGCACTGGGTCATGGACTACCTCACTGACAGACCGCAGTTTGTCAGGCTGAAGGACGGCACATCGGACACTGTGACCAGCAGCACAGGAG
>JBBBVU010000008.1:18488595-18499059 GCA_037177055.1 Atherinosoma microstoma
CTCCTTCCTACCCAGGGCCATCAGACTATTTAACAGCACACTAGGCGGGGGTAGAGGGGCACCACAGTGAGTAGTCCAGTTAAGACTTTTACAACCCGACTAGGGCAAGAGTCTGTACTTTTTCATTTCAATTTAATTTCAATTTTATATTCTATTACATATTTTATTACATAGTACTTTATTTGTTTTTAAACTTCTGCTGAGTTGTTACAATTTCCCTTGGGATCAACAAAGTATTTATCTATCCATCCATCCATCCATCCATCCATCCATCCATCCATCCATCCATAAGATCTTAACCTTTGTGATTTGAGTAATAAAAAGCGTGTAGAAATATGGGACAGAATGCTTTGAAAACCACGAAAGACAATTCAAAACTACGAAACAATGTGAAAACTTCCATCAGGTGCTAGCAGACTGCAGGTTTTTACTTTTAGGAAGGACAGATCTCGGTGCTCATCCATGTGGGTGATCTCCAGGTTCTCAAGGACCACAGTGCAGTTGCTGTAGGTCTTCACCATGTTCAGGTAGTGGTCATCTTTAGTACCAAGAAGGTTTAAACGGTTGTTGATACCTTGGCATACTGTAGGAACAAAAAAAAAAACATAGGAGAATTAATTCAAAACAAAACATACCAGCAGTTAATAATCTGCCACAAAAAGACAAAATCCAAGGTCTACAGTGAGATTAATTGCAAACATCTACTGCTTATGCAACACACTGGCTCAATTTATGACTTTCTGTGTGTGCTGTTATTGCTAAACTTGGTCTGCACAATCACAACTTGGCCAGGTTTCATGTGAAAATAACAGCTCTGGTTTGCATCTATGACAGAAACTGAATACGAGTGACGAAGCAAGTTCTGGCTCATAGGTTAAAGTGAGATGGCTGTATTTGTTCTGGCTAAGGCCTAAATATTTCCACAGAAATCTAGAAGAGTTGAAACAACCCCTGCAACAACCATCTCTAGGCCTGTTGTGGTATTTCAAAGAAAAACAGTGTGTCACAGATTCCATGAGGATTGTGAGAGCTCGTCTCACAGGAAATTCAGAACTCTGAATCTCATAATTGAAAACAGGCTTGGCAAAAACGTATCTGATTTTAAGGCAAATTCTTGACGGACTAAATGGCAACTTAGGGCTAAATTTTCACACACACACACACACACACACACACACACACACACACACACAAACCACACTTATAGTGAGAGAATCCCAGGACTACAACTACGGGCTGATACTGAAGCCTGTCTAGTGTTCTGTGATTAACTATCAAGATAAGGAAGGCTGTGATACTGATAAGAAAATACAATATAGACTTTTTCTTAATGGAGCTTTTAAAAGTAGAATGTGTGTGTTTAGACAATCGGCCATCTTGGGCTGTGCGTGTTCAGTCATCCTCAGCTGGTCAGACAGGTTCCGACTGGTGATGAGGATGGAGTCAGCCGTTTTCAACACCTCAACACCCTTCCTACATACAGCCCTATAAATAAGCAAACCTTCAGAATATTAAGCAAGTAGTTTATTTTGTTTTTAAGCATTTGAATTATTTTGATTAAGCTTGAGGAAAAAAAAGGGTCAGAAAAACTAACGTTTCTACCTTCTGTTTATTAGAAATGACATTGCTGCTGTAATGTTTCAGTCGCATTCCTCAACATGTCTGTTCTTGAGTGAGGAAAGTCATAACACGCAATCTAAATTCTGGGACACACCTCACAACACAACCCACACCAAAAATAAAAAGATTCAATTGATTGCACTGAGTTGTGTCAGAACTGACAAATCAAAGAAAAAGATACATCATGTTTCAGCTCATTTAAGCAAATATTAAAGTCTTTTGCATCCACTGTGCACTTCACTCAAGTTGTTGACTTTACACACCCACACAAACCAGCATCGAGAGCAACCTAATCAGTGTGAATTAGGCATAAACAGCTGGTAACAGCCCTCCCTCTTCTTCTTCCTCATTAGTTTGTCCCCGAGGGATCTCCCTGACATGAACCCTGGAGTCTGGCAGCCTAACGCCACGGCAACAGAGGAAGACAAGCAAAAGCAAGCTGACTGTTTTAATTAGAGGGAGTCATGTGAGGCGTAATTAGCCTCATAATTATTGCTCAGATTGCAAAATCAAAGTGTAATAAACAAAAGGTTGATAAAATTTGCAGCTGTGATTATTAAAGATTTAAACATCCCAAAAAAAAGGACACTCTGCTAAAACAGTTTATGATTATGGCTAATCTGTTTGTTGTTATGCCACATTTAATATAGGCTATACATAACTCCCTTGATAAGCAGTAAAGGTCGACAGGTGACTGAAGGTGCAGCAAACTTCCTCTACCTCAAGCTCACACTTTGATTCCTGAACAAGGAGGAAGAAAAAAAAAACAGTTTATTGCTCAGGCATGCAGGCGTATAGTCACAGTAAACACTGTCCAGTTGTTATTTCATAACTCTTTGCAGGTGGTGAGTGACCTGATATTCAACAACCATTAACTAAATTCCTTGTTTTACTGCAGCACATGAGAAAGAAATGAGCATTTAAGATAACTTAAATGCTTCTTGTTTAATAAAACCATATCCAAATGAAAATGACTCGTATATGAGCTGGCTGTTTCTCAAAAAGTTTTCCCAACTTGGAAACCACCTTCCTGCAAGCAAGACGTCAACAACAGGTAGTGATTAAAACAACATTTACCCTCTGGGAGCTCTGTTTTTTCCATACCTGACTCAAATGTAGTAAAAACACAACCGCCTTCAGTCTGCTAAAATGTGGGAGCGAGGGTGGAGCTTTCGATGACGTAACTGATACTGTGACAAAGACTAATTACAGATTGCTTCACCTACTCCAGCTGTACTGTCGTCACAAAATGTCCAGGAGGTAATTCTAGCAGCAAGGAGTGGCAAGTCTGATATATATCAGTACTGTGTGCGCGTGTGTGTGTGTGTGTGTGTGTGTGTGTGTGTGTGTGTGTGTGTGCGTATGCATGCATAGGTGTGTGCATTGGCATGTGTGCATGCATGCATCACCGTCTGTAGCACATAACATTTCCTGGACTGAACTGCACTGATCGGCACCCAGTCAGAGCTCGACAAAAGATTGGATAAACCCAATCATTAGTCATCTAAGCTTGTTGCAAAGTGCGGTTGCATATCATTCTTTTGATGTTTACTTGGGGACTAATGCTGGAAGTCAAGGGTGTGTGACTTGATATTTGTTTCTTGAGGCTACAAGATCTGCAAGGCTACAAGAAAGAAACTTCAGCTTATCATTTGAGATAATTAGTTACGGTTTGAGTCCAGTTTGGTGTATTCACACCTAGACTTAGCCAAAAAAGCAAGTTAGAGCCAGGTAGGAACAGGCCCTACATTTGTCTGCAGACAGGTTTTGTCTGGTAACACATGGGTGCATTGTAGGGGTGGGAGAAAAATAAAAAAAATAAAAAATCAAATTCACGTAAATATTGCGATTTTCTGTTTCATGATTTTTAAATTGATTTTTTTGTTCAAATTAATATAAAGATCTGCTTGAAAATATGCATGGTCTGATCCATGGATATCAAGTAAAGGGTGCTATTAGAAAGTAAGCCTGGGTACCCATGGCCTGTCCCCCCCTCCCTCCCTCCACACACACACTTTTTCCATTTGAAAAAATATCTGTAACTTCCCATATGAGCCATCTGCTTTTTAGGGAAAAAACAAAACATTTTGACAGTGAGTGGGCTGATGTCACGTTGCATGCTTGAAATGAAAAATTACAAAAAAAAAACAATATGATATGTTGCAATCAACACAATACAATAAAAACTAAAAAAACTAAATGGTAAATAAAACTAAATACATAAATAAATCCTAAATACAAACTAAATCTAAATAGAAATTTGGGCTGAAACAATACCTCTTCTCCAGTATCTCTTAGCTTGCCAACATGCTGCATGTCTGATGCATATTAAGCTTGTGAGCAAGCAGACCTCTGAATTGTTGTTCCATATGTAGCTTGTATTGAAAATATTTTCTTTGCACTTATATAAAATTTTTTAAATATGCATCTCTCCATTACAAAAGCTGTGTTGGTACCAAACTGTAAAATGTAAACTATTTCTATGATCTTTGAAGATGAAAAACTTATCTTAGAAAGGAAAGGGGTTCAAATTCAGCAAGGTATAAAACCAAAGTAACAATTTATGATAAACATGTTAATTAAACATGAAAAGATCAAATAGATAATGTTCTGTAACAAAATCAGAATCAAAAATCAAAGGAAACAGAAGTCAAACTCTGCCAAAAATGCACATTTTGATGTCTAATATTTATCTCCAGGTGAAACATTGCATTCATTTTGTAAGCAACATGAGGAAATAGTGAGCATCCACAAATTCATACCAAACCTCCACCAGGATCAGCAGTCATTTCTGAAACCCATCCAGCGGTTTCCTTTCTCCCAGCGAGCCATCCACTATACAGCTAAATCATCATGTTTTATACATTTCCAGAGACAGCAGGAACAGTCCTGCTGTTTTCTCTTCCTCTCATTCACTACCTGTAATTCAATCAGCTGTGTCCAGAGTCTGGTGATCATATTATCTGAAAACTTATACGCGATTAAAAGGAAACTAACAACGCTAACTGACAGGACTTGTTTATTTCTCTCTCGAAGTCAACAGCATAACGACAGAGAATCTTACGTAACTCAATCTGCAGTGTTCCTCCGCTGATAACAAATCGATGCCATGATTAATTACAGTATTACTGGGAAATTATAGTTAACTCCCTCCCATATCTATGGCAGTGAATGCTAAGAGGATGGTGATAAGAGAGACAAAAAAACAAAAACATAAACAATCTGCTTTTATTGGTTTAAAGTTGTGGTTCCTTTGCCTCCAGATCCCAAACCCTTAGACATCAAGGGGAACATAAATCTTACAAAGCTTGCTATAAATGAATGAAGGGGAAAAAGCCACTTCCTTGATTCTTTTAGTGCTTTCAGCTCATACTTCCTGTTCTTTCATTTTCTGTGTTGCTAATTTGCAGGAGGACACAACGGATAAAATGTCACATAAAGACAAAACCAGCAGTCATATGTGCATTCTATGAGGTGTCCTACATTTGCCAAACTTTTAAAGTTCCTGACATCCTGCAGTCTGTTAAAGGGAAATGCAATCTTCCTTTGCGTGGGAGATGCACTAATCCCTTGGGGAAAACATCTTGGGGCCTTTAGAAAAGAAAGAGGGGCCAGTAAAGATTGGTGAATACCCCCCTTCACTCCTCCCCTGGTAATGCATCAACACAAGCTCCCTCTGACATTTCAGGAAGTTGATCTTTACACAGGGTCGGCTCAGATGGCTACCCTCCGACGCTGAAGCAGATGGTAGCTGATTGTCGTCTCCAGGGAAGGCGGACATGAGGATGGATTAAATCAAACTCAATGTACTATTTGTGACAGAGAACTGATGGAAAGAAAGTGAGGGAGAAAAGAAACCCATAAGAAAAGAAGACGAGTCAGGAGTGGTTTGTGGTTAAGCCGGCAGAGCCGTAGATGTGGGACATGACGGCCAGCTGTGGGGTCAAACTGTGGAAAGCGGGGTGTAAAGCCTCACACTTGACGCATGAACGTGGATGACCTTTCCCTTGAGGCCAACAATGGGGACAAAACTAGGGAGTGGTCAGCTGAAGAACACAAGCAAATGCAGCATCCTACTGAACACATCCCATGTCATGTAAACATTTAAAACCCAGAGACTGCACTCGCTGGCCCCGCCAGAGTTTGAGCACAGTCAGTAAGGTTTAGTCTGTTGAAAGCTCAGCAAAGTGACCAAATAAAGACCAAAAAGGCTGATGTTTACTCTCTGCTCTCTGCTCTCTACGAGACACTCCAGATACCTGTGGCTGGGCCCATCATGATGTTTACTCTCCACCTCAGTGAGGAAACTGTGGATTTAGGTTCTGCACAAATACAGGAAAAAAGTATATACACTCATACTCTATACCGTGAACAGCATTTAAAATACATTTAGATAGTCAACAATTATCCCTTTTCAGCTGTTCCAGTGCTGGTTGAGAGCCATGGTCTTGTTTCAGATCGGTTCATGTTAGAGACCATTTTCTGCCAAGAAAACTTAGTCCAGAGAGACAGAAACTCTTTGCTGGTCAACTACTGCATTACTGGCTTTGGGGCAAGATCACCATAACTCCAACCGCTGCTTGCAACAGTGTTTATGGTGATATGAAAACCTTTAACAGCAGGAAAATAAGACAAATGTCTGTGGAGGACACAAAAGTGTGCAGATTTTGCTACAGTTTTGGACAATTAAACATTGGTTAATGTTTTACTATTTAGACACAGTTTAATTTTTTGGTCAACTTCTTTTTGCATTAAAATTGAAAATGTTGGCTTCTACCAACTATTGTAGTTCAAAGATAGAAAATTCATTCAGTTTCTTTCTAATATCAGATGCCTGAATAAAAACATCAGCATAAATGCTAATACCCAGCTGGTTGTTTACACAGATTTAGTTCAGCTAATTATTCATAAAACAGAAGGATAACTTGACAATATGAAAGTTTTGTGTTACTCCTGGGAACAACAAGCTGTGGGGACCATGCTGGGCTAGAGGCTGAAATCTCAGAAACAAAAATGGAGAATTCAGGCAAAGCTGGATGGAGATATAAGAGATGGTTGGCTTTGTACTTTCAACAAAACTCATCGATTTGGGCATATTATTTATCCCATAGTTGTGCTTTTTACTTAAAACACCATTTCATTATCCATCCATCCATCCATCCATTTTCTGTACCGCTTAATCCATGCAGGGTCGCGGGTGGGCTGGAGCCTATCCCAGCAAGTATCAGGCAGGGTACACCCTGGACAGGTCGCCAGTCAGTCGCAGGGCCACCATTTCATTATATTCATGGGTATTGTTTCAGCGACAACTGTGAATAATAATGCTTCACATTTAGTCAATGACATTTTCATTAATGCTCTCCAAGACAGGAAATAAATTAATAGATAAAGAAAACAGTATAAAACAAATGTGTAATGATTTCACGATCATGTCGCATCCAAACGAAGAGCCTATTAGTGCTTTAAAGGCACCAAACAATCTCACTCCTGTTACTCTAACTCACACAACCTCCAGCCACATTTAAATTCCAATAAAGCAGCCACCATTCCCCCTGAAACGTTCCAATGTTCAACCCACTTCCTTTCTAACATCCAGACATTCTCCCCATTGAAGCCCATTCTAACCAAGACAACTTACCACCCCCACCCCACACCCCTCGTTTTTTTCCTCTGTTTCTCCTTCCCTGTAAAAACCATACTCCTCTTCAATCCCACAGGAAGCCTGAAAGGAAGACTGGACAAGGAGTGGGCGGCAAGCATGCTGCTGCTAACTCAAAACTCCACGTCCCGTCCAGCCCCCCCCCCCAAAAAAAACCTCCTTCCAGCAACCATCACTGAGCCATGCCTGGAAAAGCGGAGCAGAGGGAAAGAGACAGAGAGAAAGAAAAACAGCAACCACAAGAGAAGAGACCCACACATTTCACACATCATTCCAGAAAGAGAGAGCAGCTGTGATTTGGGAATCCCCTATTGGTTTAAGCATTCCCAGTGCAGAGCAGCAGGCTCAGGTTGGAGCACCCAAATGAAGAGGACAGATAACTCTCCCTTCATCTAAACAAAAAGAGATAGACACTCTTTGAGGCAGTCTTTTTGCTTAAGGACTTCTTATTTTTAGCCTCGCTGCTGACGGGCCAATTTCTGTGTAGATCTAACCACTCTTTCACAGCGTTGCCTGCCAACAACTCGGTTACTACCTTAGTCATTTCTCTACAATAGCAACTCTTTCCCACTAGAGTTTTCACAGAGAGTGACCCCTATAGAAGGAATATTCTACCAAAGCCTCAGGGTTTAAGTTAGTAAGCTTTACTCTGTTGCTCAGCTCTTACTCACCATTTCAGGCAAAGCTTTACACATCAGCAGGCCCTTAAATCCACTGATGAGTAGTTTCTTCCTCTTCCACACTGGCAGAGGGCAAAAATCAGGGACAAATAAAGCTCAGGGGATAAGTTTATACAGCTGAGGAGCTCTCATAATTTTCAGCACTGTGAAAGGGTGTTTTGTTACATATTTTGCTGTTCTCGCTAAAAGCATGACCAATTTCATTTACTCTGGAAATCTTGGAAGAACTTAGTAACGTCTTCCTGATGACACATGAAACTGAAATGTTTGAAATGCTACCGGGTACCACTGCCAAGTACTTGGGGCCCAAGGGAGCGCCGTTAAAATCCACAGTGCATCTTTGAAACAATTCTATCCCCACAATAGCAGCATGAACAACGAGAACTGCTCTAGTTTTTTCATCAAACACCCCTCCCCAAAGCCCACGGCTCAGATTTCATCCATTGTTAATGTGTGTGAGGTGTAATGCTGCTGTTCCTTACAAAGAAAAGGCACATCGCACATGGTTAACACAGCTCCACAACAATGTCCAAAGCTTGCTTCAGATAATAATGACTGAGGAGGTTGTTGTTTCAAGGCCACCCCCTCACCGCAGAGACACAGAGTGGCTTTTAGGACAACTGAAGGCCGGGCTGCTTTCCGTCACTCATCAAAGGCATGAGACTTGGCAGACAAGATCCTTTTCCCGCTATCAGCTGTACTGCTGAACACAAGGACCCTGGCTCAGATGCACCGTGGATGAAATGTCCACCAAGAACCCTCATAGCTATTCCAGAGAGTGGACAAAAAGGGGAAAGACCAGGACTGAAATCTTCCCAAATATTAAGGCAATCCAAAGTCCAGTTTAAGGATAAAAGAAAATTATATATCATTTCCTTTTAATATAGTAATCAGCTTAATATTGGAATGAAACTTTTTAGGTCTTTTGCACATTGCAAATATTTGGAGATTGGATGTGTTATTACCCTTGGCACTGAAATCTCATCACAAAGCTAGATTTAATCATCCTTTCGTTGTCATGAGATTGTTAAATATCATTAAGCCAAGTTCCAAAGTCAAGAATATTTTACAACTTTCGGTTTTGGGGCCAAAATAAATAAGAGGCTTTTTAGATAACACAAAACTATAATATTGCACAAATAAAGCAACTACAGTCAATTAAAAACAACCCTGAGATGAAACGGAAAATGAGCATTTACCATTATTTGATAAACTCCATCTATAAAGAACGATGGTGTGAAATAACCATTGTTCAATTTATAATTGACTGTGTGAAACGTTTTCCCCTTACAATATAAACAAGATTTCAAAAGTTCAGAGCATCCATTTTTAACCATGAATAATTCTTGGAAAGCTCAAGTTATTTTATTTCTTGGACGCATAATAAATCTGTGCATAATAACAGAAAATGTTGGACGTTGAACCACAATAACAAAAAAGGGAAAGGAAGGTTTCTGATGCTAAACTAAGTGGATGATAATAACATGACCATCTTCCATCAGAAGAGCTTTGGCATTGATTATGCTTCATGCACAAAGAATTTTGTAACTTTGTTTTGTTTAATATACCACCCATCTGCACCTCCAATTCAAACTTGCAGCTTGAAAGCTAAAAAAATGAATAAATCAAATTCAGTTGTCTGTTTAAAAACCCTTTGACCTTAAAACCCAATATGGTTTTTTTTAGTGTTTTTAATCTTTTCTAAATCTTCTTGGTGCCTGATTATTGCAATAATACTGACATAAAAAGGAAACAAGTGGAATCATATTAAAAATCAAATCTCAGGCTGCTGCTTAATCAGCTCAGGAGGAGGCTGTTGATGCAGAGGATATACTGCAGGTCCAGAGGGCTAATCCTTACTTTCTGGCACAGGACCAACTATGCAGTCCAGGGTATTTCTACCCGTTCCATTCTCAACCTGGCCACGCAGCTATCAAGCTCAAGTGGTTTTCTATGAAAATTAATGTGCAGCTGTAGACAATGACCATCTAATAATACCCTAAGTGGCATGAGGCTGTAATATGAAGAAATTGATATGTAGATACACTAACACTAATGATTTAGTGGTCTCTTGGCACATCTGGGTCAATTCAACCTGCAAGTTTGACAAGGAGAACACCTTCCCTTTTTTTCCCCACAAGAAGCTCTGGCTTCTGTTATGAAAACATGCAGTAATGAAGATGTTTCGCTCAAAGTTCCACCAGGAAATTAATTCCGGATTCAGTGAAACAATGGTGTTGTTGAAACTTACTGGGCAATTACAAAAGGTACAACACTGGGGGAGTGGAGCACATTATGCCGACAAGCTGCAGGATTTTAACAAAGCACAGATCCGCTTGGTCACAAAGCCTTGCTGCTCCCATAACACTGATGCAACAATGCTGTCGGCTCATATTAATGGCTGCGATGAAATTTGCTTTATGGTGAAGATGAGATCTCTGAGATGTGATGGGGGGGGGGGGGGGGGGGGGGGGGGGGGGGGGGGGGGGGGGGAGGGGGGGGGGG
>JBBBVU010000008.1:18499159-18521735 GCA_037177055.1 Atherinosoma microstoma
TTTTTTAGAGAAGCGGGGGGAAAAGGGTTTTGGGGCGTGGTGGGGGGGTTGAGGGGGGGTTGTTTTTGGGGGGGGGGGGGGTTGTGGGGGATCCCCCCCCCCCCCCCCCCCCCCCCCCCGATAAATGATCAACATACAACATGATGCTGACCTTGTTTTAGTTTTGGAAACTAAATAAATAAATAAAACAAAACAGATTCCTGATCATTTTAGCCTTTAGATGCACTACATATTTTGTAGATCCATAATAGCATATGCTTTAACACTATTAGACTAAAACCCAACCACTTATCTGTGGTTTGCTTTTAAAACTCATTTGCAAATGCTTCGGCATTTAGATTATTACCCAGCAGATTCCTTCAGGGCTGCCAAGCTCATAAAAGATTTCCAGCAAGTAACTGCAATCAGCAAATTTATGATATTTTTTCTGTTTTTTGATGATACTAGTAGCACCTCTGTATTTCTGACAGAATGCTACCTCAAAGTCACAGAGCTCTGCCTTTTCATTTGGCTGAAAAACAAAAAGTGCCAACACTACACTAATGTTGTTTTGAGACTGAATCTATGATCCAAATGCCAAATGATCCTCACGGAGATAAAATATACTGAATGTTCAAAGGTACAGGAATAACATTTGGCGTCACTAAACCAGGGCAAAAGACTGAGAGGAAACAGGAGGAAATGACGTGATTCACTTCAATTCAGCTATTCTTATAATGGAGAATGAAAACACATCTGATCTTTGTTCAAAATCTTCATATAATTACCCAGTAATTGTGGCCCGTCTAAAACAATAATTCTACTCATCAACACATCAGTGATATCATGTACTATATAAGCATGTATACAGTTTTTTTTCTTACAATCTTAAAAAGGTAAAAACTATTTATTGGCATATTTTTGTGTTTAATGCCCCAATTTAAATTCACCTAAATGGATTCTTTAGTCTCCTAGTATCTTAACTTCTAGCCAACAGGCATGCCTTTCTCCTCTATGTTGACACAGGGCTGTAAAGTCATGTCTACATGGCAAGTTAAGGTCAAAGAAGACGGATAAGCATGTGTTAAAGAAGGCAACAAAGCACTGAATAGAGAAGCTTTTGTTCGGAGACTTTGGTTTTCTGCATTTCTTCATACAATTTGTCTCTTTCACGTTTCCTTTTCCTTGTGTGATTTTCCCTGCAAAGCATTGTCTTTAATCATCTTATTTGAAAACCAGCCTGAAAACCACAATGTATTTTCACTCATTGTTTGCTTTCTATAAGAGACACTGCTGAGGGAAGTTCAACACAATAGGAACCATAAACTGAGAACTCACTTTGGACCCTTCAACCTGGACTGTTCAAAGATATTAAAGGGGTCTAAACTAAAAATAAACAACAACTCTGAGTTAGCTAACAGGCAAGTTATCACATATGTGAATGTTTACTTTGTGCTGTGCTTAATAAAGTACCTATGTACTGGGAGCATTGGTTAAATTCACAAAGTGAGTGAGATATTTGTCTCTAAATGCTGCCATTCATGCAAAACGAACTGTATGACAAAAGCTTCTTCCATTAATGAAGCTGCTTTTGTTTTCTTTGAAGAGAATGCGGTAAATGTCAGTCCTCATAGGCTAAATCAGGCAAAACACTGTCTTTTTATATTTGGCTACTTAATGCTCACAACTACTATAATTTCTGTAAATACCCTAAAATCAGATCTTGACTGACACAACCACACCCTTGCAATGAAGCATGTAATACTTTAATAACTCTGGCAAAGAAAGCACTCTTTCATGTGAGTAGCTAAGCAATGAAAACTGGCAACAAGACCAGCCTGATCAGGATACTTCTGAAAAGCATAATTAGTTGTGTTTTCTGCAAATGAAACAAATACAAGTATGACTGGATGTCCACTCTCAAGTTACTCAAAAGCTGTAGCTCATGATTTGCTCATCATGTCTGTCATTTATACAATCTCCATTGTTTACAGGTGTTAAGTGTGAAAACAGCTGAACATCTTTGCAACAGACTAGACGGTATTGGACAAATGAGAAAAGGCATAATACTTCAGGTAAAAACTATTAAGATTGCCAACTTCCTTTTAAATCAGGATGAAAAGCAGAAAGTCCCCCCGCATATCAAACACCCTGCACCTCTTCCAATAGTTCTGACACATGCAAGGATTCTATATACAAACACTTGACAAATTAACCATGATGTACTTGGAGTGCCAAACCACCAGCTCCAGTTCCAAAGGTACTATTTATTTTCTAGTAAATGGACCACACAGGCAGAGGCTAAATCTTATTAGGGAAGCAAGTTACTGGGATAAGCCACCACCCTTCAAACAATGCTTTCTTCAGAAATATTCTGAGATGGAGATTTGTTTATGAAGGCATTGTTCCCTTCCCTGCAGGGGGTTTCTTTTTTTGGGCACGCAGTTTGCAGCTCTGCTCCGCAGACTAACCCGCAGGTCATTAGGGGAGATGACAAACCAACGGGAGGTCTGCAGGATGATGGAGAGACACTCATCTGCAGCTTGGAGGTTATAGTGAAGCAGCAGCTGCTGAAAGGAACAGGCTAAGGCCTCTTTGATGAACAATTAAACAAGGACACAAATGCACACGTCAAATATCCTTGATCCCATCCTACTGCTGTTTATACAGCTTCAACTTTCCTGTTTTTCTTCACTGCTGTGATTCTTTCTTTGATTGGTGCACCACCCCCTGTCCATCTCATTGACATCTCTTATAGCCTCATTGAGACCGGAAGATCCATAAAGCTCCATTATCCTATCCCTTGAAGCTATTGTGTTGTTACTGGCTTCTTTTGTTGCTCCCAGTCCTAAGCCTGGTAACTCTGGAGCAAGCACAAAGCACCAGAGAAAAGATAACTGGACGGTATAACTTACTACTGCCCTACCTGGGTGTGTTAGTCCAACCTTGAAAGAAAAATAAAACATTTTTGTAGAATTTCAGTTGGAATGAAATATCAAAAATTACTTTAAAAGTTTAATAGAAGTTAATTGGAAAGAAACTCTCATAACTTGTCATACTCTATTCAGTTTTTACTTCTCTCTTTAGACAGCTATCTTTTAAACTAAACTTTAAGACAAAAAGCAAATGCAGGATTAATGACTTAATTGAAAATGTGGCCTTTTTTCCCCCTTTTAACATGACGCTGTGCCTGATGAGATTGAAGATAGCAGAAGGCCTTTTTCCAGCTTATACACCTGGGTCTCTTTCCATTGGATACTCACATGCACAACCGGCCGATCATGGAAAGGCCATAAATGCTGTGGATGACTTTGTAACCATGTACAAACAAAGGGTGCAAATTCGTTCAATGAGTAACCACACATTCACTCACTTATTCCACGCTGGAGGTATACACACTACTGCAGTGGAAGCAGACATATAATTAACAGTTACAGAAGTGCAATATTACTTGATTTAAGGGCGATACAATGACCTACTGTATTTGAATCTATCTTAACAGACACAACAGAACCTGCTTCCCTTGATGAAATGCATGTCTAGCATCAGGTACGTCTACTTTGTGGTAAACGATCTCATCCAAATTACAAAAGTATCTGCTGCCAGATAACCTGCTTTCCACAGAGGTACTATTGTCCTGGAGTGAAACCTAAACCCTTCACATTGCCTGCAGTTCTACAAAGTCTACCACTCAGACATGCTGCAGTTTCTCAAAGCAAGGAGAGAGGGGTGGCCAGAAATTATACTCCAGCTCCCACGGCTTCAACCTCTAAAGTTTTATTTCTGAGAATGGCTGCAGCAGATGTAGGTCTGGGAAGGTCGTCAGACAAGCAGCAAGACATAGCTGCGGCAGTTGTAGCAGTATCAGGACCATTCCGGACTCTAGGATTACACAGGATGATAAGCCATATTTCACTACCATTTCCAGGGAGTGGGCTTTAATGAAAGGAAAGGGCATGGCTTTTCTTAAAAAGATGGAAAAAAACAGATGACTGATGAGAAAAAAAGTTGCTTTTTAGATTCCAACTCGACACACAGGGAAAAACACTTACTCAGGATGCTGAAATGCTCTGCAGAAGAGAAATTTTATCATGATTCAGCTCCACTTTCGCAGGTGTGCAAGCACATTTAAATGCAGAACTGACAGAGCTAAACTTTACCAACATGTATTATTTTCAATCTCATTTAGTCAAGAACTGAAATGACCTATTAACTCCTAAAAAGCTTAGTGATATAAGCAGGTTATTCGGTGCCCAAAGCACGCCTGGCATTAGGGATTAAGGACTTAGTTGTTGACATGCTCCTGTGATTAGTTTGATCTTTCACAGGTTAACTCACTGGCAGAGGCAGGCTTGCTGCATCTCTGCACTTTGGCAGCATTCTGCAGAGAAAGGTCTGTGTTTAGATTCTGGTGTACAATAAAAAATGTAATCATCATCTCTTGAGTTCCACTTCAATCTCAAACAGGAGTCCAATTATTGCAAGATCAGTCCCTCTGAGAGCTGAAGCAACATTATTACTGGTAGTTGGCAGCGGGCATTATTTGCAACCCCCCCCCCCCCCACAGATAACAGTTAATAAACTGAGCATACCAGTGTGCAGGATGAGGATTGTTTCTATTATTCATCAAGAAAAGAGCATAGTTTGAACCTCCTAGAGAAGCCATTAAACCCTTGCAGGCCGTCAGGGTGCACCAGACTGACAGGTGGGCTTCCTGGGGGAGAGGATGCTCACTAAATCATCAAATCTCAGTTTTACTTTCAAAAACATTCTTGGCTCAGGTCTGCTACTAGACACAAGCTGAACAGTGGCTGCATGATCATAAAGAGTGACTTTCATGATTAACTGCAGAAAGCAAATTAGAGTCTGATTTAATTGAGTAGAGTCATTTTTGATACACTGTTTGTGTCATACGCAGTTTGAAATGATAATCGAGACAGATTTAGCCCCTTCAAAATTCTTTGTAAGCTTTAAAACAGTAATTTTAGCCAAATAACAAGAGTACACAAACTGCCCATCTCCACCAAACAGGCACATTCTTAATATCCACTATGACAACTTTCTTTGCTGAGGTATTTTAGCTCTAGCGAGCTAATGACACTAATGTTGGTTCCATAAGTTGATAGACCAAATTAAAAATTAATTCTCAATTACTTTGATTACTTACTGTTATGTTATGGAAAATGGGGGTGAAAAAATCCCCCCGAAACACTTGTATTCAAGTATTTTATTTCTTTTTTGATGCCAGTTTAATGTTTTTTAAAAATTTCAAGCCACTTAATGATGTCACATTTCTAGTGCTGCTTTATGAGACCCCCTGTGCCCTTTCCAGTGGTATCTGATAGTAAAAGTTTTAGTATGTCAAAACAGTAAAAGGCTTCAAACATTGTATTTTGGAGAAAATTGACAAAACTACAGGAGTCAGGCATTGAATGCAACCTACATGGTACACTTGTAGCTCCAAGGCTCCACTGGTGGATTTCATCCTTCTCACCCAACTGACGACTGAGGAGTTTGTACAGATCACAATGAAGACTGCACCCATGTTTCCACACTGAATTGACACCATTTTGCCAGCTTAATAAAAAGGGTTGTGGATGCACAACTTAAGAGGAGGAGAAAGCAAACAACTAGTTGCTGTGGCCATACACAAGAAAAAACTTACGTTTTCAGGAATTTGTTTCAGCTGGGTTAATGGGTTAATGGGTAAGTCAGAAGATGAAATAAGTTGAACAGAAGACTACCATCACTTATGCAAACTGAACCTAGTCAACATGCCATGGTCTCCACTACTTGAAATTTTTAAAAAAAGTTGGCTTACCTTTATAAATGTCCTTTCTAACCAAATGATATAAGCCAAGTTTAGTTGTTTATAAGTTTACAACTAACAATAATAATTCACTATACAAAATGTAAATAAAAACTGAATGCAATGATTTGCAAATGTCTTTAACTATTATTCCATTAACTATTATTTATCACTGTCTGAGTATATTTTCAATTTCATGAAAAAAAATATATTTATAATGAATTTGATGGCAACAACATATATCAAAGAAGTTGGAACCTGGGCAACAAAAGGCTGGAAATGTAAGTGGTACTGAAGGGAAAAGACAGAGGAGCATGCAACTAATTAGGTTCATTGACAAGATGTCAGTAACGTGACTGGTCATAAAAATAGCCCCTTACAGAGGCAGAGTATTATATTAAGAAATGAGAAGGATTTTTTTTAAATATAAATCAGTTTTGATAAAAATGTAAAGAAACACGAGAGGTTTTCTGGTGTGATTTTACAGACTCTTCTCTCTGCAATGCTCTTTCAGAAGGTTGTTTACTAACTGTTAAAAAAACTGTGCCAATTAATTGTTAACATTTGAAACTGCATCACTTACCAAAAAGTAACTACCAAAAAGTAGAGTGTTACAGTGATCATTTGTGATTACAGAAAATCTCAAGAAAACTCTCAAAGAGGGAAATATACACAAAGGTTCCACATTTCTGTCACATTCATGATTCATTTCAAATTTTCTTCAGCCAAGTGTAAACTGATGACCAGGTGTTCATTTGCTTCCTAGCAACCCAAGTACTCTTAAACAGGTCAAACAAACATTACCAAATTAGACTGAAATGTCAACCATCCTTCCAAAACATACATCTCCTGCTTTGGTGATTTTAAAATAAGCCCAAGGATTAAATGTTTCTCCATGGGCTGAGAAAATTATCCTTCTTCTCTATATTTATAAAACCCTTGGATTATCCCAGAATAGCCTTATCATAAAGCTTAGAATAAGACTGTTTATATTCTTTTAGTATTTTTCATCTCTGGGTTTACAATCTCACAAACATTTTAATTACAAAGAAAGTTAAAGAATACATGTTTGTATCTATCTGTAGGTGCATAGCTGGTGAGCCATGTTGAGTCTTCATCTCTAATCTTTTATTATCTGGCCAGACAGAAAAATCAACACATTCTCACTCCCATCTCTTCACACACAAGCATCACATCTCAATGCATCGGGTGCCTACTGAGTATCTTTTACAACATGCAGCATAGTTAATTCTTTTTTATCATGCTGGGTGAGGATGGGTAAAAAGTAAACATTTAGAGGTTAGAGGGGTAGTAGTGGAAGAGTAAAGGTGACACTTGACCACAAAAGGGACTGGGGCTTGTATCATTTAAATAATTATTTTCTTTGTCTCTAAATTCTTGTTGTCACTGCTATTTTGTTAGGTTTAAATACTAAACTTACTCATTTAGGTTCAGGAAAACCAATAGGGTTTGGTTTAAAATACACTTTTTGACAATGTTATCCACATGTTGGGAGTGGAATGACTTTCCCTCGACTACAAAAAACCTCTCCACCATTTTCTTGGTTGTAACAGCGATATCGTCAGGACAGATAACACAGAAATCTTATGGAGCCTTAAAATTTTTTAAAGAGATGGACCCAGGCTTCACTTATGGCATTGATCAAGAACCAACATCAATATCTTGTTAATAATTTCACATCCTAAAAGCAGCATTTGGAAAACAAAAAATTCAAAACTGAAATATTTGAGAAAAATACAGGCTTATATGCTAATTTTCAGTTGAAGTTAATGGATAATCATAAAACTATTACAAAAAGTATGGGACAAACACAAGAACACATTGTGGTACACTTCAATTAGTACTGCTTTAATCAATAACAATAATGAAGTTGTACAACATCTCACAAAGTTCTTTTTTTTTCTTCATTGGTCTATTTTGAAATAAAATTGGACACTGTGTGGAAGAAAAACACAGTGGGCCACATAGAAACATCTGTCCCAGCCCATCTGGCCAAAAACGAAAACCAGACACAGCAACACCAATTTAAACTGTCAGCTTGTGTATTTATCATTTCCCTGGAAGTGGAAATTGGATCACTTGTGAAAAAAAAAAAAAATACATAACAAAATAAAGTGGCTATCTAGGCTACAGCAGCTAATTACTAATCTCTTCTGGTGTTAATAAAAATCCAAATTTTGAATTTACTATGGGAAACTTTCAGCTCTATGACATGTACACAGTCGGATTTGTTTAGAAGCTTGGAAATATTTTCTTTGCTTTTCTGGCTCAAAAACATTTGATTTGTTATGGCCTTCAGAAAAACCAGCACTGATTGTGACTTGTCAGACCAGAGAGGAAAGATGCAGGGTTGCACGTGCGCTGCTGGCACTGAATGCAAATGCTTATCAGCTTATGAGGAGGAACAACACTGCAAAGAGTGCAGGCAATATTGAATCATGAGAATAGGAAGTTACGGTCATTAGTGACACTACTGGCCACTTTCTCTCCTGACATCTGGGCTTCATGGGGTTAGAACTCAAACCAATAGGGAGAGGATCTGATTTTTTTTTTCATCTTAATCTGAGATTGATGTCTGTCACAGAGAAGATGGATCATTCAGAGTCACAACTACAGACAGATGTAATCATCAAAGCAGAATGAAGAACTAAATAAACTATCAAAAACACTGCAATGTAACTTATAAAATTATTTGTGGCCTTTACTTCAAGGACAAAGGTCAGCACTTAAACAAGCAGAACAAGGACAGAAAAAAGCAAAACCTTTTTTTTTCTTTACCCTCAGTCTACCAAGACTCTTTCATTTCATTTGTGCAAACAGGATGGAGATACAAGTTAAGCATAATCAGCATTTATTTTTTACCAATATATGTTAAACTGTATTCAAATGTTAATTAAAAGAACAATTTGATGCTAAACAAAAGATATGGATATCTTCAGCTAGAAGAACACTGCAATTTAAAAGGGATGTAATGGGTGTGAGGTTAAAAATGAAGATTTTCTGTTTTAGTGTAGTCAAATGTAGCAAGGTAGCAGAAAGCTTTTAACACAGACCAATAATCAATGAATCCGTCTGTAAAAACACTCAAAGTTAAATCCAGATCCCCCAAAATTTGTGTTTTTATTTAGCAAACAGTTCAAATGGTAGTGGGGGGAAAATATGTCAGCAAATTGCTCAATCAACATCCCCCTCCCATCACTATCATCATAATCATCCTCACATTTGTACTATTTGCTCGCTTAAGTAGGCTAATTGACCGATTTATGACTACGTTTCTGCAACACACGACAGTCTCCATAATCAATATGGACCTGTGCTCTCGCTGCACACTGTAACTTTATCTCAGACTTTCTGAGGCTTCAACCAGGTCTCTGAGCAGTGGGTCTGCGAGAAACTTTTCTCTACACATGATCAAGTTTCTCTGCGGCTTCGCGACCAGCCGACCTAGGATTTTTTTCCTGAGATTTATGTTAATGTTGGACAAGCAGAGAGGAAAGCGAAAGCCCGCTGCTTGCCTTTACAACCCAGCAGCCCTACATACCTTTCTTTTCCGCCAGAACACGGGAGCCTAGCCAGAGCAGAGAGGTGAGACTGATCCACTTGAGAAAACAGCTTGCCATCGTGTTTTCGACGCACCAGGATACTAAGTGTCATTCCATGCCAACTAAACGCGATATTCCGCTTTGACAAAAACTTTAGAAACCTCTACGCGTCCCTTCCGTTAAGTAGAAGACTTTTCTTTCTCAGAGAAAGTCAGACTTGGACAGTTCCTCCCCTTCGCATAAATCTCCAAAAGTCCGAGCAAGAGCATTGGCAGCGAAGATAAACCACTGGCTGCTCTGACGTCAGCAGGAGGAAGGACAGATGCGCGTCTTGCGCTGCCCAGGTGCCCCCAAAAAAGAAATGAACACTATATATTATAGTTTAGGGGACATATTTCTCCGAAAATGGAATACAGCGTGAAAAGAACAGGTAAAAAGAAAAGAAGAAGAAGGAAAAACTTTTCTTTCAGGTCCTCTGGATTAATTCATACAGCTGTAGTTGCTATTTACTTTTAAGGATAAGATTTTATGAAGTGGATAATATAACAAATAACTTTTAAAATAAAAATGTTAAAGGGTCTAACCTTTTTGCCTGGAAATGTGGGTAAAATGTTTTTTTAATGCTAGACAAAAGAAAAAATGGGGTTACATGTCATTTTAAGGACAAATATGTGCTTTCTGGTGGATTTATTCATTATAGCAGCACAAAAACTCTGATAACCCGAGAGTTGTTTTTGATGAATACATATAACAGGTCAACACAATGATGATGCATCCACGATATCAACCCTCACTTCTAGAAGCCTCATTGATTTAGGCCCATCAAAACAAAGCCAAGTGTAAGACCTGACGTCCAGTTGCTATTTTATTCTTATTTATTTCTCAATGTGCGTACATGACAGACTTTTTTCAGTTTTACCATCAAGCTGGAGTTGAACAGGCAAAATGTTTAGTTTGTTGACAGAGCATCAGCCTTATGGGATCTGAATCTAATAGGACATCCAGCTGCTCGTTGTGCACTTATCAGACTCTATGGGGACAGGAGTGATAGAAATCATTTTTCACACTGGTGTTTATTTCATTATTGTAGCCTAATGGCTCAGCAAATTGTCTTTGGCTGTAATGTTGGAGGAAGAGGTTATTGTGTTGGGTGAAATTATGACCATTCTCCTCGAGGAGAAATTACCCAGTATGTGGCTTATGTTTCACATGTGGGGCATCATGGAGAGCTATTTTCAATGTTGTGGATGTGATGCAACTGTCAGTTTAACTGTTATAACTACTGGCATTGCCAAACAGAAAAAAACATGTCATTAATGTAGATGAAAAATTAGAAGTAGCTAGTCCGAATGCTTCCAGAGGATCAGCAGAGGTCAAATGTTGCCATCTCGATTTCAGTGAAAATACTATTTCAGCCAATTTCAGGGTCCTATACTCAGCTGAGGCTTTGTCTAAGATGTTTTGTTATCAAGATTTGCCACATACAAAGCTATGATGGAGGTTTGTTAAAGGAGGAGAGAGATTGAGAAAGGAAAGAGTGAAAGAAATCACCATGGCATCTCACCAGTGTCAATTTCTAAACCACCGGCCAATGTCTCTGTTATGAAATCTTTCACAGAGAAAAAGAAAGAAATTTTAGATGTTACAATGTTTCATTGTCCCTTATTCTCATGCTACAATAATGTTTGGCTTCAGCAGTGCCGATACAAGCATAAACATTCAACAAACAGAATAATGGTCAGACCATCAATGATTCAGAAAGCAGTAATATAAAGTGTGTAGTGCAAGATGGGAGATGGCAACTGGGAAAACAAAGACATGTGCTGTGCTGAATGTGCTCTCATTTCCCACAATTGTATCTCTAATAAGCAGTGTGTGCAGGTATCTAGCACCTGAAGGAACATTATAAATTAGCACAGCTCATACTTGCAATTGCTTTAAGAGTAAATTACAATCAAGGCTAAAAAAGCATAAGACTCGACTTAAGATAACATTTGTTAAATTAATGTTTACACAAGAACTCATTAAGTGGCTCAGTGAAGTAGAACAGTTATGCACTGGTGGGAGGTGAGGTGGATTGTTATCCTAAAGGCTTGCTGTCTGAGGTGCATGTTGGGGCGCCTACCGACTCGAAGCATCTCAGTATTTGTGAGAAAATCCATTGGAAAGTAATAATAACCATCACTACTAATGTAGCCATGATTGTACTCAAAACAGCTCTAAGAAATCAGAGAGCCAGAAAGGAAGAACATATGGGACCATATGAGATGGACTGTCACTCGAAGGTGCAGCATCTGCTGCATGCACACTCACAAACATTGCACTAATTGTGTTTCAAAGAAAGAGTAAGATAATAAACAACTCCAGGCAAGTTAAGGAGAGTTGCAACCACAAAAATGCTGCATTTAAGATGTTCATTTTTGTTTTTTGAATTATGATAAAAAAAGAACCCCACCACATTAGACGTTTTAGGCTTTTCAAATGTTAAGGTTTGATATTTTCCTTCTTATATTTTACAGTAAGAAATAAGATACAATAATGGAATACAGTTTTGTTTTATTCAATAAAATCAGGCCATAAGGAATCATGATGACATTTTTACTTAATTTTTTTTACATTTTCATGACAAAAGGATGAACAGAATAACTGGATTCATATGAAAAAAATGCATCAAGTATTTCATTTAATCTAATTCAGGACATCTAAATCTCTTTTGGAAAGCATCCTGTTTTAGCTAAGCCTCAGTTCATCAACTAAGTTTATGCACCAATTCATATACAATATACACACACTTACATACAAGAAGATCAAATAATTGACTACTTAAAACAACAGATTCATAAGCATAAAACCATTATAGACAAATGTAAGCTATAGTTTAAGCTATAGTAAGCAAGAAATCTCTTGATTTGCTCAGTTGTAAATTTGGTAATTTTCCTAGAAGATGTTGAGTGGAGATTTGAAAAAATTTGTCTGAGTTGACAAATACTGACATCTTCCATGAGCAGATTTATCTGTTTAGAAATTGCCGATCTGTGATCTCAGACCCATCTCTGTTTCTCTGCACTATTTCAGGCGCTTGTCATGGCAGTCCGATAAGACTTGTATTAGATGTGAGTGAATCAATAACATATTTAATAAAAGGAGTCCAAATCCTGCTTTTAGTAGTATGGTTAAAAAGCCTCAGGCATTCAGTACAAACTGTCAAGTACCAATTAATTAGGTTTAATTAGAGAAGCCAGTGAGATTACCTTCAATCTCACCATCTGTCTGCCTCCAGGCTATTCTCCTACAGCTAAACTTGGTAAACAAAACAGAAAAAGGCAAATATTTGAATGTGGGAATTGTTTGTTCTGCAATACTGATTACACACTCGTACATGTAGATTGTTTTGTTTTCATATAAAGAACAGTAAAAGGCATGTATGGGTCTTATTGCTTTGCTTTTTCCCCCCCCTTAACTTTCCTGACCAGGGCCCCTGGTCTTTGGCTTTGAGCCATGTTCACTTGCCAGTGCATGCAGTCTCCATGGCATCTCAATGGGTCACACAGTACACACCTAAAAGTAAATGAATGAACCTGTTTTAATCCAATTGGAATCCATTTCTCAACTTCTCAACTTGTCACATCCTGTTTCTAAACAGAACACCCTGTTCTCAGTTATGAGTAATGTGAATGATCTTTTGATGGTTATGTGTGTTCAGGATTCACAGGTTATTCTGCTTCATGATATGCAAGGCACATAACAGGAATATAGATAACAGCATTGTGTAAAAACCAGGAAGGTACTCGCAGATGGCTGGTTAAGAGCATTTAGATGTTAATTTAATTATTTTAGCTATGTTTTCTTGTAGCAGTTGTTATATTTGACTAAATCTTTGTGATCAGTATAATTTGATCTCTGAAGTGGGATCTCTGGTGTTCGATGTTCCCTTTACTGAGGATGGGCTTTGATTGTAAATTGGTGTTGTCTGTGGTTAAGTCAGGGGTATCTATTCTCAATGCTATTTTATTAGCTACTGCCCATTCAGTCAAATTCATTCTGATCTGTGAGTGAACAGTTTGCCTATCACTACAGAAACCTCTGAGTCATTCATAAGCAAAGGGATAAAAAAAAAGAAACACACACCACTAAACTGGCTGAAGCAGCACACAAATTACACTGAGCAATCCACAAGTATGTCGGCTTGGCAGGAGATAATCATTCTGTCTGTTGTGCAAGTCAGTTATTAAAATGAAATTGTGGAAATATTCGGCTGGAATGTCTCATTAAATATGGACAGTGCTCCTGCAAGGTGTAGCTGAGATTTTTCTTTTTCAAGTATTTTTCTCATCAACTGATCTGTGCAGGATGGACCCAAGACACATTGGAGGTTTAAATGAAAACTACAGGACTCTCTTTGATGCCTTCATGTCATGACCTTACAGCTTGGCAATGGTAGGATGAGGGCAAACTATTATGCTTTGTTTCTTGATTTTTATTGCACAAGCAGTGAAAACACAAACCCGTCTACTTACTGTTCTGTGTCAACATAAAAAAAAACCTTTGTGAGATTTAAAAAAAAGCCTCCTTGTCTCTCCTTTCTTCACACCCTTCTTGCCTGTCATATCAAATCAACATCTCATTTTCCAGCGTCATTAGTTTGTATGGGGTGGATTGAGGTACCAGTTTGGCCGTGTCATCAGTCCTGGAGAACAAGTAGCTGGTGGACACATTCCTCAATGAAACACTGCCATCTTGTGGCACTTATTGCTTGAGGCAGGTTGTTGACTGGTTTTAAAGAGCTGAAGTAACTAAAAATGTCGTGGGGAGATGTTTTGCTTTGGATTTTTAGGCCAGAGAACTTTGGATTTAAAATTGGGACAAATATTTCAAGATGAGAGATCAGAGTTGTGCAAATCATCAGCTTTTGCCTTGATATATGTGTGCATGATGTTTATAATATTGGCAGATTGTTGTTGATTAATCACTGAAAACCGTGATTATCTTTTGTACAAAGGCTGGTGACCACTTGACTTAGGTTTATCAGAGAATAAGCGGGGGGAAGAAGACTATATCGGTCATAATGTGGACCTGGGCCTTCATTAAGTCTCAGGAATTTAAAATCAAACTCATCTTTTGGCATCTAAATTGCTCAGAGCAGTCTCCTTTACAATCTTAAAATAATATGCACAGTCGATTCTGTGGAATTGTTTTTTAAAAAAATCTGTCATGCACTCTGTAGGGCAGCTCTCATGATGCTGCCAAGCAGCGCTGCACTGTGTGAGAAATCAAAGCGCAGGCGTCGAGTCGGGAGGGAGCCTATCTTGCGCAGACTGGGTAGCTTACTGTACATGGCCACTGATGCTGCTGGATAGATGTAGCCCCTGATGTAAATAAGAATGGCGAGGGCAGCGGACCTAACATGCCGCGATATCTCTGCTTGACATCGGAACCTTTTTTAACGACATCTGGATTTTATAAAACGTGGGGTCCCTTTCTCTCGAATTTAGCTGAATCTGCCTTGACAGCTCGCCCGATGGTTTTCATTTGACACAAAGCAGACGGGCGGCTTCTCCTAATAAACACTCGGGAAAAAATAAACAGGTCATTATGACCTTAGTATCCGCCAGTAAAAGAAAACCATCGGATTGCTTTTACGCGGCAGCATTCTGCTTGCATCTTTTGCTTTGGATTTCGCGTGCCGTGTCCGGAGAGGAGTATGATCGGTTCAGCGTTGAGGTAAGATTAATGGCCTTCCCTCCCCGAGCATCATAAATGAACGAGCTCTCTCCTCCACATCATCTGCCTCAGCGTGAAAAACATACATGCTGGCTCCCTTTGCACGATCATCAGAAGGCATAGCAGCATGTATATTTTGTAAGCCTATTTGCACAGCCAAGGCACTGAAAATATCTCACATTCCTCCTCATTTGTAGGGTGCAATAAAACAGAGTGATGGCTCATTTGAGGATATTAAATTGTGATCCATAATCTAAGCTGATCCAGCCAATGTTCAATCCAGATATGATGCACTCAGAGCTGTTTGTTTTCACAGAAATGTCCTACAGGATGATGCTTCCTTGTTTCATTTGTCAGGTCATCATGAGGTGAGGCAGGTTTCGGCAGCATGAAGATGTTGGAGAGGATTTAAAAATGTACAAGCTTCATAATAGGATTAGTTAGTTTGTACCTTATTAATTGATGTCATATCCATCCTCACCACAGGCACCCTCCCACCACTCTGAAGAAATTAAATGCTGAAGCTGACAGTAACACACACGCATCATTATTCAATTTAATGGCTCACTGAAATCTGCCCAGTATCTGTCTGGAATCTGTGTGTTTGAACAAACACAACTCACAGAGGCAACACGCCCACAGGAGCAAGGGAAAAATGGGATAAACAAGGCGTTTAGCTTAGCAGAAACAGCAGAATGTGGAGGGAGGGATGGAGAGATGGACAGAGGAGACAGCTCGCCAGATTAGCTCGCTGGAGCAAATATTGTAGGCTGTGTTGTGATATGAAGGCAGCTGGTTGGCATGTGGACAGCTGTGGATAATGTGTGCACTTCGTGGCCCTTAACTTCAGTTGTGAGTCTGACAGTGACCCCTGGATGATGCTCAGAATCACTTGCTTCTGTTCATTGCATTAAGTTCCACACTGGCTTTGTAGGGCAAAAGGAGGCAGGGCTGCAGTCCTTCACATGCACACAGTGACCGGAAGCCGCAAGACACAAACACTGACTACTGTCACCAGTGGGGATTCAGATGTTGTTTACACTTGCACTACTGTCCACAGAGCCTCTGAGCAAACACATTTAGACCTGAACCTATGCTGCATAGGTGATCTTTGAACACAATAGATGACATGTTTCTGCTGACATCACAAAAATCATTTTAAGCATTTAATGCCGACTGTACAATTTTGATAATGAAAGAGCTCTGTAATGGTTAGTCACTGCGTCTTGTGGGCCGCATTTTTAAACACCATCATTTTCATTTTTTGTTTTTTTCTGATTTGCTCTTCTGCTGGTGAGCTTAGGGAAAAACTATCCAGTTAAAGCTCCTTAAAATGTTGTGGATGGGGAACCTATTAAATTTTGATGCTGCTTGAGATCAGTTTGTAAGATAATCCTCAGTCCTTTATGTAGGACTGTAGTCTCCAACAACTCTTCTATACTACTGGAAGATAGGAAATCAGCTAAAGAGGTTGAATGAAGCAGCTGTGCAGCTGGAATCTTGCCATGTCCCCGACTTTTCCTCACATCCCACCAACGTGTCAAAGTTTTTCTTTATTCTGTGAATGTACCTCTGCAAAGAGGCAGCTGCCCAAAGACTGACACCAGTTTTTTTTTTTTTTTCAAACAAGACTTGCATGGTTTCCAGAGAGTAATCTAATGATTTGAGTGAGTGACTTTTACTTTAGGGCTTTTAGAGTTAAATGTGCAGACAGCTTTAATAAAGCTTTACATAACTTGAGTTTTCCTTTAGAATATATATTTGTAACCTCATTCAACCTTATACAGTCCCTTGTCTTGTCACATCTTGACTATTGCGTTGCTATCTGGTCAAATGCATCTAAACAAGAACTAAATAAAATCCAGCTTACGCAAAATAGAGCTGCAAGATTAGCTCTACATCGCTCTTTTCAGCATTGTAATAATGCACAATCCATTGTTACGGATGAGAGTTGGAGAGAGACCAGCTTGCAGCATTATATTTCTGAAAAACATCTATATCTCACGTAAACCTACCAGTATATATTCTGAGCTGTTGTGATAGTCACAACTATAGCACTAGACAAGCAGTGAGAGGCAGTTTCGTCTTGCCTAAACCTAAAACTGATGCCCTCAAGAAAACAGTGGTTTACAGCGCACATACAGGAACAGACTTCCACAAGATTTCATTTTAATCGCTAGTAAAGTCAGTTTAAAGAAAATACTTAGAAGAGCTATAATACAGAAAGGGATTGTTGTATTGTCACAAATTTTTTGTTGTATTCTTTTACGAGTTATGTATGTTGATCATTTTATTTTTTATTCTATGTCAATTTAGTGTACTAAGTAAGATTATCAATACCATTTGTTCAATTTTTGTTGACTTCTGTATGTATTTTATGTCTGTTATATTTTCATTAAGCATTTTTTGACATGTATGACTGTATATGTTGCGTATTTTTTTCATTTGTTTTGTTTTTATAAGGTTTTTCTTGTAAATGTTTTAATTGTATTTATTGTATTTATTTTTTTTAGTGCTTTTTTTTTTTCCCCAGGAAGAATAGTCACTACTGAGGCACTGACCAATTGGGATAATAAACAGTAAAAATAATTTAAACCCTTGAATTTAAACAATAAATTGTTTGCAAAACTGTGTTGGGCAATTCAACAAACAATAGTTTTTTCTTCTTATATCGTAGTGGATGAGATACACGTGTGCAAGGTACCGTTGTGGTGGAGGAATATCATTGGTTTGTGTTTAGACTGAACATCTCTTCCAGAATTACAGCCGCTTGTTTGCACTTTGAAGCAAATCATTTCACAATTCTGGATGGTATTTTACAACTAGATTTTTTTTGTTCGTTTTTGATAGCATCACTTCTTTTTTTTTTTAAATGATAGAATCTAAGCATCTACAGAAACTCTTATAATTAGCCATGATAAAGCCCACTATCCTCCTCTTTCTTTTCCATTGCAGAAATGGCTACAGAGGTATGGCTACCTTCCCCACACAAAACCGGGAATGTCTGTCCTGCGTTCAGCCCAAACCATGCACTCAGCAATTGCTGCCATGCAGCGCATCTATGGTCTCAATGTCACAGGGACACTGGATGAGGAAACGAAGGAGTGAGTATACATGTGTTGTGAGAATATAAACACAAGATGTGCAGCAAGTGTTCTATTGTTTGACCACTGATGCCCTGTTGATACATGTGCCATACTTGTAAATTTGAAGAGTAAATGGGAAATGATGAAAGAGACATAGATATTTATTTTACCCTCCATTACATCACCTGAAACAACGTCAGGTGACGGTTTTAACGATTTTCCCTCTTCTCATTTTGCATGATGATGCAGTGATATCACACTAAGGTGAGAACTAATGTTTTGCCTGTGTGTTGTGAGGTTGTTGTTTTCCTTTTTGTAGTTGTGTAATGTGGTATGAATAAGGAGGATTGTAGTTTGGTAAAGTTTAGCAGCATTTTGCATCCTTTATTTTGCAGCTGTGATTTTCTGCCACCTGTCAGGAAGATAATAGTCATGTTCACTTCAATGCTTTGTGTTGTCTTGTGATGCAAACTCTGATCTAAAACTTTTTCACAAACTTAGTTTCTCTTCTCTTCTCTTCTCTTCTCTTCTCTTCTCTTCTCTTCTCTTCTCTTCTCTTCTCTTCTCTTCTCTTCTCTTGTCTTCTCTTCTCTTCTCTTCTCTTCTCTTCTCTGGAAGAGGACTGTAGAGCAAAATACTTCCCATTGTCTCTAAATTGAAGCAGCTACCTTCCTACCTGGGTTTTTTCTAGCATGCTGACAGGTTTCATGTGGTGATGACACGGTGTGGTTGAAAGTTTGACTTTTAAATGTCATAGAAGCCATGACAGCAGACAACGATGGTATGGTCATTGCTGTCTGCTCCTCAGCCTTTCCTGTCATATTTGCTCACCATTAATGTGCCATGAGAGTCAGGGAGTAACACAAGTTAGACTCATAACACCACCAATAAATGTTGTGATCCTAAACGTTTTATCAGAATCTAATGATTTAGTGTGTTTGTGTAATGCAAGGCAATCAACAAGCTTAGCATTCATCATATTTGTCCGACTCAGAATATATTAGAAGTGGAAATTAAATGTCTAAGTTTAAATATATGACTCTTGATTAACAGATTTATATCAGAGTATTGTAATCACAAGCTTACTGCTGATTATGGAAGTCAGTTTTCCAGTTCACTCGCACAATGATTCATCATTTTGGCAGGTTTTTAGTGTACTGCATTTTAAATAGAAGCAAAATATACACACAAATCCATTTCTTTTTACATAAATGTTCTACATTTTAGGTGACTATACACATTAAGTATTTTTTGCATAAAAATAAAAAATTATAGGGAAAAACTGATATCAGTATAGTGATTTACTAGTCGTTATGAGAGTCAGTATCATAATAGATGATTTCTATTTCCCAGTTTATCGTCTGTTTACTCTCCAGGTAGGTGGTTTTGCTGCCCATCTTTTAACTACCTGTCCTCACCTTGGCCTTTTTTAATGCTTTATAAAGTACCACAATACTGCCAAGCATTTCTAATAAGTGTGACATTAAATTTTCTGTGTTTTGACTAGCTGTAGTGAGAACACTGCCTTCCTGCTTGCATTTTGTAGCTGTAAACTGGAATGTGGACCAATTATGCAAGTATTTGGAAGGGAGTGTGCTGTTTTGTGTGCGTAACCAGAGTTCAGTGGTTTGCTCCACAGTTTGCCCAGAGACGAAACCATTCTCAAAGTAAGAACATTTTACATCTTGCAAGCCTCCTTCTAACATGTAATTACTTAACAGGTTAAAGTCACAGAAGTCTCCCACAGTGTTTTTTTCCTACATGCTGCTCCTTTTTTCATTATTTATGCCCTTTAATGGGATTCACAGCAGCTAGAGAAAAACAAAACAAGGTCTTGCAACTTTCTTCACTACGGTACAGTCATTCACATCTCATGTAAATTCAGATCATTTATTGACATGTTTCTGTGTCTTAAATACATATTTTTATTTGTCTTTTTCTTTTACTCCTTTTCACTGGCTTTACATGAAAGTCTCACACTGGAAATTGCCACTCCTTTGGTGTAGACTGAAAGATCATAATGTTTAGATGATGAAATTACAAAATTTTGTAGAAAAAGGATCACAGTTTCCAGATTATAAATCAGAAGGGCTGTCATGACTTACTGATTTTTTTTCTAACGCCAACAAAACGTTGATATTTGTTAAAGTTGGTGCTCTCAGAAACAACTGACTTTCCGTCTATTGGGTGCATCCTTCCTCTGCTTTATCCTATATTTTCTGCTTATTAACAAATGTACTAAACTAGGATTTTAAACACAACTTATTTTGTATTTGTTCCTTTTGAATAAAGTTACATCAAAGTTAACATTAGACTGCCAGCTTTTAGCTTAATGTTGATTTGCAATGTACTGCTTACATAATCATCTTTTTTCGCATGTTGGTTAACCGACAGAACATATTTTTTATTCGCAACACTATTTACACAATGCACATATGTAACATAATGCAAATGCATCAGACTTTGTCTGGCATATGTTGTATAAATAATGGAACTAGGACTCCAGCCTGCTGTGACAGACACACAGTTGTGGGGATGTAAGAGCAAATCTAGATTAAATTGTGCAACTTTAAATGGCTTAAGATATCTATCCGATAGGTGTCACAGGTCTCTTATAAGCCATTTTAAATGCATGTCTTACGTTTAAAGCAATTTAAGAAACACTGAATGTGCTGTCTGTAGCAAGAAATTAAATACACATGATGAGGCTGACACAAGGTATTCCAGAGGGCCTTATAGTTTCATATGTGATGCTAAAATAGGGATTAGCTTTTTCCAGTTGTTGATAAATGACATACATTATCTAAAAACAAACACTGAACAGGATTTTAGTCAAGTTAATCTTTGTTCATTAAGTCCAACAGCAGACTTGCATTTCCCCCTGAGTTCACAGTAATTAACATATCGCCGGAGGTCATCTTGGGTCATGTCATTCCTCAAAGGAACTACTAATCACACTCGAATAGACACTTGGTTCATCCAGTGCCGTGATTAAGGCTCAGACTAGTCAGACAGTGCAGGGGGAGCCAGTCAAGCGCTTTGGCTGCAACAGTGACACAACGTTGGTGCAATGCAGAAAAAGTCTATTTTTGGAGGGGTTGAGCAACAGAGCTGACACCATGGTTAGAAATGGAGGCTCAGGGAGCATTGGATACGATGGATACAGATATCGATTGCCTAAGAGTGGATGCACAGATTTGCACAACAAACCTACAAAGAATATGTCTTGTTAAGAGAACATCTGTGAAATGTATTCATCTAGTCACTTGTTTGCATCCATAACATGCTTAGATCTAAGAGGAATGTGCCCCCAGATGGGTAAACCTCAATAATTACAAGTATACTGATATAATTTGTGAGACATATGTATATTATGAAATTAAATGTTTGCAAAACAATAAAACACTCAATTGAGGCCAAATTTAAAAAGAAACAAATAAACAAATGTACAATTGTGAGGCCTTGGATTTCAGAGTGGCTTCAGTCTGACTGGTAAGCTGTAAAATGTTATGACACTCTAACTAGTGTGCTCCCAGATTCACCAGCTTCCAAAATTCATTCACCCCTGCAGGGTGAGTGTGTGAGCTTAATTTGATGGCCTGGGTACAAAGCTCTCATTGAAGTGTGCAGTGCAGTATTTACGCTCTGATTGGCAGCATTTAAAAAAAAAAAAAAAACAATACTGGCAATTGACAGAACACTTGATAATTATTGTCATCTTTAGCCTGCACCCGTAAATTCACAGGTCACTGTGTGAACCCAATCGGTGCATTTGTTGCCACAAAGTCAATTAGGCTGAACAAGATTTCAAAAATGCTTCATCGCTTAAGACCTCAACAGCTATGGCACAATGTTTCATTGAAGCTAAACAATTCAAGAATTGAAGAATCTAGAAAAAAGGGTAAAAAGAAGGGACAGATTGCAATAGCTTAACACTTTATTGGGCAAAGGACCATATTTGATCACTTCATAGGACAAACAAAATGCCCCCTCATGCTACTCCATGAAATGATTGAACCCCATGGAGCTCTCCTCACCAATCATCAAAGATCTGGCTGCGTTCCAGATATTTCATTGAAATTGTCTTTCAACATAAAAGGAGAAGAAACATTTAGTACTTACCACTTACTACGGTTGGACTGTTATTATTTTAAAGAAAAGTAACCAGGTTTGAAAGACTTTTAATATCCTTGAGTATCACAATAACACTCTTCTCTTGAAATTTAGAATTTTCAAGAATTTCAGTGAGTTCCCAATAAAGGGTTGATGAAATGAAAAATACTTTATTTATCCCTTTTAGAGGGAAATTATTGTTGTAGCAGAGTTTTTTTTTTTTTTTTGTTTTTTTCAAATAATAATAATGATGAAACAAACAATTAAATTAAAGTCGAAGATAGGGCCTTGTTCCGGAGGGTGAT
>JBBBVU010000008.1:18521835-18533704 GCA_037177055.1 Atherinosoma microstoma
TCTTCTCTTTTCTTCTCTTCTCTTCTCTTCTCTTCTCTTCTCTTCTCTTCTCTTCTCTTCTCTTCTCTTCTCTTCTCAAGCTGGATGCAAAAACCACGCTGCGGAGTTCCGGACAAAATCGGAAGTGCTACAAGGTCACGAATGCGGAGATATGCGCTAACGGGACAAAAGTGGCAGCGTACACACATAACCTACAGGTGAGAGACAGTGGAGACAGTTGTTATGGAGACGGCAGTTATTCTCTTAGGGTTCAGATTCCGACATGCCAGTGTTAATTTTCTTAGCTCACTTCTGTCACACATCTCCATCACTTTAACATCCTAAGGTGGCATGCTCTGTGTTGTCATAGAGAATGAACAAGTATGTCATTTGCGTGGGGGTTGGGAATCACATGCACAAACACACACATTAACATGTGCTTTTGTGACTTGCATGTTTGCTGTTCAGCCTATAAATAGTATGCTAGCATGATTAGAAATTGGATCAGGCTTTAACACAATCTATTCATTCTTCCTTTTTATTGAAACCACACAGTTTTAGCAGTGGTATGAAAATTGGATGGTTTCCTCTCCCTCGTACAAAACTGCTTGAAACTGTGTGTAAATTATCCCTAATCTCAGCAGAAATATTCAAACTCTCATCTTATCTGGCATGATTAAGCTCAGGCTTTTAATAGGTTCTGAGGAGAACAGATAAACGGGTCTCTGGCACAACTGCAAATTGACAGGTTACAGCAGTAATAGATGATAACACTGCCAATTTATTCAAATCCTTCCTTCCTTCCTCCCCGAATTTGAATTGATGAACCACCTCTTCTAATGGAATGTCAGTCAGTGCTGAGCCAGTGCTGCCGCTGCCTGCTATTCATGAGTAGAGAGAGAGGGAGATTTCCCTTTCCTCTCTGCCTGCCAGAGACTGATAACGACTGCTGTGTTAAAAAGTTCAGCAAAAGCTGCTGGGCTTGAAATAGTTGTGTCTAGTGCAACTTTTTTTTGTGTCAAGTCATTCTGAGAAGTGAAAATGTTCACTCAAAGTAAATGAGATAACAAGGCAAGGATTAGATACAGCATGTATTTTACTTCCAATTCTCTTGAATATTTTGTTCCCTGTGGTTTAAAATCATGTGTGATTGACGTGCCATTCATTCATTTATGCCTCTTACTATTACAAACTCGTCATGTACAGAAATGTTAGCTTCTGCCTCCTGAAAACCCTTTTCAAATGGTATGATTGTTTTTCTTCCTGCAGTATAAAAAATGTCACACCGAAGGTAGGCGCCCGGGAGACTCATGATGCCATCCGGCGGGCGTTTGATGTGTGGCAGGGTGTGACTCCTCTGCGCTTTGAGGCCGTTCCATACAGTGCCCTGGAGACTGGCAGGCGTGACGTGGACATCACTATCATCTTTGCTTCGGGTTTTCATGGTGACAGTTCACCCTTCGATGGGGAGGGAGGATTCCTCGCCCATGCCTATTTTCCAGGCCCAGGCATTGGGGGGGACACGCACTTCGATTCAGACGAGCCTTGGACCCTGGGGAACCCCAACCATGATGGTGAGAAAATGGGTGTAAGGCTTGACCGTGTGCGAGGGAGAAAGCAGTGGGGTTAATGAGTAAACAGCAGTGACAGAGCAAGTAAGGAAAAAGTGAAGAGAGGCAAGAGAGAAGACAGTGAAGAAAGAAAGGTTGCTAAGTGGAAGAAGTGAGGAAAGCAAACAGATAAGAGAGTATTCATCTGGAGAAATGGATGAGAACTGATGGAAAGCAGATCATGGAAATACAGATGGCTTGACAGGAGGGCATTATGACAGAGATGGTATCGCAGGGCAGGGTGTGAGGGATGCTTAGCCAAAAACAAAGGATGCTGAGATGTCTTTGATGCGTCTGTGCTCTGTAAAGACGCATTACCCCATCTGTCAGGACCTTTTTTTTCCTTGATAATAAGCTCTTCAGATGACAGGATAGAAAGCCATTCTATTTTAAGACATTGCTTGCTGGCACATGATTGTGATTATTTTGTTTTATTGAATTTGATGTAGCTCAGTGGCTCTGGCAGAGCAGCTCAGAGAGGAAAACAATACCTTTCTGAGCCATGCAACCAAACACACTTTAATTACTTTACCTACAGGGTGCCAGGCTTATGAGAGCACCACCAGGCTTCATGTGCCATTCGCTAACATCCTCTCCTCCTATTAGTGGGACGGAAGGGTTACAGACAACATTGTGTGTGTTCCCCTCCTCCCATCTGCTACTTTCTCTCTCTTTCTCTTTTATTCGCTAATAGTAATAGTCTTAGACTCCCAAGTCAGGTTTATGTTCACCCCCCGTGAAGCATCACATGGTCATCCATTTGGAGAACTGAGGCTGATTTTGAAAAGCTTATGTCTCAGCATGTGTGTCTGGGAAGCAGCACCATCTTTAATGGGCTTTCACAGCAGTGCAATTGTAAATGTTGCATGTTAACATGTGCGTTAATGGTAGCTCCAGCCTGTCTCCAGGGAGTCCTCATGGGACATTTTTGTTTAGATGGAGGAGGCTGGTGGAGTTAGATAAATGAGGGAGGTAACCTTTTAGCTGCTGACTGAGGGTCAGTTGCAGTTCTGTGCAGCGCTGTTGGCAGTAGTGGATATATTATTGTAAAGGGCAACAATCTCCTGAGGACAGCTTCAGTCACAAGCTGTACTTAAGTGGTGTATTTCTTTCTGAATCAGGTCGACATTCAGAGCAGAATTCTGACTATATACACTGGCTGGAACATTTTTATTTTTTTCATTTTTGTGTGTGTGTTTGGATATGATATGAAGTGGATACACAATGTTTGTCCATGGTAGACATTTGTGCTCAGGTGCATTACATTCATGCCCTGGGCAGCAACCTGAGCATGTGTCCCTCTGCTTTAGGTGAGCTGGGGCTTATATCTTCCTTTACAGTTTACCTTTACTAATATTTATTTGCAACTTTTTGCACCACTTTAGCTCAGTGGAGGTTATCTCTGGACCAGAAGGTAGCAAGTAATGACAAATTAAATCTTTTAGAATGAAATTAGTCAGCTGGTTATTTATTAGTGATGTTTTTAATCATTTGTCTGTAAAATGGTGTAACATAATATAGAAATGCCCAAGACATTGAACGTCATAGTGTGGGGACATGGCCCCCAGTGCTCCGATGACCACGGGTGCTGCTGTTGCCATCACCTTCCAGGGTTTTTCCAGCTCTTCCTTAACCTCTTGGTATTTCTCCAGTTTCTCATATTGGTTTTTCCTGAGATCACCATTGTTTGGGATGGCTACATCTAACACCACAGCTTTCCTCTGCTGCTTATCCATGATCACAATGTCTGGTTGGTCATTACCATTTTGTCGGTCTGGATCTGGAAGTCCCACAAGATCGTGGCTCTCTCATTCTCCACCACACTGGGAGGTGTTTCCATTTTGACCCAAGGGTCTCCAGTCCATATTCTTCACAAATGTTTCTGTACACTATGCTGGCTGCTTGGTTATGGGGTTCCATGTATTCTTTTCCTGCCAGTCTCTTACACCCTGCTGTTAGGTACTGGATTGTTTCAGAACCCTCTTTGCACAGCCTGCACCTGGGATCCCGCCTGGTGTAATTCAGCAGCACATTTCAAAACTAAAATGTAACATTACTGGTCAACATGACCAAAGACTTCTGGTTGGTATAAAGTAGAAGAAGGAAAAATAAATACTACAAAAAGACTACAATTCTGGGCTCTTAAAGATATTTTCTGTCTCTTTGAAGGGACTTTTTCAGGTCTAACTGGCTGAATAAAGTTCTCAATGGATCACAGGCTCATTTAGAGGTGTTGAGTTTTGTTGCTGTCTCTTCAAGCACTTAAGATTACCATAAACTGGATGATTGAGAATTGACACAGACATCCCAATATGTGTCTACAATGCCCATATTCTATATATCATGTACCATTTGCATTCTGAATGCAGTTTTCCTATTTTCCTCACCAGGCAATGACCTGTTCTTGGTTGCTGTTCATGAGTTGGGCCATGCCCTCGGACTGGAGCACTCCAACGACCCCACTGCTATAATGGCACCTTTCTACCAGTATATGGACACAGAGAACTTCAAACTACCTCATGATGACCTACAGGGAATCCAGAAAATCTATGGTAACATTTTATTATTGCAACAGTACTGAATCACAACATAACACAGCACTCAATATCAAACCTCTAAAAGTTAGTCACCGTTTCAAATATTGCTACAGCCGTCATACTGGGTTAAATGCCAGAAAACAGCATTTGTCAGCTGTTAAAAAGGTCGGCCAATCTGTGTTTTTCAAAGCAACATGAGTCAACTAACAGACTGCCAAAGAGGCTAAAAATTCTGTGCCAAAGTAAAGTGTTCATTGCTCAAAAAAATATCTCAATGGGGACCTTCCCAAATATAGCTAAATCATTCAGGCAAGGAGGAATTGTAGGGTGTAATACTGTCTGTTTTTGTGAATTTAGGACCACCAGATAGAGCTCCACAGCCGACCAGGCCCCCACCAACAGCTCCTCCTCCTCGCTTTTATCCACCCTCAGACCCCCGGAAGCACGATCGCCATGCCAGACCCCATCGCCCACCACAAGGGTCGAAACCGTCCAACCCCAACTCCAAACCAAACATCTGTGATGGAGGCTTCAACACTCTGGCAATCCTCCGACAGGAACTTTTTGTATTCAAAGTAAAGCAGAGAGTCAGCCTGAGTTAGCATTTTCGATGTTCACACAGCAGTTTGGAATGACGCTTTTAATCCATTTTGTCTATTTCTATAGGATCAGTGGTTCTGGAGGGTACGAGACAACTCAGTAGTCCCTGGCTACCCCATGCAGATCAATTACTTCTGGAAAGGCTTACCTCCAAAAATTGATGCCGTGTATGAAAATAGCGAGGGGAAGTTTGTCTTTTTTAAAGGTAAAAAAATGAATCCATTTTTGGTTTTTCAGGGGTTTCTTTCTTTAATTCAAGGAGTTTTTATGCATTAGTTGTGCTGTTGAACAAAGTAAACACATTGTTGATATAATGGAGATTCCTACACCCAGTTTCATTCTGGCTGAATGCAGTGAGACCAGCAAGCTGAAATAAAACACTCCAAAGCAAAAAAAAAAGCTTTAGCAAATGACCTTACAAGTGCTCATGAAAGTGCCATCAGTAATCCTTCACTGGATAATAATGGACAGGGTGATTGTGAGGTTGTAGTATTCTGTATGGCAGGAAAACAGGTGCAGGTCCCAGAGAGCCGTCCATCCATCAGGCAGATTAATATGACATCTGTCACCCAGTGGGATCAGAGAGCGTGATGCTTTATTTATTCACTCAGAGGGACTTAACCACGTGTGTATATGCATGGGCGTGTTCATGTGAGCGTCTAGCCACTTACCGCATGCACAGCACTAGAGCAGCTCTTCTCACTCTGCCTGAGGCGCTTTTGATCAAGCTGAATTAAAAGCAGCAATAACTTAAATGAAACTTAAAACAAGACGTCTCAATGGACCCTTCAGAGCATCATCTTGCTGCTTATTGTATAATATTTAAACAAAGTGATAGATCTGGTCTTTGAAATCATGTGAAGTGGGAAAAAAAAAAACACTAGACACACACTATAACCCACACAGAGGAGAAGAATACACTGAAAGCCCCAAGTGTTTTCTCTAGTGTGATTTTGAGTTGATGTTCATGGTTGTGTCATTGTCCCAGTGCATCCTAACAGAGTTTTTTTTTTATTTAAATTTTTAATTTAGGAAACCGTTTCTGGGTGTTCAAGGACACAACTCTCCAGCCTTCGTACCCTCAGGACATCTCTCTGTTTGGGAGTGGAATGCCCACACAGAGTATCGAGACAGCTGTCTGGTGGGAAGATGTTGCCAAGACCTACTTCTTCAAAGGAGACAGGTCTGTGTGGATTAGAAGCTTTTTCATGAAGTCAAGGATTTTGCTGTACTGCAATCTGGCCAGGTTGAAAATAACCACATGAGAGCAGTAATGCATTAAGCTATTTAGGATATGGAAAGGAACGTTGATTCCATAGAAACTGTCACAAAAACAGAGTTGGAACTAATCTATGTTTATATTTTAGCTTTAAATAAGTTCAGGCATTCCTTTCTTTTCATGTGGCAAATATTTTCAGCGTGTTACATGCCTGGACTACAGGCATGTAGTCTGATTTAGCCTCCAGACTATTATGCTGTACTATGTGCAGAATGTATTTTGGTATTGTAATGCTGAATCTTGCAGGTCTTTCCCTGAAATTCACAGTCTTGATGAGTGCAGCTTTTGCTCCAAAAACTCTACTTATCATTTTATAATAATAGTGCCTCAACTGGTGAGAAAGTTCCTCCTTCGCATGAGCAATAATCTACCACCACACCAAAACCAATGTTGGCTTTTTAACTTTTTGCTGATAACACAGATTGTCCCTCTCCTTGTTGGCCTGAAAGACACCTATTTCCATAGAGAATTTTTAATTTAGTTTAAACTGACCGTTGAACAGTTTTTGTCTTTGCCTGAGTCCATCATATTGTACATAACCTTGGGATTATAAAGCTGCAGCATTTCTGCTAAAGATTTTGTTTATCTGTATTTATTCTTTTGTTTGCATGGATTGCCTCCTCCCTACCATCAAGCCTGTGCGGACACACATGCAACATCATCATCTTCATCATCACACTTTTTAGAGCAGCTTCCATACCTCTGTCCAGTGATGAGATGTTAGATCAAACACCCTGTTTCAGGCATTGGTTGTTATTGTCACAAGATGCTGAAGGCTTTCCATGACAGAAACGTGGTGCATGCGTGAATAACCTGAAACTGCCCATTTGGCACATCCAGGTGTGACAGCAATCCAAAACCTTTTTAAATATATTCTCCTGGAAATATCTCTTTGACACTGCATCGGCCTGAGGGTGATGATGGGCTCCGTCATCCTAGCTGAGGTATTTCATGTCCTTGAGGCTAGATTTTTTCACCTGCAGTGGAAATTGTTCCAACTCCCTGTTTGCATTACTTTTTTTTTTTTTACATAGCCTATTAACTTTGATGAGATATGTTGTAGTTGAAATTGAAGTCTCTCCGAAGCAACTAAATCAGAAGATCAGTTGTTTATCTGTGTGCATCACAGGGTTATACAGTATGAGAATATGCCAGTCTGACTCAGATGTTCAGCTGTCATGATAAATCCTATCCCGAGAGGTCACAGGACCCTGTGGTGGCTCATGACAAAATGCTTTGTCATCCTGAACCACTCGATGTGACAAACAGGACATTCTGTCAGTCATCACAAACACGATTTGATCACTGTAAACATGAGTGAGTGTGATGGGATGCTGGTGGTTCCCTAATTTGAAAAAAATAACACTGAGTAAAATTATTTACAAGTATAAGACCAGTCTATGAGAAGCATATCAATTACAGTGACTTCTGGAACTAATTTGCATACCAGATGGACACAGCTTGGATGATTGATTGACCACTTTTTTCATTTATGTGAGATAAGTCTGTTGTAGTCATACTGAAAGTATGCTCAGCTGCATGCTTTAGATAGCTCACGGCCATTCATTATTAACATAGTACACAAGTTTTATCATATGTCATAGTATCAAGCTACAATTTGCATTATTACAGTTGTCTTGGATTCTAAAGAGAGATAAAAGATAATTTTGGATTTAGGTGGACAATGGCTGTTTTGAAGAACATGCAATGTGCATAACGGGGCATGGAAAAACTTGCAAATTGGGTCTGACTTGGCAAAGATTGAAATTAAATAACTAATCAGCTGTTTATGATCTGGGCCAGCACACAGTAAACTCACATGACTGACTATTTACCCACTTATGTTATAGTCTGCTGGATATTCCCTGTTACTAAAGTAATTCCTGCAGCAGAACTCACTTTGTGAACTTGTCCGCTGCAGTTATTTGTTTCCTGTTTGAAATACAACTTCTTTTATTGAAATACAACCGCCCATACTGCCACCCTCTGGCATCAGTACACAGTCTAGTTCATTTGCTTCAAGACAGTTAAGGAAAATGTTTTGGATTCAAATTTCTTTCTTGCATCTTTTCGAAAGACTGCTTTAAATTTGCTTTGCTCGTGAATGAAAGCTTCGCTACTGTTTGCAAACTAAGCATTAGTATTTGGCTTTGCCTCCTTAGCTGAATGAACAAGTTTCACATTCAAATTGAAGAAAGGTAAAGTAAAAGGCAAGCTGCAGCAGTTGTTTATTAGAAACAGTAGATCAGGCATAAAATTGTATTTTGTGTGCAATTATGACATGTTTATGCTTCATAGCTCTTACATTATAAAGTTCACTCCTCAGCACAACTTCACACAGACTGGCAGGAAAGTGCACTATCACTAGTTTATAGTTGAAAATTCCCATCCTGCTGAGTGAACTTCTGTGTGGGCAGCTCAGCAGGATGGAAAGCAAAGCAGAGACAGTAGAGCTGAACTGACATTACCGGCAGAAGGCTGGATTTCTGCTGATTTTTTAAAAGAAATATTTCACTTGGTGTGCCTCTAAGGGAATTAGCATATTAAATACCCAATACATTTTGCGTTTTCTTTCTAGAGAGACTTATAATGGACATGAGTGAGCACTGACCATGATAACTGGTCCAATCATTTTAAGTGTAAAGTGACAGAGTTCCTAAACCTGTTTCAACTGTTTTGATACCCCTGTCTGTCCTCTTGTAGATACTGGAGGTATAATGAGGACATGAGGACCATGGACCCCGGTTACCCTAAACCCATCACCATCTGGAAGGGCATCCCTGACTCACCACAGGGGGCTTTTGTGGATAAAGCCAATGGTATGGCCATTTAACTTAATGTAAAACCTGGATTCATCAATCGATTGTAACTAAGTATATTTACTTACTGAACTCCAAATTTGAGGTACTTGAAGATTCTGAAATAGATCATGTATTTTTAGCTTTACAGTACTTTCATTACTTACTTCACTGCAACACACAGTTATTTTCATTGTCAGTTTATCCATCATTTATGTTTTCTATAATAAATCAATATGTTTTGGCTTAAAAAATATCAGGAAATGAGACAGAGGCCTTTCTGTGTGTAGTTTGCATGTCCTCCCTGTGAATGTGTGGGTTCTCTCTGGGTACTCTGGCTTTGTCCCACCATCCAAAGACATGCATGTTGATTAATTGATCACTCTAAATTGGAGTCAGTGAGAGTGTGAATGATTGTTTGTCTCTGTATGTTTGCCCTGTGATAGACTAGGGACCTGTTCAGAGTGTAATCTGCCTCTTGCCTGTTAATTGCTGGGATAGGCTCCAGCCTCCCCACGACCCTGAATTGGAATAAGTGGTATACAAAATTAATTCAGAATGTTTAGTTTTTTTCATCATTCTGACAACATTTTCAAGGAACTTTGCACCTCTAACAGAATACCTTTGCGGAGTGATATAACTATTTTGGATGTTATCTTTTCCTTCACTGATAGGATTAAAGTTATAGTTTTTCTACTTTATAAGAATTAGTGATGTGATACACAATAGGAAACGGTGAGCTGAGTGAAGTTGCAATACTGATATTTAATTTCTTTGTAACAAGATGCAATGTTGACTATGGTGCACTATCATAGTGGTTCAATCAACAGGAGAATGTGGTGGTAATAAGTTATGGTGCTTTCTGTAGCTGAAAAAGACACATTGAACCACAGTCTTTGTTGCATGTCTCCCTTTCAATGTTTTTAGTAGCTTTTGTCAAACTGTTAAAAAAATGTTTGTGTCCCACCATCCAGGCTTCACCTACTTTTACAAGGGAAAGGAGTACTGGAAGTTCAACAACCAGCTACTACGTGTGGAGCCCAGTTACCCAAGGTCCATTCTGCGGGACTTCATGGGCTGTGATGGCCTACCTGCCGACCCTGACTGGGACTGGAACCCCCCCGTGGCAGAAGAGCGCCACTACGACAACGGTGACGTGGATGTAGTCATCAAACTGGACAGCGTAGGGGGTACGGAGAAAGCTGTGGCCATTGCCATCCCCTGTGTTCTGGCACTGTGCATGATGGTCCTCCTCTACACCATTTTTCAGTTCAGGAGGAAGAGTACACAGCGCCACATACTGTACTGCAAGCGCTCCATGCAGGAGTGGGTTTGAGGGACTACTGCACTGTAAAGAGAGGAGTGTGAAGCTCTGATAAAGGCTCAGTACAGGAGGTTTGCCATGTTGGCAGTTTTCAGAGCTGCTGGAATTTGTAACATGCAAGCTGCAAGGAAGGGAAGCGATCAACAGAACTCAAGTAAAGACAGTGATGGAGCCACATCTCCTTTGTCCAACTAATATGTATGTATCTGCTTTGACCTTTTCTGTATCTCGGAATGAACTCAATTTAGTGAGAAAGAATTATGCTCCTGTAAGTGGGACCTTTGTCTATCCCCATCACTGCATGCCGCTTAAAAAGCCCTTAGCACTAACTTCAGTGGACAAATTAGATTTAGGATATTACTTTACTTTCATTTCTTAATTAAATTGCCCTGAGCTGTGCCCCCCCCCTCCCCCTTTTTTTTCTTTCCAATTTAAGGTCTCGGTAAAAGATTATTCATTGTGTGGAGGAGCGATACACAAACCAAATATGACCTTTTCTTCCAAAGAGGATTACTGCTCAATGTTGTTTTTGATTGGATATTTTTCCTCCTTGGATCTAACATTGTGGATCAGACTCTGATTTCCCTATGCCATTTCTGTTCATATATACCCATCTGCTCTGTAATCTATTTGGAGAGAATGCAGCTGTAAGCTGGAGCTAGTAACTCAAGACTACTCAAGACTGTTGCGGCGGTCTTTCTCCAAAACAGGGGCCAAAACCCTCTCTGCAATATTTATGAGACTGCCTTAATCACAGACTGCTTAAGTTCTGTCTCTCTCTCTTTCTCTGGTGTGGAAGTTGGATACCGAGTGGCACAGTAGGAAAATATAAAATCATGTATGAAGTCATTAATTAGTGCCCACAATGCAACTTTAAGCCACTATTTAAGGACAGTTTGATCCACAACAGGTTCATTGTTTATGAAAATGTCAGCTGCCAAACGTCAGCTTTCATTTACTGCCTCACCGGAGGGTATGAGAGAGAATAGGAAGGTTAATTATGTGCGTATGTTTGTGTGTGTGTGTGTTTGTGTGAAAGAAAATATTTCCCCACGTCATGTATGTACTGTACTGTAGTGTCTGTTATTGAACAGCTAACATCCTGCTTTCCTTTTTATCTTGCAAAGTTTGGAAACCAGTTCTCCAAACAGAATGAGTCCACACATTTTAGATAGTTTTATTAATCCTTTTGGTGTTTCTTTTTCAAATTTTGTACAAAGTTTATGAGTGTGACAACATTTTTCAAAAAGAGCTCGACATGCAGAGTGAAAAAACAAGAGAAAAGAAGGTAAAGAAACTAAAAGAAAATCATCCATTCCTCCTTTTTTCCCAGAAGCACATCTGCCTTGTATCTCTACTTACACACTTGTCACCAAGTTACGCGAATAGTTTTGGATGAATCACACTGCTGTAAAGAAGAAAGCATGTGTCTACAGTAATTAGAGGAAATAACAAAGCTTACTATTGGCTAAATTTTTGACTTTTGGAAAACGTTGAACAAGTATTGCCTGTGCATTTAGTAATAGAATCAGGCTGTTATATGTACTGTAACTGTAAGTAAGCATTATGCAAATACTATACATAGCCTAAAATATGCTACATTAACATATTACTATTAAATGTTTAGAATCACTTCCACATGGTTGGATTTAATATATGTATTGGAAATACAAAACTAGCAAAGTCTGATGACCCACATTTCACATATATTATGACACATGATGTTTTAAATAAACAAACAA
>JBBBVU010000008.1:18546529-18556907 GCA_037177055.1 Atherinosoma microstoma
ATCTATCTATCTATCTATCTATCTATCTATCTATCTATCTATCTATCTATCTATCTATCTATCTGTCTATCTATCTAATTAACGTAAAGATTTCAGATAAACTAATAGAAATGTAACTTACTTGATTATGTGTATTTCATCATTAAACTGAAGCCAATCAGGACAATAACAGCCCCGAGTCAAACAATAACCACAAGACCCACACGTCACTCGCACCAATTTCAAGCTACATTAATGGTCCTCATGACAAGCCTGATATTTGATATAAATGGGCTTTTTGCCCTCTAAGCTCCTATTCACAACCCACTGAGCAAGAAAACAGCTTTAACCAGTAAAACTTGAGGAAGAACAAATCTGCTTCACGCCACCATGAAGACTCTGCTGCTGGCTTCTGCTCTCTTTGTAGGACTGTTCAGCTCCTCAGCTGCTGTTCCAGCCCCTGCTCCTTTTCCTGTCCCCTACCATGCCTTCTGCAGAGCCCTCTGGTGAGTTTGCCAATTTGTTGTTTAAAAAAACCTGATTTCACTTAACTAGTGAGATGGCATTGACACCAAAACAAATGTTTTCTTCATTCAGTCAGGAATGAGTCCTAACCATCACTGCTGTCTCTTTTTTCAGGCTCTTTGCAGTACCTTGCACTGAAATCAGCAACAAAATGTCGCTACAGATTCAAATGTCTGCTCCTGACTATACAGTAAAAGTCACCTTTTTCTTAATGAAGAGTAGAACTGAGTAGAAATTTGGTTTCATGTTAGTGTTGAATAAAAGAAAATATCTAATCTGATGTAATGGTTTTTGTTGCAGCTTGTGTCAGCTACTCCTTTGTTTATCAAAGCGAACCACACTTCCCTTGACGGCATCCAGGCACAAAACATCACTTTCTCATTTAGCCCCACTGTTCTAACTGGGGGCTGCCGTGTGTCTGTACGTATAAAGCACTTTTTTTTTTATCTTCTCAATGATTTATTTAGAAATCAGTAGGTCAGTAAGTTGCTTATTTTAGTTTTCGGGCATTAAAAGTCATATATATTACCTATGTACTTATCTGTGTCCTAATTCATCAGGCACAGTCCACCTCTCTTGGATTCACAAGCCTTCTGGATAATGGCCTCAATTACTGCAACCTCTACAACCTGCTGTCAGGTCAGCACAGAAGTCCACAATAACTTTTTTTTAATTGATTCATTTAATCAACACACACTATTTCATTTTAGAAAATGAATGTGGAATGACATAATTTCCTTTAATGTTTTGATTTCCAGCAAGTGGCCTGATCTCAGCTCCAGGCTTCATGGAAATGACCAATGAGTGGGCCTGCATGGGATACGCCATGGCCAAATGCAAAGCCTAACAACCTTTAAAGCTGACATCTATTTATCCAATGACAGAATTCATTTAGTCATATATGAATTATGAACTAAGGATTAGAGCTACAATTCCCTGGTGGGATGCATTTCCAACCATGATGAGAAAATAGCCAATAAAAAATGTTGCAATTTTATTATGCTGTCTTTCTTTCCTTGTTTTTGTTTGTCAAAACCAATGACTGTAAATGAAAAAACATGTGTGGCCCCGGTAGTCATAATTATTGGCACTTGTAAATTATAAGTCTATAAAAGTCTTAATTTCAAAAATCATCAAAAATTTTATACAAATGTACAATTTTCATATAATCAAAATATATAAAATCACTGAACAATAACAAAAAACAAAACTAATCTTGGTACTAAGATTGTGGAATGGTTAAAAAGTCATCACACAAAGTGTCTGGATTGTTTGCAGATGAATAAAGTTGGTTCTCAGGTTTCCAATGGGAGTGATTTTGCAGATTTCTTAATCACTTTGGTGTATTTCTCACATCAGAATTAGCATTCTCATAACTATTAGCTCAAAATCCACAACAATAGGTCATCTGTGCACATCAGAGCAGCATGTCTCATTGCATTGATAAAGTTGCAAATGCTTTTGGACATGTAGCATTTGTTTTCATTGTTATTTCATGACATTATCATTTGCCATGGTCATATCAGTCATCTGTTATGTCATCACACGCTGCATCCACGGCAGCCAGAAGGGTCATCTGTGTATGTGGCTGACGATCATACTTTCCATCTTCATGCTGAGAAATTTTCCTCTATGGGGTTGGGGAATGGGGAGCAGGGTGATAGGAGCTCCATCAAAATCCTGTTGTAGGTCGCAAACGATTGCCTGATGATGTTGGAGCAATGGAAACTGACACTATCCCAAACTTTCGCGTATTTCGCAAAGTCATCTTCAATCTGATGCCTCTCTTGTTCAAGGATGAGATCTCTGTAGAGTGTTTAAAAAGGTGACAAGACGCTCGTTATTGTATGACCCAAAAATGGGAAAACGCATTAGCACACCATTCTCAGAGATAGCAGCACCCATGGTTATGTTCCTGCCCCGTTGGCCTGGCACATCGAGTGCAGCTCTGTGGCAGATGATATTTTAATCATGCCCTTTGCATTTTCGTTCTGCATGATTGCAAAATTTGTTTGTATTTTCTTAATGTGAGACGCATCAGAGTCAGATTAATGATGGAATGTTTTTCCTCTTTTCTTGTTTGGTGATGCATCTTTCTAGGTAATATTCTCTTCTTTGTCCCTTCAAAATATTACATGTGCTTTAAAAATCTGCTCTTGTGGCTCAAATGTTTCTTATCTTTTATTTTTTTCTCTTTCATACCATTGCAAACTGCATCTTTAAAGGCATTGTTTTTCTGCAACCAATATATACAGGATCACCACCCTTCTCCAGACAATCCTTATGTTCAAAGCTTGTAGAGTCAATCTGTAAATCTCACCACTGTTCCTAGTGTTCCTTATTTCAGAATCTGAATGAAATATCTTTTCTCTGTCTGAAAAAGCCCTCAATCACTGCAACCTGTTAATAAGGGAGGCTCTATTTCATAGCAATGTCTTATGTGGAAACGGATACTTGTGATGCAAAGTAATTTTGAATAATTTTGTCTTGTAATCATAGTTATTTGAGCTGTTTTCTCCTCATGAACATATTTTTTTTCTGCTTTTGATGATAAATTGACAGCTTCCACATTTTTGTTTTGGTATATAGCATCAATATACATAACACCAGGATTTGTAGAGGTGATCATTACATGGATATGGCTTTGCTATGAATTCGCCTTCTTGTAGAAATTAACATGGCAGCAATACTTAAATCTTTATTTTGTTGAGTTTATTTCAACAAACTTTGTGCTTTGTGAAAGATATGCTCCAGTTGGGCCATTTCTTTCTGACTGTGTTCTCCACACTTAACTCATAAATGCTGTATGTTTTAATGTTACTTACCCACACCCTGGCCTTGTTAATACAATAAAATTAGTGTGGTGGCATTGTAAACATCATCTTATCATGTGCTGTTTCATATGATTTCTGTCGACAAAAATAGTAATTTTCATCATCAGAAAATAACAGAAGCTTTACACTTTGTTTGTAAAATCACTTTAGTCTTGACTAATGATGCATGATTACCATTCATGAGTCAGTTGACTTCCATTAGCTGGATATGATTGAAAGTGAAACATCTGAGAATCATGAAGCTTGACAGCAGATGATGCTGATGCATGTAATCTAATCTCAATGCAGAATGTGTTATAGTTATAGTGAACTGGTCCACAGTGCAAGATATCACACTATACAGTATGTGTTCTTGAATTATTTCCTCTTTAAAACCCAGGTTGCTAAGTGACATCAACGTTTGATATATTATTTATTACATAAAGGCAATGGCGTTCAGTGTTTTGCTTAAAGACCATAAGCACTGTTGGTGTGGCCACAATTACGAATACCCTCTGACTTGTGAATGGTTAAATTTTGGTGTTGAAAATACACAGTTAGGGGGAGGAAAAAGGCAAATAGTTAGGTTTAGACATTACAACACATATTGGGGTAGAAAATTGCACATGGTTAGGCATTTTACCTTTTACTGCTCATACTTTGGGGTTGCTGTCATGTCACATGGATGCGGCCTTACACAAAATATGCTAGGTATACATAGCTATCAGTCTTACACATGAATTGTAATTCAATTCAACTTGGTACCGTCAGACAGATCTGATGTATGGAAACTTAAAAGAGGCAACAGCAAAAAGAAACAAAAAAATTTCAAAATTAATTGCTAAACATTTTAAGATAAATAAAAGTCCAGCTCATTAACTGGTCTGTGTCATGTTGGGGACAGTGATGGCTTCTGGCTAATCAGCCGAGTACAAAAGTAAAATTCATAATCAGTATTTGTGTTTCAAGCTGAGTTAAAATACTTCACTGTATTGTCAAAGTGAGCGGAAGAAGACATTTCTTTCTGTTATAGACAAGATGGGCTATACAAGTGTAGTTTAGTTTGCACACAGCCTCAAAGCAAGAAGGTTCCTAATTTGAGTTAGCAAGTTTGTTTTCCCAGTGCATGCATGGGTTCCTTCCACAGTCCCAAACATAAGTGTTAGGTCAATAGGTGTTTCTAAATTGACCCTCGGAATAAGTGTGAGCGTGCATTGTTGTTTGTCCTGTTGTTTCAGTGTTGGCCTGATTATGGACAGAGACCTATCCAGGGTGTGCCCTTTCTCTCACTTGATGGACACAGAAAAGGTGGGGGAGCATTACCAAAGAAAAGCATTGAAACGTAAAGAGGTGTTGGTATATTCTTTTTTCTTTCTCTTTAGGGCGAGGATAGGCAATTATGACTGAAGCTAAAAAGCAATTATGAAATTATATGGTGAAATTCAAAATATTTATTTGTGTCATTCACAAGACTTTTACCATCTGAGACCACGCTGTTCACAGTGAACTCATTAATAGTAAATGATGCGTACTGAATTATTTTACCCTTGTATGTGCATATATATTTGTATGTATGTGTGTGCATGACAGCTTTTACTGTTCACTTCTGGTGTGGTTTTATCATTGTGGCATATTTCCTTTTATAAAAATTTTTATGGCTTACTGTAAGATTAATCTCAGGGATCAATATTATCTGCTTTGGTAAATATCTTTCACTGTAAGTGGACCACAATTAGATCATTTTGTTAAATTTCAGGTTTAAAAAGATGCAAATGCAACTCAGAGAATCTGTATAACTAATGCCCTGCTAATGTACAGTGACCTGAAAAAGTATTACTCCCTCTAATGTTTCCACATTTTGTTAAGTTACAGCTGAAAACTTAAATGTATTTTTATTGGAATTTTATGTGATAGACCAACAGAAAGAAGTTCCCAATAGTAAAGTGCAAAGAAAATTTGTGATTTCTAACATTTTCTACAAAAAGAATCTAAAAGGTGCAGCGAGCATTTATATTCAGCTTGCCTGAGTTAATACTTTGTAGAATCACTTTTTGCTGCGATTATAGTTTTTTGGGATTATGTCTCTACCAGCTTTGGTAGAGACCTGTTGTTTTTGCCCATTCTTCTTTGCAAAATAACTCAAGCTCAGGGAGATAAGATAAAAGCATCTGTTAAGAGAAATTTTCAAATCTTTCCACAGATTCTCAGTTGGATATTAGGGTCTGTACTTTGTGCCATTTCAGCTAGCGAATATACAATATCCCATTGTAGTTCTGGCTGTATGTTTAGTCCTTGTCCTGCAGGAAGGTGAACCTCTGCCCCAGTCTCAAGTCTTTTGCAGCCTCTAACATGTTTTCTTTTACAATTTCCCTGTATTTAGCTCCATCCATCTTCCTACCAACTCTGACCAGCTTCCTTGTAGAGAAGCATCCCCACAGTAGGAGGCTGCCAACACCATGTTTCCTGGTGGAGATGTTGTGCTGGTGATGTGCAGTGTTAGTTTCCTGACACACATAGTGTCTTGCATTTAGGTGAATAAGATCAACTTTTGTCTCATCTGATCAGAGCAGCTTTTTCCACATGTTTGCTGTGTCCCCTACATGGCTTGTGGCAAACTACAAACAGGACTTATTATGGCTTCCTTTCAATAATACTTTTCTTTTCACCACTCTTCCATAAAGGCCAGATTTGTGGAGTATTTGACTAGTTGTCTTAAGGACAGATCCTTACACCTGAGCTGTAGATTTCTGCAGCTCCTCCAGAGTTACCATGGTACTCTTAGCTGCTTCTCTGATTAGTGATCTTTATGCCCGCCCTGTGAGTTTAGGTGGAAAATTATGTCTTGGTTTGCTCTTATGCTCTTTCCATTTTCATATGATGGATTGAACTGCATGAGATGTTCAAAAACACATTAAACTAATTTCTTTCTGTGACTAAATTAACCGAAAAGGAACACTCACTTTTTCATTTTGCTTTGATGAAAAGTGAATCTGTATTACTGAGTGATCCCAAATATTAGAATTAATTCAAAGTTTGAGTCAGACTTGCATATTTCATCAGAATCATTGTTCCACTTCATGTATTCACAAAGGCATCATAGAAAGGTTGGATGCTACTTATCTTGCATATGGGAACATATGGATGAATCTACATTTTGGTATCTTAAAAGAATTACTAAAATTAGAAACATTATTTCCAAAAGGAACTTAAATTTAACTCTACATTTAACTGGATGACAGTACAAATATATGCAGACATCTATTAGTTTAAAACACAGTGAAGAAGGCATTGCACTGGCCCATATAAGAAATAAAAGAATGGTCAAAGGGCCTTCTTGTTGTCTACCAGCTTTTCAAAGTTCTGAAATGTATTTTTGATTTCATGCTTGGAAAGTGTCTACAAGGACTGATCAGATGGAGCTGCCCGAAGCTGAAACAACTTTCAGTCATTCTGCTGCCCTCTGCTGGGCTCAGCTCAGGGCAGAGGAAGTCTGTTTTTGTTGTTTGTTGCACTTGATAAACTGGGTTCTGTTCTGTTCGACACATTACATTTAGGTTTTTGTCAGAAACAAGAAAACATGAATCAAGATTAAATGAAAACAGAAAAATGTATTTTATGAAGAAAAAGAAAAGAAATGCAAGAATCTACTGTAAATGGGTTTGCAGCCACCTCATGTGCAAAGGATGTAGCATTTCTTTCAATTTTTCCGCTTTTCTAAAGTTAATAAAGTTTTTAAACCAGTTTTTGCTCATACTTTTGATCACTGATTTCTTAAAGTAGCTTATAGCCCCGCTTATTTCCTGAGGAACAGATGTTTATTGAAACTGGCAAAGAGAAAAGTGTCATTGTTGAGTTTTTCTCTTCCACATCAAATTACATTAGAAAGGGTTAAATTGAAAGTGAAATTGCAATTAATCTTCAAAAGTTTAGCTGTAACACAAGTAAAACTAATGTTCACACATCCTAAAGGCAAATTGATGTTAATCTGTTAAAGAAAATATCAATAATACAATTACTTTTATAATAAACTCATTTGAAGTAAATACATTCACTCATATTGCAGGACTTAAAGTCAACCACAAAACACATTTCAAATTTCACAATCATTTGCAGACAGCGACCCCATACCCGAGGCAGAGCCATTCATTTGTGAACTCAATGAAGCCTGGAGTTTTGGTAAGTCCACTTCCTGCACAGATAAAAAACAAACAAAAGGTATGAAGTCAATGAGCAAGCTCTATTAGGAGATTTTAAGACTGGATTACTGTTTGCCCTCAGTTAGGTAGTAAGATGATCAAAACAAAGAAAATCTAATCAACATGTGAAAACGTACCTTTCATAACTTTGTAGAGGTTACAGTAGTTAGTGCCGTTATCAAACAGACTGAACCAAAATGGAGACGCAGAGGAACCCTAAACATCAACCAGAGAGAACATGTTAGAGACAAGTGGCATATACTGTATATGACTTCCACATAAAGAGTGATTTACTAAAAACAATTAATTTGCAAAAAGATGTCTGATACCTCCACATGACAGCCCATGTTCATGGTTGTGGGCACCAAGGTGAAGTTCAGGTTCTCGATCTGTCCGACCGCAGAAGTGTGGTTGGCCAGAATATGTCCAGGAGTCACAGGACCGAGCTGGAAAGGAAATGCAGAAAAAACATTTTGGAAATACAGATGGACTATTTTGACCGTATCAGTCTGTATCAGTAACAAAAAAACATGCTTACACAGAAGAGTACATTATCAATGTTTCTTTTCTCCTCCTTTTTACCTTATATGACTGCTTGCCTTTAATTACAGTCACAATGGCCATGTTAACTTGATCACATGGAATTCCAAGTAACCTGAGAACAGAAAGTTGGAAATTTAGACAATTATATATGTATATGAAATCCAATCATGGAAAAATGAAAAAGCCTACCAGGCAATCTTGCAGAAAGCATGTGAAGTTTCAGGTGTTCTACCACTTGTGAAGATGCACAATCCTAAAAGAAGTGCAGATGCTAAAACAGCAGTCCTCGCAGTCATGATGGAGATCGTTCCTTCTTGTTCCAGAGGCACGACTGGATGTGTTCACAGTACCAGTTTTATTCAGATCTCAGTCAGGATAAAGAGCAAACTCGAAGGCCATTGGTTTGTCATGTGGAGCCATGGAAAAGTAATCTTCATGACAGATTGCATGAAGTGCATGGTGTGTTTTTCACAGCTCAGATCAGACTCGGCTGTTTAAAGGAGCGAACACATTCTTTATTTTGTCCTTCATTTGTTGTTGTACATTTTCCTCCACTGGATTTAAGTTTCTTTATCTGCATGATTTCTTTAACCTTTAACATGTTACTGCAATTTTTGCTTTCCTTTCACCCTAACCCCATTTCCATCTTTTTTCTTTTTTCCCTCCTATTTCATGCTTGAATGTTTTTGTTTGTTTGTTTATTCTTTTTATCTAACCAGCAGTCTTTTTTTTTTTTAAATTTGGAAATATTGGTAAAATTGTCAAAATTGTCCTACCAAGTGAAGCCTCCACAGCAAGGAGACGAGAGTCTTATTAAGAGAATATGGTTGAATGACCAGAATATTGTTGCTTGAGCCTTTGCGGATTAATTTAACCAAAGATGATGCCTTCATTTGTGGTTTTTTTGTTGTTGTTCTTTTTATTATAACATTTCAAAGATGTTGAATTTATCCATATTTAAGAGTAGTGAAAGTAAGAAATAAAATATATATACATTTTTCACACTGATAAGTGAACTTAGCACAAAAAGGATAGAAATGTGCGTTTGATTGATTATTTCTCCCCTTTAATAATACCAGTCGGTGTTGTATTACAGAAGGATGTTGCAGGGGGATTCTGGCACAGTTTTTGGGTCCACTACCCACATGTTTACTTGTGTTGCTCATTCCACAGAAACAGAATCCTTACAAGTTATACCTTGATCTAAAGGTGACTTATCAAGCTTTAAAATGATGTATTATACATTTAATGTTGTTTTGGCTGGGTATATAAAAATTGAAAAAATAATAAGAAATGTTGACACAATTGCATTCAACTTTATAGAACTATTTATCAGTTTACTATTTCATTGACATGCGAGAAGTATTATAAAGATTTATTGTGTTCAAATGAATATAAATAAAAGTTTTATCTACACCTTCTTTCAAAACTGTGCTTATATTGTGAGTGTTTCACAAAAAGATAATATAGAATGACTCAATAGACAGAAAGTACAGAAATGTAAGTGTGAACTTTTTACAAGGTCTTCACACATTTTTCTGCAAGAATCTCAATTTGAAAAAATAGACAGGTGTTAAAGGTCACATATTCATTTCTCGAAGTAAAAGTAGAATGTTTCCTGAGATAGACTGGAGTGGGAAAAGAAACAAAAATATATCAAATATGCCTTTGTAGATGTACTTTATTACAATACATAACTGATCAATCATTTGTGGTCTGTTTTGAGTCAAACAATGAATTTTAAGAAGCATCTTTTCCATAGAATATAGATAACATTAGAACAATGCACTCAACCTGCAGGGTTGAAGTAATAATTAGCTTTAAACAGAAACCAATTAATGTCTTAAATTGTGTGTTTGCTTGTTTTTTATATTCTGAAGTTGAAATCAGGCCACGGAATTATATGTGTATATTTGGTAACAAAATTCTGTGTTACAAATCATGACCCAGGCCTTTCTTGGCCAACTTCATTTCAACTTCATTTAGTGATGTTCTCGTAACTGAATAAGTAAGCTCTCTGCCAGGTTCTGCATTATCTTGGAAGCTTTCCCAAAGGGTGACTGATGTTGTATCTTTATGATGCCCATACATTTGTAAAAAAGATAAATAATTTGAAGTATTTTTGTTAATACTAAACTCTATTTTCATTCACTTGAATTGTCTGAATAAAACTAATGTGTCCTTTTTCTGAGGTGGAGCTTAAAGTGAGTAGTACACAACTTGAATGTTCCCACTGTCAGTGTTAAGCACATAGATAGATAGATAGATAGATAGATAGATAGATAGATAGATAGATAGATAGATAGATAGATAGATAGATAG
>JBBBVU010000008.1:18577836-18591070 GCA_037177055.1 Atherinosoma microstoma
CGGAGGAGGGGGGAACTGCAATTTTTGGCACTTCCGCATAGGCTTCATTTTTTCGAACGGGAGGTTGCCCCTTGGTATCCCCCCACCCCCCCCAAAAAAACAAAAAACTAAAATGTATCATTTTATTCCATTTATACATTTTTATCCTGTTAAGTATATCAGGGAGAGGCAGGCCCTATCCAGCTGTAATCAAGAAGTTGGGTACACTGTGGACAGGTGCCCAGCCCATCACAGGGCTAACAGCACAGGAACATGGAGACTCAGTTTCACACATACAGTCAGACTCGACTGTTAACCCAACATGTGTGTTATTGGACTGCAAGAAGAATAGTAGCCAACCCAGCAAGCCACTTCAAACACAAAGAATGCTAAAAATAGATTCAAGAAATTAAAACTGCTCGAATGATTGTTAAAAGATTTCAGTAAAAAAAGAGACTACGTAACTATGATTGCAAGTGGAAGCATTAAACCATTACATTAATTCAATAACAAATTTACTCTACAATTAATAATATACTACTATTAAGACTATTAGTTAAAACATTTTTTTTATTTTTTTTATTTTTTTTTTATTACCCTATATCAATTAAAGACCCTCATTCTGTGTGTTCTCTTTGGATTAATCAGACCAAACTAAAAAAATTCCGCTGGTCCATTTATTTCATTTTTTGTTAGTTCTCTCATTCTTAATTCCCTCCATCTGGCTTCTATTGTAGTGATTCAACCATAAAGTGCTGATCCACACAGTCTCCTCCAAACATTTGATGTTTAGAAGTATCGGCACCCCGAAATTTATGTAAATGTTTGGTCATGTTGCATCACTGACAATAGCACTGCTTCATGTTACTAATTCAAAAAAAGAAGTTACCCTGTTTCCGTGCAGCATCTACTTGTACTCCAGCAGGAGCCCAAAGCCAAACACGTCATCGCTCAGATCTTTGAACAGCACGTTAAATCGTGAGTTGCAGCTTGTGAGAGGCTGAGGAACAACAATGTAGAAAAGTCACAGAAGTGGTTTAATAAGACATACATGAACGTGTCAAGACTTCATAATGGAATATTTCAGAAGAAGGGTTCTTAAGATTTATTGGCCTGATCGTCAAACTGCATTCTTTGCTTCCACTTGGTCTAAGTTGTTGAGGATAAAGTCGTAAAGATAAGAAAAGATGAGTATATTTAAATGGGAACGATTCTAAACTAGAATATTTTAGAATATTTTATTAAAAACTAAAACAAGTACAATGATAGCATTATTTGTTGCTGTAATTATTCCTCCTGCTTGCATAAGAAATTTTGGAGAATCCCATTTAATGGAAAAGTAGCTGTAAAATTCACCTTTTATCAGACTGTCATATAAGTGGTTGTTTACCACTGTCCCTCTGTCTGCAGCTCTGCATTGAAACTTTATTTGTTGAGCCAGAAAGAGAGGAATAATATAATTAATTTAAGATGGACTAAAACAAAATTATGAACCAATCCTTCACAGGTTAGGGAAAATTAAAACTGATGTGCAGAGGCAGTGACAAAAAATTCCCTTTAATATTGCAACCAGGCCCATATTCAATGTACTTAACTTTAAATTGTCTTTTTTATACAACACTTTATACCCCTACCCTCCCAAATTCTATTGTGCTATTCAGATGAACATGTTGCATGCATGCAAAATATATAATCTTATGAAACATTATCCATTAGCATTGAGCCCATTAAAGTCTCATCTGTACATTTTAGTGCATCAAAAAAATTCCATCAAATTAGACTCTTTGTGATGAAACACTGAGGTGTTTATCAGTTCATATCTGTATGCTGAAGGGACCACTCCTGATTCCAGGAGTGTTCTGATTGCTCAAATAAAACTTTCCGTATTGCAACCAGGAACATGAGATTACAACAAAGGATTATGACAAAACCAAATCCCCCCCGTGCACCACAAAATATAAGTAGATTGATTTTCATCGAGATGTCAATCGATGCTTTGTTTTGCTAAAGGCATCAGAGGGCGGAGTGTCACATTTTCTGCCGATGAGATTGAGCGGCAACGAGGGGCTTAGTGGCAAACACAATCGAGGAGTGTAAACATACCGAGGGCCACGAGAAGCCGATCAATGACTCCAGTCTGGGATTGATTAATTACCCCAAGAAAGAGACTGAGGTGTGAGGGCACCAGAGAAACCTGATCAGAACAAGATTTATCACCCAATCTCTGTATCATCACCCCACCCCTCTCTATGTTTTCTTTTTCACGCTTTATTTATTTTTTTCCACAAAGCTGTCCCGGTTTCTCCATTTACTGGCTTAGGTATGTCATGTGAAAGTGTGGATGACTCTTTTTTTGCCATCTTTCATTTTTTTGTAGAGGTTAAAAATAGTATAAAAAGTAGGTTATTGCCACCATTAATCCCAGGGACATAAAACTCATAAAAACTGATAATAAATACAAATATCAACAGAATATAATGAGGTCCTGTGCTTATATTTTGAATTCAATATGATTTTCAAAAAAATGTTTTGTACACTCTTTGAACAAAGACATAGTTTCAAACAAATTGGTGTATTAAACAGAGGACATTTTATAAGTGTGGCAGAGAAAATGATTTGAACAAATAGACTACTTTAATTTAATGAGAACAAACATTTCCTAAACACTTTAACATGTTCTGTTACCATGGAGAATCTTTTGTTTTCAATGTCTCAACTAAATACATTTTCAACTTCATAGTCCTGCAGCAGGGCCAGACTCAAATCATGGCAACGTGCCACAGGCTACCACAAGTTGCCACAGGCTGCCGCTAGATGCCACATGCTAAATTGTCATAATCATAGACTTTTACAGTGGCACAGAATTGATAGCTGGATGTACTTCAACAGTGCTGCGGCAGCTCTTTAGAACTCTCCAGTGGTCTGAAGAGGGTAGAGTGCGTGCAACCTGCAGCAGGTGTGATGTAAAACTGTTACAATTTTAAAACCCTATAGCAAGGATTATAAAAACATTAATGTAACTTTATTTATAGCCTTGGTTTGTATTTGTATTGTAAATGTGTTTATAGTCATCTTTAGGTGATCACACCTATTGTAGCCTAATAGCCTAGACCAGTGGTTGTGAATAAAACTTAAAATATTTGTACTACTATTCAAAAATTTCAACAACCAAAAAAAGACAAGAAAATATGAAGAGGCATTGTTGACCAGGTAATGGTTAAATGATGGTGAGTTGTGGGTAATGAAGAGAGACCACAGTGTGTCATATGTCCCAAAATATTATCATCTGACAGTATGAAGCCAAACAAGTTCCAACACTACTTGAGGACTTCTCATTCTGAACACAGAGAGATGGCCATTGATTACTTTAGAAATAAACTACTCAACAGTGGTAAATAACAGAATTGTTTTACTAAAGCAGCATCCTTCTTGTCAAATGCTCAACTCACCTCATAAAAAGTAGCGAGCAGAGTTTCCTGGTCTAAAAAGCCTCACGCTATAGTGGAGAAATTGATAAAAACCATGTCAATGGTAGAAGGACTTAACCATAACTAATAAAGTAGCATCCAATAATGTACCTGCCACAGATAGTATACCGACATGTATGACCTTGTATAGGTACAGTTGCAGTCACGATACATTGTTTTGGTGTGGTTAAACTTTTTCTTATATTGCTAGTATTGTGTGATTGTCCCAGCTATAACTGACCAGACTCTTATGGTCATCACTCTCCACACATACGGAATAATGAAGACGATATGATTGTCAGTTCACAAACATCACTGAGACTCAACAAGCTGTAACAGTCAGTCACATGAATCTCCTCATATGAGTCCGTGCCCCTTGAATAAAGACTGGTCATTGTCATAACCGGGACAGCCACATGACAGCACTGATGTCTGATGAATAACTGTCTCACTGTCGCCCTACATCCTCACCCGAACTAATGATGACCTTTGATTCCCAAAAGATGTCAGGAGACACGAGAAAAACTGCAAACGTAGCCAATTAATTTTGGGTGAAGAGGACTGAAACGAGTGGGTACGTCAAGCAGCTAGAGTGAATGGTGAAGGGCTCCAAGGAAAGACAAAGCTGAGGATAATTAGGATTCAGAAGGCCCTTTGTCAAAGATAATTAAAGCTGACAGCCACTGTGAAACAGAGAGGAAGAGAGCAGAAAACCCCTTCAAACTACAGGCCTCACTTTTATCACACACTCCTCACTGCCTTTCACTTTCTCTGCTTCACGCACATTCTCACACACACACACACACAAAACTGCTGCACCATCCATCATTCCTACTTGCTCTAAAACTGCACACCGGGCATTAAAGCAGATGACAGATAAACAATGCAGACTATAAAAGCAGTAGCGGCATATGCACGAGCAACTTGTTGAACCAGAAACAAGTGCACATAATTGAACTAATTGGCGGAGGCAGCCTCGGCTGTGTGTAGACAGCCCATATCTCACCATCTCGACCTCACTCTTCCCCACTAAAATGGAAATTTTCGACATTACTTGGCCAATACTGTTTAGTCATAATATGACAAGAGCCTGTCCTTTATTTTGCCTCAACAAATCCACACTTCTATTATAAGACTGATAAACTGGATTAAAGAAGACTTTTATTTATTTTATTCTATTCTGCGTGATTTTTTTAACATTTGTTTTTAGGCTGCACTACTCAATATTTTCATTCAAGTAATGAATCAAATGACAGCTGAAAAGAGATAGCCCGCAGAGAATGACTAATAATCACTCAGCTATGATGCTATAAGCCTTTTTCTTTTTTTCCCTTTTTAACCTATTAAATTTGTTTACTGCTCTGCAGCACCACCATTTGTATCCTTCTCATTTCCAAGTGTGAGCAGCAAATTTCCAAAATTAGAAAAATTAGAAACATTTACAAATGACGATTTAAAAAAGAAAGAGAAGATCCCCATTAATGATCACTTAGAAATCAATCATTTGTTAATTTAACTACAGGAGATTCCTTACATTTATTAGACTGGATCTATATTAAAACTGCTACAACGTAACTGGCTAATGCAGACATACATTACCACTGTCAAACTTAATAAATACAATAATAATCAGAATCAGAAAAGTTTTGTTGCCAGGTATAGTAAAGGGCATTTATAGTGTGAGGAATTTGTTGTGGTTTCAGGTGCAAAAACAGAGCAAAAAGTGCAAACACACACAAAAACAAACCAAAAAGCTATTTACACAGACAGAATTGTTTTAAGTAGGTACACAATAAAATAAGATTTAAAAAAAAATCAATTTGATAAATAAGTGAGATATGGATGGTCAGGGGAGAGGGGTTGGTCCTGGTCCTGATGGAGAGGTACCTCTTACCAGAGGAGAGGGACTGAAAAAGTCTGTGTTCTGGATGAGCAGGATAAGCTGCGTTCCTGGCTGCTTGTCTCTGTGTCCTGGAGGCTGCAGCCGATCATCTTCTCAGCAGAGCAGATGACGTGCTGCAACTTGGCCTCGTCTCTGCCCGTGGCTGTAGTAAACCAGACTGATATGAAGGATGTGAGGATGGATTTAATGATGGCCATGTAGAAGTTCACCACCAGTTTCACTGGGAGGTGAAACTTCTTCAGCTGCCAAAGAAAGTACAGCCTCTGTTGAGCCTTCCTAGAGTTGATGTTCTGCTCCTATTTGAGCTCCTGGTGCTTCGGAAGCAGAAGAATTCAAAAGAGGTCACTGGAGGGTTTCAGATGATGACAGGGGAAAAAGGGGCTGGGTCCTTCCAGAAGTCTACTATCTTCTCCACTGTCTTGAGAATGTTGAGCTCTACGTTTGTTCATGTTGCAACAGGACACCGAACTATCTGTCTCGCTCCTGTAGACTGACTTGTCCCCGTCAGAGATGAGTCCAATGAGGGTGGTGTCATCCGCAAACTTGAGGAGTTTGACAGACCGGTGTCCCGACGTGCACCTGTTGGTGTACTGGGAGACTAACAGAGGAAAAAAGGGCACAACCTTAGGGGGGGATCTGGCACTTATAGACTGGGAGTCAGTCACAAACTGCAGTCTCTTCCAGTAAGTCTGTAATCCACCTGCACATGATGTCCGGCACATTCAGCCGGGAGAGCTTGTCTCGGAGCAGAGCTGGGATGATCGTGTTGAAGCCAGAGCTGACTTCCACAATGCTCCAGATGCTGGAGGATGAAGCGGAGGGCCATGTTTACAGCGTCGTCTACAGATCTGTTGGCTCTGTAGGCGAACTGTTGGGGATCCAGGAGAGGGTCTGTGATGGCTTTGAGGCAGGTCAAGACAAGGCGTTCCAAGGACTTCATGACCACATAAGTCAGGGCGACTGGTCTGTATCATTAAGTCTTGTAGGCCTCGTCTTTTTGGGGGCTGGGATAGTGGCTGAGGTTGAAGCCGGCTGGCAAATGGCAGATCTCCAGTGAGATGTTAAAAATAAATAAAATAATAATGTACCAGACTCATGTTTTGATATAATGACGAGCAAAGGACATTTATACATTGTGTTGGGATTGAAATGTAAAAAAACCAACACATTTTTGGAAAGAGATGTTTCATAAAATCAGGATCATCTTATATTGTTACTGTTATTGCTGTATGTAATTGTTAACATTCCACTGGATATGAACATTGATATTGCTGCACTGGTACCCAACCAATCTAAAATCTGAGACTATGTCAGAGTAAAGTAGTGGATTTGGCCATAACACAAGCAAAAAGGGCTATAGGTAATAATTGGAAAAATGTGGATCCCCTAATATTGGCACATAGATAAATCTAATGACTCAGCGTTAATCAATGGAAATAATATCTAAATGAAAGATTATACTATATAATCAAATTTGGAAATCCTTTTAACACATTTATGGATTCCTGGGAATTTATAGGGAAGGAATCACAAAATAGGACATTCAAATACAATTATGATTCAGAAAGGTGTTTTGGAATGTGAAGAAAATCTGATGCCTTTTCTTTTCATAATTTCATACATATTTATTTATTTGCTCTCTTTTGAACACAGTATTTTACAAAGGTAACATTGTTGGACGAAACCCCTGTTCAAGTGCTTTTAATCATTGGGGAAGTTCCTCTCTTTCTACAACTGCACTACAGGAACTTGCACCCATTTTTGTTCATAGAACTCCTTCTATAAAACCTTATTTTGCACCTATGCTGCAGAGCAGGAACTTTGCAAGTATGAGGGAGCGTTCTGTGATGTTACTGTAGGGCAATCGTATCAGACAGTGCAAGTTTACATTGTTTAGTTTCATGTACCAAACCCCAAATGCTGTCCTTATGATAAAAGTGGCAGCCACAGTTAGTAGAGTGTTCATCTTCCAATGCAGATAAGTGGTTTGACCTCCAGTTTGTCCAGTCAAAGCATCCTTGGGCAAGAAATACTTCCCCTGATGAGCTTAGTGGTGCATAAATATGGATAAAAGGTTTTGAATACTGTATATATAGTGCATAAATAGAGTAAAATTATCTTTATAGGTTAATCTTTATGTGTGAATCTTTATGTGTGAACATGAAACGCATATAAAGGCTTTTGTAGAACCTAGAGAGGTTAAAAAAGGCATTATATATGTATAAACTATTTACCATTCAAGCAACAGTTTCTAATATTGGCTTTCCAAAATCTCAAGCAAAACATAAACAAATGGAAGAGAATTATAGGGTTTACTGAGCTGATATGAAATAAAAAATAAAAGACTTGTCAACCCACTGTATGTTGAGTCACTTTGTATTTTCAGGAATACAACCAGAGGAAATGCTTGTCAACATATTGTCCTTTGAGCATCGCCTATGTACCCATGATCCTCAGAGAGCTCCTTGAACCTTTTGGTCACTCGAGTCAGTTTAATGTTGCCCTTTTTTAACCATAGATGTTATTGGAAATTTACTTTTCGTTGCTGTCTGGTTAAATTATCTAAGATCTTCATCTGGAAGAATCCTTACAGTTTCATGGCTCTGAAACTTATGGATAACATTACAAACTATTGAAACTAAGATTTAAAATGTCATATTACACAGTTGGTTTAACTATTTTATTTACGGATAAAACCAGAATTCTGCCCTTAAAATGCATGTGTGTGTCAACAGTTCTAACCATCACTGTAGTATGAAAGGTTTCTATGTCAACACAGACACAATCATTATGCAACGTCTGCTGGAGAGTCAAGCTGCTGGCTAGTCTGGTTGGTACCAGAAATATTCAAATATCTTAGCATGGAATTAGTAGAGATCCTTTGCCCTTGGAAAATAATTCAGTCGGGCTAAAGAAGAACTTTCCAACAACACAACAACCAAACCAGACTCCAGATGTAAGAAAGGTAAATAAAGTCAATATGATGGCAAAGAAGTAATGTCCAGGAGCTGGAAAGCACAGCACAAGAAAAGCGCTCCAAATCCGACAGCAAAACAACTGCTGGAAACTATGACAACCATCTTAATGCCATGTTGCCAAATACAGTCTTTGCCGCTAATTTTCAACATCACACATTTTTTAAAACTAGCAAAAAACCACGTAGAGATGGCTAACCTATTCAACTTCATGTGTTCAGCTAAAGTTGTCATCCTGTTCAGCTGTGATCTAAAAAGTAAAGAAAAATGTAAAGCTTAGCGATCAACTTGTGAACCTCACAAGCTGCAATGATTACCGGTACATAAGTAATCATTGTCCAAGTTCATTTTTGTTTCTTACCTTACATGACATGAAGAAAAACAGAACTGTTGTCAGTGAGGTGCTAATCTAATCAAGAGTTTACTAATGGCCTCTGACAAGCTTAAATTAGTGTGAAAAATCAAAACCCCTCCGTGCATCATCAAGTAAAGGTGAGTTTCTAACTTTAAAAAGTCAAATGTGCTTTATTTATTTTTCTACGATGATATAATTTCACTTATATTTAACCCACTGGTTATCTGGAACCTGTGACATTTTGTGCATGAATCACGCTCTTTCAGCCTACTTAGGATGCAAAATAAAAAGAAAGGTGGGAAATGACTAACTTATCTGTCTGCGTTTTATTTCAGGGTAAAAGCTCAGGCTAAAAATGGTCAACTTAAAAACAACTTGATTTAAAAAAATTATGCTTTACTACATTTGTGATAAACAACACCTTCAGTGGGAGGATGTGGTGCAGAAATGACACAAAGGTGTCACCATGAATGTTCAAAGGTTAAAAGAAAAGCAGATGTTTCTGTTATTATACAATTTGAAAAAAAAAACTAACAAAAAAAAAAAACTACCCAAATAATAAGACAAACATTAGCCGTTACATTTATTATACCTCTACAAAATTACTTCCCACTGAATTACCATGCAAGCGGGACCTTTTCTATATTCTCACTGTCAAGTACAGTCTGCAGGAATGAAGTAAATCAACCAGTTATACACATATTCAGTTTATAAGCAGCATTACGTTTTTCTTACGTTGTACCGCCTTTTTGTTAGCTCGACATCAACACGGTTAAGCTATCTCACAATTTCACAGGCCTAAAGTATTTACATCTTTCAAAGATTAAACATCGGACAACAGATGAAGCCATATTTTGTGCACCAGGTCTGACTTATTTCATTTCCAGTTTGGTTTCGTGGTCTGACACAAAAACAGTGCCTTGTGAGTAAGGTCCGAAAAAATGTCCTAATGTGACAGTTATAGAGGCTGAAGTGCGTCATCACAGAGACCACCAGAGCCACCGTAGAGAAGGCACTTATTAGTGACAAATAAATTCTAAATTGGCTTATACTTCTCATTGTGATTGGCAACATCCCTCTTTTGTGAATGGAGGGGTCAGGTGGAGATTTAAGAATACTGCTGGGTGAATTTCTGGTGAAACTCCTTGACTTTGTTCAGCAGGATCTTCAGTTTGTCCGTCGGTGGCAAGATGGTCATTCTGTGCAGGAGATAGAGGAAAAGAAAGGCAAATGTTCACATGAGTAATTCATAATTCACTAATTATAACCACTAAATATGCAAGTGTGTTATAGGGTGACATAAAAAGTTTTTATACCAAAAGTAGTGTGTTTTAATTAGTTATTAAAGGCAGGTTCATCTACTTAACAAAGCTGATTAAAGCCTCTCCCACTGTGTTTAACAGCAGGTTTTTCATCAGTGCTCTGTGGGCCAAAATCTGATTAAAGACACTTCTACTGTAACATTATTTGGTCATAGTACCAATTTCTCTTTGCCAAAGCCAAGTTTTGGCCGGTTTTTTGACCCCTCCAATATAATATAACATACACACACACACACACACACACACATACACACACACATATATATTATATTATATTATATATTATATTGGAGGGGTCATTGTGTTCATTGTTTGAAAAATGGAGCATTGAGAGGTGGACAGACGACAGGTCAAGACTCTTTTGAATGTTTTTACCAGGGACAACATTTAGCAGCACTTCAAGTCGGCAACCCAGAATGACCGCGTCTGGAAGAAAAGCCGATGAGCTGCCACAACTGAATGTAGGACACCCAGCAAAGAAATCCGGGAAAAGTTAAAGAAACTGAAATAATATTAAAGAAGTTGCAGCAGGTAGGACCGCCGTATTAACAAGTGGTATCAGCCATTAGAATAAATTTTCTGGACTTTGCAATGTGGTTGAAATTAAAACCACATAGATTACCAGGAGTTCTTTTATCCTGGTCAATAAATTCCAGGTAATGAAAATTCCTGGAAATGCCAGTGGAAAACCTCCTATAAAGACTAAGTTTTGTGAGCACAAGAAGAAATGTGATGGCACTATCTTCTCTTCCTTTCGTAAACAAAGGTCCAACATGCTGAGGGAGATGATGAAGGAAGCACTAGCGGTCCTATCTTCAGCATTTAGAAAACTCAACCAGCACTTAGTGTGGCTGCCACTTAGACGTGCCTGGGTCCTTTCACTCTATCAAAAACTATACTAAGCCAAAAATAATTATTTGACTGAGCCCAGGCGTACCAGCAAGGCTGAACAGAAACAGCATCTTCCCTAAGACACAAATTACTCTTTAACTCAAATTTTGCAACTTTGCAACTTCACAAAGAAAGAAATACATAAAATTATCTAGAGAAAGGGAAAAAGCTATTATTCATTTTATGGTTTCAATTGTATAATCAGTAACCTTAGCAGTAAAGGGATCCTGTACCTGAAGTGGTAGGTTCCATCCTTCTGGCCAAAACCGCTTCCAGGTACGAGGCAGATTCCAGTCTCCTCCAGCATCTTCATGCAGTAAAACATATCTGGCTCCTCCCCATTTTTCTAATGGATAGAAAGGGAAAGCTTGATGAATGGCACTTCATTTTCTGTTTGTATCATTTTACTGTACTTTGATTAGGATTTGAACTAGTTCCTTTTTTAATGAGTACAGCTGCTGTTAATAACTTGCTTCATGCAAGTCACATGGGAGAAAAATGTCTTTCTTTCAAAAAAACTCATAATAAAAATGTTTTTGCCACATTGTTTTACTTTATATTGTACTTGTTGACTTACTGAACTAGTAATTAGTCTTCACTGGAATTGTGCATTTGGATGTATTTAATTGAAACAGGAATTTTTTAAGCAAAACTGAACCAAGTTAAAACTGAATATGCTCAATGTGGTTGAGTCCACTGCTGTGCTTTTGAAATGAATCATAGTTTGTTAGTCAGTGCTCTAGTTCTGCAAAACATTTCTTTAAACCTCTTCAATTTATTTCCTGCTGTGTTAAACATGTTGTTCTACAGTTCATGGCAGCTATTTTTTGCTCATTTTTGCCAGTAATTTTAACACAAGTGCCTTCAAACTTACTGTACCACTCAGAGTTTTATAACAACCCAGTATTTCCCTTTTTTAAAAAAAAAAGTGAATTCAAGCAGTTTGAATTCAATAAATGGCTTGAAATGGTGCAAAGGTAAGTGATGAACTGTCAGAGGTTAAAAAATGGTAAGGTTACCCAAAACTGATGTAGATTTCAGAATAATAGAAAAATGCCCTTTTCTGGGAACCAGAACTGGGCGAACACCTTATTGCTGTTTTGCAGCAATAGAAGTTGATCAAACCTTAAAAGTTAGTGGCACCAATTCCACCTTTTATTGATAACTTATAACCTTTCTGTTTGCTTAAAAGCAATGTTGGAACACACTGTGGCAACATACTCTCAGGTACATTATTCGAATAGAAATGCAGAAAGTAGTGTGTAGCTATAAAAATGGCAAGACAAAAGGCAATTAACAAGGCAGACTTAGACAATCATGAAACTTAAAAATGTAGGCTTTTCTATGTCAAGAAAAAAAAGTTGAGAATAATTTTTTGTTTATTAAGAGATTCCATGATTTCTGTTGTTTGTTATCTTTCTGTCCTGTACTTTAATTTCAGAGTACAGTGATACTTGGAACTGCTTCAATGTCAATAAAATTGAAAAAAAAAGAAAAAGGTCAAATTGGTGTGTTCTAAAACGTTTGAGCGGTAGTGTACATGCCACTAATTAACTTGGTCAAAACTTTCCTTAAAACCTTCAGAAAGTCCTTAAAGAGACCAAACTTGAAAAAACTGTTGGGTACTTATATCAAGACAAGTTCAACACACAGCAAAGTCGCTCCATTTGAAAACTAACAATTATAATGTTGACGTAAGGGAGCTCTATCTCTGTGAGAGCTTTGAAGAGATTCACTAACAAAACAGTGGGATCAATATGGTGAACAGAGTCATTGGATTGATCAGGCGTCAGTAGGTCAGGTTGACTGTGACCTTATCCTTTGCCAGACTAATCAGATTTTACGGGGCTCTGTTCTTTAACCTGATGTGAAATTCCCACAGAAGAGTAAACTGTAAGGCTGAAATTACTAGCTATTGGAAATCATTTGTTCTCTTTAGCAAGCAGCATGGTGGCTGCACAACATGCTGAACTTCTTTAAAGACTTACTAAGTGAATCACAGTGCTTCAGTTCCCATGTTGAATAAGGTGCAAGCCCTTATTCAGATTGCATGTACCAGAACATGAAAAAAAATACACAATGGGCTGTTGAAGCCAAAGAGACTAATAATAACGAGCAGACATATGAATGAGTGGTAGATTAGAGAACATGTTGGGTAATAAGTAGTTGTATAAATGTTTCATTGAATTCATTCCTTTCCTTTTTGCTGCACTTAATCAGTGCAATGACCTTGGGACAACAATACAGGGAAATTCAATGGAATAGAGGGTTCTGGACTGACCGTGGCCTCTTTGACGGCCTTTTCAGGGATGGTTATGCGAGGAAAGGAGTACATAGCCCCC
>JBBBVU010000008.1:18600873-18647143 GCA_037177055.1 Atherinosoma microstoma
TTATGTCTCGATTTTATTAATTTAAAAGCTTGCATAGGCAGTGGAGGGGGGAGAAGACAGAGAAAAAAAACTCTCTCAGAAATGTTGAAAGCCAGCACTGAAGGTACTGAGACTTCGGATGACAAAAACATTTAAGTAGTCTATATGGAGGCACTTGGCAATTCAAAACCGTAGGAAATGAGTACAAAATGTTCCTCATGCAGTCTTTGGATCCACCAAACCTGCACTTCAAGACTACCAATGCTCAAATACAAATTGATAAAATACTAATTATATATTATACAAAATATTCCATACATACATATACGTTTTCTTTACACACAAGTGTATTAGAGAGTTCATTATGCATTCATAGTTTTGTGAAAGTTTGTTCTTGTAGACTCATTTACACATACACACTCCTAAGTTAAGCATTGTGTGTTAAGTTATGGTCAATTGAGTTAGGACTTACATTTTTCTGGATTGTTCTTTTAATGTAATATAAATCTTTATGAGGCAAATTCTATGGTGTTAACTTTGTTCTTGCTTGTTTTGTCGAATTGTTACAACTCTCCCCACGACGCGTTACAACCCACTCTTGTAATAGATAGGTTGTAAGAAAGGACCACCATGTATTTGACATTACCCCTCAGAATCTGTGATATTCTTCGGGGTTTTGAATTGGTGCCATTTGTAGTAAACAAATGTGGATATTTTATAGAAAAGTTTGAGAACTGTGGCACTAAAATTGAGCGAGTTACAGGTGCTGAAGCAAAAAGTGTTACAACCATACCCGGCCTCTCCTATTACTGATCTGTAAAGTGACTTTTAATAAAACTTTCACTAAAATGTCAGAGAGGAGCAGGTTTCTTTAATTTTTCAGTCTAGTTTTAGACAATGCAAAACACATTATCATCACCAGAAGTACTTATTCAATGGGATTCTGTGTGTTAATAGTCAAACCCTGCCTACAAAAATGGAGAGTCTGCACAAAATGTAAACAAAACACTATATTTATATGAAAATACTACAGAGGCAACATATCAAAAGTTTAAAACTGTTATATAGGTATGCATTTTGTATAAGATTTCAACATATTTGAAAAGAAGTGCAGACAAAGGCGTGTTCACCACAGTTACATCACTTGAAAGGTCCGTTACCTCATTCTTACTTATCATTTCACCTGCTCGATTGTTTGATGCCTCCTTCCGGAATTTTGCTTTGTAATGTACCAGGTGTTTAGCAGGTATGGAATGCAGGCAGACCAGTGTAACCAACCATATTTTAAAAAAAATAAATAAATATCATAATTTTCAAGCCATTTGATAAGAATGCCAAAACAATTAACAGCAGGCTTTTATTGATCCCAGTGTGACACCTTCACATTGTTATCCAATACATTTTCGATTTATTATCACAGTAAATTCTGAGCAATTGTCAAGTCTAATTAGCTTTCAGTACTGTTAAAAAAAGTTTGGAAGACAGTATAAATAGTTTTAAAGGCACAACAGGGATTTACTGCATTTCTTGAAAGAAAACAAGCATCAAAGCACTTTCACTTGTTTTCATATTTTCAGCAGTATTTCAGCTGTTGTTAAATAACCATTGTTGGGACATTTAACAACTTTCTATTTTCTACTACCATTGCAATTATTGTTTTTACAAAAGATGCAAAGATAGAAGCTGATTTTTTTTTTGCCTCTAGATTTGTTTGTCAATATTTATAAATTGCAGTCAATGATAAATAAAAATTTAAACATCCCTTGTAAATCCACAATAATGAATACTAGCTTTTCTCCCACACTGAAAACTATTTTTAGGTCGATCACTGAAGATTAAACCAAAGTGAAAATGTTCATCTAACTCTTCAGTTCAATTAAAACCCTGTGGCTGAAATTATATCAGAGAGAGTCTTTGTAGCAACTGTACGTAGTGCAAAGGTAGGCACAGATGGTAGTATAAGCAGAAAGAGCTGATGCTGTTGGGTCTGAAGTCCATAGCTTTTGCACTCGTCTGTAACTAGATAGCACTGTTGAGGCTGGTGGGGGAATCCGAGGAGAAAATCGTCAGTGTATCCTCTCTGGGCTCTCTCCTCTGGGGAGACACATAATGCCTCCTCCTGGGTGAAGTAGCGTGATATGCTGAAGATATAGAAGAGTTTCAGTAGTTCCCAGCAGCGGGCCTTGGAGAGTAAAGGATCATTAAGTGGATGATAAGTGGAAGTGTGCACACAAGAGACTGAGCGACGAGTTTCACGGTTTATGAGAAGAAGTGCCAGCACATCAGGCCGCAGGGATACAGATCCTGGTAAGCAGCGCTCTCCAACAGCCAGGCAGTCTCTGAGGGTCTCTACCAGAGGTGACCAGAAACAACCCACCAGCTCAGTCTGGGCTCTGTGCAGGGAAGGGGTGGGACCACACAGAACACACACATCTGCTCCAGGTAGCAGCTGGAAGCGGAGCAGGCGATGGGCCACAGTGGGGCTGCCCTGAGGAAGGAAAACTGGGTAATCACAAGAGACTGATCCAGATGTAGAGAGGGAACGTATCAAAGCAGAAAGCAAGGCGACTTCTTGCGGTGCCAGGCGCCACCACTTCTCAGTCGCTGTAGCTATCCGCCCATGGACAATGAGGCAACCAAACTCGCTGTCAACAGCTTGAGCAAATCCATCCACAGCCTCTTGGAGAAGAGCAGGGTTTGGAGGTAGCAGTGAATCAGCACAGTGTGTAAGGTTTCCCAGGATACCCTCTTGGCTCTCTTCAAGCAGCTGATCAATGAGGGTGAAGCAGGACCGCAAATCCCTCTTCAACCTTTCAACATTCCTGATATTTGCCAGCTCATCCTGCCCCAACACTAGCACCATGCAGTTCCACACATTCTCAAGGAGACGTTGTAAACGGATCTCATCCTCTTTGTTGTTGCATGCCCCACTTACAGCGATGAGCATCACACTGTCTTGGAAAACTCTCCACACCACCTTGCCTCCACCCTCAGTCTCACAGCAGTATAACACTACTCCCTGTCCTCCTCCGAACATGTGAACGCCATTTAAAGAACCGATGACAGAGAAGGGCATCTGTTTGGAGGCCCCTCTTGTGAAAAGAGGAACCCCGCTGCTGGCTGTGAGGCAAAGAAGCTGGGTTGATCCATCCTGAAGCATCATCCTTGTTATGTGTGGTTCACGCCTATTTGCCCAGCTCAAAAAAACTCGTTTTACAACTGTGGCAGATTATCGAGCCAGTCAATTAACGAGTTTCATTGAGCCGGTTGTGTAATGACCAGCGAGGCAAAAAATGCCCAACGTTGCATCAGCTACAGAGAGCCGTTCGCATCACATAAATCTCTGAGCTGGGTACAATCAACGACACAAGATAACAGATGACAAAACTAGCTATTCTAACTAAACAGACTCCGGTTTTTCACTAATCACTAGCTTTTGTTAGCTGGCTGTATTTAACATGCTAGGTTAACAAAACAGGTTACCGTCGTTTCCACAGTAACGCTGTCCCATGATTCATTCTTTACACCAGGGAGGGCGGTTTCATTCGGCTGGTCGAGCTGCAGTCACAAGATACGAGTTCCGCTTTAACCGCTAAAGGAGCGGGACAGGGAGGCAGACCTGGGTTCAGCGCCCGCAGCTCGTGGAAGCGTTACTAGCAACATGGATCTGACAGTTACTAACTCACATCTCGCGAGAGATGAACGAGTGACTTCGCGGGCTCGCGAGCAAGATCACGCTCTAGTGATGCTTTCAAACAATTACAATTTCCCCTTGGGATCAAGAAAGTCTTAACTATCTATCTAAACTGCAACACAATGGTACCAATATCACTGTCTATGTAAATACTTTACAGCACATGACTATTTCACCAAGATCTATGATGATAGGTACTTTTCTTTTCCAATGTATTTCTATTTTATGCAGGGAGGTGGGGGTAAGAGAGGCTTCACTTTTTAAAAAGTTAAAACTGGACAGCTTTATTACTTCCAGCCCAAAAAAATTCATTAAAAAACAAACTGCAGTTGAAGTTGTAATTTGACAATATTCATAGTAAATCCTGCTTTCTGGGGGAGGACAGAGATCAGGGCAGGGTTATTACATCTCCCCATCTCTAGACTTGTTTTGTTCTGCATTTCAACACATGGAGGGCAATTCAATATACTGATCTGTTTCATCACCCGTTTTTCATTTTTTCCATCTTTATAGATAATATATAATGGGGAAAAAAAGTGTGCTGGGGCTTCAAACAGCACATAAAACATATCTGTTAAGCAATATGGAATAAATAACTTTAATCATATCAGGTGATAAACTCCCATAGGAACCGTCCTGTCAAACAGTTAAGAATATATAGCTTATGAATCAATTGGGCTTTTACACAAGACATTTTACTTGCAATATATTTCCATTCTTGATTTTTAAGAATTAAATAGACATATCTGATATCAGTGATGAGTCTCCAAAAACTAAGAACCACCAAGAGCTTAGTGTGGTCCATCTACTAGCAGACACTAATGGACTGATCAGATGCCATGGACTTAAGAATTATTTAAAGTTGTTCCTCTCTTTAATTCTCCATTTTCAAATTCTCTTCCTCATATGAAAAAAATATCAACTCAGGACTCGTATGACTATGAATGACGGGCCCTCTGAACAACCCTTTTCATTGTGTCTATGCAACAATAAACAGTACATATCATCTGGTTGTACTATTTCAAGAGTATAATGCTGCATTGTCAGGTTTTCTACCAGCAGCTACGTTAATATTAAATGGTTTGAAAACATCTGCAAAGCAGTTCAAAAGGAGAAAAGAAATAAACAAAAACCTTGGAGTAGTAAAGAATGTTTTTATTAATTAAATACAAAAATCCAGAATAGCAATGACTAAAACAGAATGATAGAAAAGGCACAATAATTTACTTAAAAATCACACTGTGCCATGGAAAAAAAAATAAAACTGTTCCATATCTTCTACTGTGGCTGAAAATAGGTCTTTTTCCTCAAATGATTTCAATGTGTTCTACACTTGAGGTCCCGTGGCAGTACAATGGCTTCGCATGAGGAGCAGTGTTGAGGTCAACATTTCCCTGTTGCATCTAGAAGGCCTGTAGAACAAACAAATGGATATAAGTCACAGGTTATGATTGAAATATTACATATGGGATTTCACCTTTTTTCTTTTGCCGCAAGAAAAAAAAAAAAAACTAATTTAAGTCCACTTTCTATTGATGTTTATCCTATATACTCCCTGCACCGATATTCAAAGTGGTCACATAAAAGGTTTCTATTACAGTGAATCAGTTTCATTTAAAAGAATACTTAAAAACATACTAGTTTTGTCCATGTTTGTAAATAAAATTTTTAAAGAAAAACACTTCACATTCTTCTCAGTACTTCAGCTGATCTCCACAATTTTGCACATAGGTTTCTGGAAACTGCAGTAATTGCTTGCACCTCTGTGTAGGACAAGAATATGAACGTGTTAATCAGTCATGGGTAGTTGACTTACAAATGAATATGGTGGTTTCACAAGAAGGAGCAGACCTTCTGTGGCCTGAAGGGGTTGGTGCTCGAAGACACACCAGTGAGCAGAGGGTCCTGCAAGGCATTCTGTGTGCAAAACTGCTGTAGGTCTGCAGCCGCTTGGGAAACCTAAAGGCAAAAAAAAAAAAAAAGAAAAAATCAAATTTACTCAACATTACTCCAGAAATTCTTAACCAGATGAAGGGATGCTCCCTCAGTTTTAGACAAGAATACGTTTACGTTTGACTCAACTTTTAGGGTTTTCCATTAACTTGTAGCATCTAGTACCAGGTGCTTTTTCAGTACATACCTGGCCGGGATTCCAAGGAAACCAAAAATGTGACATCTACATACTTCAGGCCACTGATTGGATAGGGAAGGATGTCACTGAATGAGGTTTTAAAAACCAAGTGACAGCAATATAGGATTTTATTGTTGGTGATCATCAACAAGATAAATGGCTACCTGAAGTCTGACAAAAAACCCAAAGACCAAGTAGCAGCATTGGCTTGATGTCCTTGATTAGTGTGTCATGTTTGTGTTGCTTGGGTTGCCTTGCTAAAACAAACCCACCCACACAGACGTGTTCAGTTGTAATGGAAAACAACCTAAACGAGTAGAGCCAAGTACGTACTAGTGGAAGAGATGCTTTTGAATCTTCTAATGGAAACAAACCACATAGCTCTGAAGTTATTATTTAAAAACGTTTAACTAGAACAATAAACTGCTTGACTGAAATCATATAAAAACCAAAGCTAAATCCAAACTGGAGATGAAGGCCGGCTGCCTCAATTTAGTTGCTGGCCAACAGAAGTGCAAGAATACTTTAAACATATTATCCTCAGCTCAGGAGACTAATGCCATGAGAAAAGAAATAATTGTATGCTCCCCCCCCCTCCCTTTCTCTCAAACTCTCGTTAAAAAAATAAAAATAAAAGTACTGTTGAATTCTGTGAGGATAATACTCAGGATCCTACTAGTATTCCTAACAGGTTGTTTATTACTTTACCATGAAAGAAGGGACAACATTCAAAGAAGAATTGGGTAAAGTCAAATTGTTGCATTTCCCCCCCCCCCAACCCTTAAGAAAAACTTGTAAAGTTTAGTGAATTCAGAACATATGTCTGAAAGTGGTAGGTGAGAAATATCACATTTCAACACTTTTTCCCCAACTTAGCTTCTCAAAACTGTATGGCTTGTTTATAAGGAATTTTTTATGGCTAAATAAAAACATCAACGAATGACAAATTATATGGTGTTATTTTTTTTATGTCAAGCACTTTGAACTGCAATTCATTTGTACGAAAAGTGCTTTATAAATAAATTTGATTGATGATTGAGAGTTGGAAAAGATCAGGAAACTAAAAATCCACTAGGCGCATTTTCCAGATAAGCAATGGCATTGTTTGGCTTTGTCACAGAAAGTTCCCAACTTTGTTTGATATTTTCAAATGCTATATCTACCATTAGCTCGAAATGTCAACTTTATCAACTCTTTTCCAGATGCCAAGTCGTAATCATTGCATACCACTCTAAAAGCTTTCCTCTTTAAAAACAACGCCCTGTTGCGCCTCTTGACTATGGGCTAACACCCTGCTAGCTTCTAGCACCAGCTAGCATTGTTAGCGGATAAGGGGTAACCGTCGATATTTCTCCACGTTATTTGCCAAGAATACCTCTCACCTTCACTCTGTTTATGCTCGCCTCAAAGCGGAGCTGTTGGACCACCTTCCTCATGGCTACCAGGTTGGAGGAACTGGACATTTTTCACGTGCTTTGAGTCAAATAAAATCGGACCAGAAAGGGCTATTCTTGAGCGGATGCTGCTAAAACAAAAGCAAAGATGATGACATCCGGATTCCGGTTGTTCACTTTACTGAAGCTATAATTTTACTGGACACCAGGGGGCGCCAGATTAACTGGAAAGTAGACTTTATCCCCTTTTAATTAAAAAAAGCTTTATTGTGCCGTCACACCTGCAGAGCAAATAATTAATCTAATATAAACGTACGCTTTAAATCCTATAAATTTAACAAATATTTCTAGATTGTACAAACAAAGTGAGTTTCGGCTTAATCGACATGTAATAAAGGAATAACTTCCTACAAAGTTCAAACCACTACAATAAATCCAGCTTAAAATGTCCATTGTCAGTGTTGTTCTGTTTGAAGAAAAAAAAAAGGGGGGACAAAAAAAAAGATGAACAATGGCAGACTAAAGTGCTTTCTTGTTTGATCAACTTCAGTGAATGATCTGTTCATGTCTATAGGGACAGCATCAATCAATGCTGAGAGAACCACAGATGAAGCTCTCTAAAGAAAAAATTATAAAATTCATAAAAAAAAAGGCACTGGAGGTTGTTTAAGTTAAACTGTTCTGATCTTCATCCAATGAAAAAATACTCATGTCACCACAGCGAACTCTGTTTTTTGACTTGGCCCGTGTATCTCCATTTTCAATGGTGCTAGACTCTTGCCAGCGTCCTCGATTTGAGTGTCTGGATGAACTGAAAAGGGGAAAAGAGTCAGAGTCAATCAATGATTGACATTTGACACAAAATGAATCACCTTTAGCAACATGGTTTAATCCTTAATCATATACATCCACTGTATACATGAGTTGTGGTACTTGAGCCCTTAAATCTATTGATGATTTTCAACACGTCTTATACTGTGCCTTGTGGCGTTTCTAGTAAAATAAACATTAAATTCCAGCAATGACAAATTAAATACAGAGAGTAGTACCTGCTGTCTGGCATCAGTCGGAGTGTCCTGTAAAGTTCAGTTGTGGATGGCGTAGCAGCACTTTGTGAAGGTTTAGGAGTGGAGAATGTAGTGTATGTTGATTTGGCCAGCTGAGCTTTCACTGAAGACATTCTTATCTCTGGCTCACTTCCTGTAACGCAGGAGATCATCAAATCATAACTCAGTAGTAGATTTTAAGTTATGCATCAGGTGTTCACACAACTGCTACACGCCAGAATTCCGGTACAGTGCCGGATTCCCATCACCCTTGTATTTTTTTGTTTGGAAAAAGAAAAAACTAATCTGGATTATATCAATTACACACATTGTGTACCATTTTTGTTAGAGAAAAAAGTTGCACTGCAACCCCCCAAAACATGATTTTTCTTTATAAACAATGACTTACTAATTGATAAGGCACTTTGACCATCTGATGAGGAACATCTACGGTCTGTAAAGGGAGTCATGTTCAAAAACTGGTTCTTAAGCCAAGCAGCACGGTCTTCCTCAAAGGCCATTTTCTGTATAATACAAAAATAAAAATATTGACTGATATGCAATGGCAGCACTCATTCTACATATTGAAATTGGCAACAGTATCACATCTAAAGAACAGAGTACCTCTCGCCCCAGGCGAATAGCAGCTTCTGTGAAGCTCTTTCTCTCCCTCTCAAAGTTTTTCTTCTGCTCCTCAAAGAGCCTCCACTCCTCTTTGAGGCGCTCCTTTTCCTCCAGCGTGTAGCAGTCATTAAGAATAGCTGCTGTCTCATCATCAAACGACGTGTTGAGCTGTTGCTGAAGAAGCACAAAAAAAAAAAAGAGCTTTTACAGTAAATGATTAACTTATATCTACAAATCATTTTCATGAATCCTTAAAAGACAAGGTTCATTTCTCTAAACTGCTTGTTCATCTCAATCTGAACTCATGAAGAGGAGCCCAGTGTTGATATAAACTCAGCTCAACTTACTTGGAGGAGAAGTTGTTGTGCATGAATGAACTCTTTGCACTGCTGGACTTCACACCGCATCCTGTCCATTTCATCCTCATGAGTTTCCAAAGGTATCACGTCTTTGTTGGACTGATTCTGCACTTGAGAGGCTGAGTAAACACAAAACACTCAATTAATCCCATTTCTTTCCAAGAATACTGCAAGTACTAATAAAAACAGACACTAAAATCTAAGATCTACTGCTTTAACCAGTGAACACAACCAGTTAACCAGCTGTTCTCCTGGTGGAAACCCTGATGTCATCAGTTAATTTAATAAATGTAACTAGCAAACAAACATGGCAACATAACCACTGTTATATTGAGGTTATCATCAATTCATCATAACTTTGCAAACAGCTAGCATGTTCACCATTAACTGGCTCATATGAATCAGACTTACTGGGTTTAACAGGTTTTTACTCAGTACAGAAGCTCAGTGATGTGAAAGCAGTGCAGCGTTCAACAAATTCCATCATCATCCACGGCAGCTGATGAAAGTCTTACTGCAGCCGAATTGTCAATGATTTTTGGAAATTTGGCGTCTTTAAAAAAAAAAAAAGAAAAAAACCGCAGTTTCTCTGCACCTCCTCCCTATTTTCTCTCCTAGGTTCTGACAAGTAGCTGTATCCACTGGCACAGAGCCATAAAAGGGTTTAAAGTATCTGATTGGTCCAGCCTGGTGTCAGTTGAGAACAGAACCAATGGACCGCAGATAAACGTGCTTCATGGGCCGGTGGTCAGGAAAGAAAGTTCTGTGCTATTTGGACGAATGAATAACTCAGGCACAGGGGCCGTGAAAAGGAAAGGTCTTTTAAAATTTGAGCGGGTCGGCCCAGTATTAGTTGGTCTGCAAATCTGAGTTTAATATACCAGTCAGACCAATAAATAAACTGTTGGCCCAAAAAAAAACTGCGTCATCCCCATTAGGAAAATGCCCGATAGCCAGTCAGTCCCTGTACACTAATATACTCATTTTTACCAGGAATTAAAACTGGTACCAAAAGAAAATGTCTAAGCGGGATATGTGTCACAGGTGTATGCACCTTGGTTATCCAATTTCTCCACGTGGTTCCTCAGTTTCCTCCACTGCTGGCGGATGCTGTTGGCAAGTTGTTCCCTGGCATGCTCACAGGATTGGTCCATATTTTCCCTGCTTGTTTCTCCAATCTTCTCCTCTCCATCTGAATCACCCTGCAGCAAAACAATAGAAATTACTTTTACATGTAAGCATACAGGTATAATTTAATTTAATTGTAAAGCTGGTCAATGGGAATGTTTGGACAGGTGTGTCAAAACTCTTGACTAGAAATGCACATGAAAATGCTCCCAGTGGGATTTAAAAATGGTTAAGTTCCACCTAAACAATTAGGTGTTTTTGAAGGAGCTAAATACCTGCTCCTGATTGTCATCAGCTGTGGCTCCTCTGGCAGATGGCTGGCGTGGACTGAGAATATGCATCATCTCCTTCTTCATCTGCTGGAGGACTTTCTTAAGCTCAGCGTTCTCCAGCATCAAGGCCCTCTGACTTGCCTCGTAGTCACTGAGCAAAGATTTGTACATCTCTCCCTCGTGGCTGCACACAGCAGTGTACAAATATATACATTTCTGATTGATAATAAAAAAAAAATACAATTTATTTGCAAAACAGGTGAACAAAGTGGCTTTCATAATACCTGGCTGTTGCTTTTGCAGTCCTCCAGTGGCTCCTTTTTCCATCCGACCGTCCCAAGCAATTCAGAACATCAATAGCTATTTATGAAAAATATGAAGTTAGCCTTTATTTGTTCAAAAGGTTTAGACCAATACATGTAAAGTGTTGTCAAAGAATGGCAGGTTTACCTAATTTTTTATCCTTTCTGTCAACCAGTAGCTGACTGAGGCGTTCCTTCAGCTTTGTAGATTCCCTCTCTTTTCTCTTGGCATCATGACTATATTGAGAGGCACGGCTGGCAATGATACTCTGGAGCTTCTGGACCTGTTAACCAATTGAAGATTGTAATGCTTTTGCTTATCAAATAAACATTTGTAAACACCAAAGCTTTCTGCTTATAGCATAAAGGAAAAGCTCCACCTCATCTTTTTCAGTTTTTAAGCAGCTCTGCAAAGTCTTGATTTTGAGTTGCAGTTGCCTCTCTGTCTCATGTAGACCTGACTTCTCTCTTATGGACAGTTCCAACTGGTCCTGAAGGGAAATTAACAACAAAGCAATTAGTTCGAGGTTAAAGCTGCAGGAGCCGATTCCTAAGTGACCTGCACTTCTTCCTAAAATTAGCTGTGCCATTTTGAGGATTGAATAAAACAAAACTGTATGCATATAGGGCTATCAACAGTAGCTCTATATGCATGTCAGTTTTACATTTAAAATTAATTTTCAGGACTCTGAGATCTATAATGCACCTTTAATCCAGGACATCAGTATACAAATGTAGGCCTAGAAGTGTACTTGGCTGAACCAAAAGAGATAAGAAACTTGTCTTGTCTTGAAACTCAACAAACCATGAAGTTTTTCATGAGACACCCTTCCAGATACATACCTTGAGTCTGGAATTGCTCATCTGTATATGCTCCAAAGTACTGGATTTCTTCAGCTGTTCCTTCTCCAGTTCTTCTACATGACACATACTTCGTCTGTGAATCTGAAGTAATTCATACATGGCATTCAAAGCTGGCACTGCCCTTAGGCTGGCTCCCTCCAGGGAGCTGGCTTCAATACACGTGGAGAGGCCCATTGAAGAAAGCTCCTATGAAAGAATGAGGACTTGTGTCATTGTGACAAGGTTTTTATGATAATATATCCAAAGAAGATAAAGAGCTTTAGACTGGGAAAAAGCATTTACAAGAGCACACCTGACAAAAATTACAGCCCAATCTTACATGAAGGTTTTAACTACATGAAAACATTTCATTTTTGTAAAACCCCATATGTTAACCTGAGTATTCCCATACCTGATTGATGTATGAAATGCACTGAGGAATATTATCATCAGTGCAAAAGGCACTTATGACACTGTAAGAGCTTTTGGACAAGGGAAAAGAGTATGAGAACATAAGGTTGTTCTGTCTTGAGGGGGACATCGTTGCATGTGATATGCTGGAGATCTCGTAGTTTTCTGAAAGCAGAAAAAAAAAAAGGAAAAATATAGTAAATGTTGGTACACTGCATCTATTGTTCTTTCTTCAGATATACTCAAAATAGGTCGCTGCTCAAAATGAGAACGAAAATGTGGGCCACCTCAAGCAGATCCCAAAAAAGGCATTGCTGATGGGCTTTTCTATTTTTGAAACACTCAAGCACGTGCAACCCCATTAGAGAAAGATTACCCATAGATGACTCCGTTGTCCACCGCTCTCCCATATCACTGAAACCACTGGACAAAGGGATATGAGGTCATAAGTTATCACCAGGGAGGTGGATTAGCAGTCAGGCGGCGGATCAGAATATCCCACTGGAACACAGCCCTGCAACGGAGCATCAAACAGTGAGATAGACCAGCAATAGATAATCTGGGCTGATGCTACACCCACACAGGATTAACTGTCAGATGTGTGCCAGCGGGGAATAGACATGGGTGGAAGTGCTCTCTCCTATTGGCCACTGGCATTGCGACTGCTGGGCTGTAAGATGATCTAAGGCTCAAGTGAAAGGATTTACAAAGATAAAACTGACTAAACCCGAGAGTGTACTAGTGTGTTTTTAACTGTTGCACCCTCAAACCATCATTATAAAACATGACGTGCTCTGGTGAAACTGGCTAAAGCAGATAGGAGCCACTCCCATTACTGTACAACTGAACTTGTGCTCTGGGATTGTTTTACGAGTTGCGTTGACGAACAAAAAGGAAAATCTTGCTTTCGTGTTCAGGAATGCAACAATATTAAATGCAGCCTGAGAGACATACTCTGCAAAACTGGCTTACTGTGTAATGTCCATGCGTGTCTCTGTCTCGACTTCTTACCAAGCAAACCAGAAAACACACAACTTTATCACAAGCTACACTCACTGAGGCTGAGATGCATTCAAGTGCACCTCAGTGTTATATAGTGGCAATATGGTAAGGTAGTAAAGGGTAACGATGGCTATATTTAGTTAGCTCGTTTGCCAAAACAAAGCGTAGAGTCAAATAACTTTTATATGACAGAAAAACATCAATATCAAGTGTCGTCATTTCTTATGAATGTATGCAACCTACACAATCAAAAATCAACAGCTAACTTTACCTTTAATGACGTCTCCGTGGTAACTATGAACAGCTACGCTACATTCACACGCACATTAGACATACTCACTGTGGAGTGTGAAATGGGTCAACAACACCCGAGTTTCCAAGTTCGGAGGTGGTGGTAAAATTAACAAGTCCCTCCTTCATCAAAAACACCTGTAACCTTTGCACCGAGTTCTGTTATCATTTTGCCAGCGTAAGCAATAACCACCTAAAACAAGACCTAAACGCAGCCATGCAGAGAAAATACTGGACAGGTTTTCAAACAGGTTAACTCAGGCTGCTGCTGCAGTTTTTTTTAAAGCCTGCCTGCCTCTTTGGTGCCTTCCAAACAAACTGCATTGTTATTGGTGGAGGTGTTGCTAGGCATCCAGTGTACGAGCCGTGCATTGGATGTAAACGTGTGAAGCGTGCGACCATGCAGATATGAAACGCTGTCAAGTGTCAGACAGCAAAGAGCACTACAACGCGCCCCTGTGGCAACATATGGTAAGCATCACCAATGGTGCCCCATAGTTTTACCTTACAATAGAGACATTACTAACTACGGTCCTCGAGGGCGATTGCCTGAGGGGTTTGAAAGTTTCCCCGCCTCAAAACCCTTGACTCAAATCAATTGCTTGAGTAGTTCTTGACAACAAGCTGTTAGAGAACCATCTAATTTGAATCAGGTGCGTGTGTTGCAGCAGGGAAACATCAGTGGCCCTCGAGGACTGGAGTTGATGATCCTTTTTATAATGACTTGACGACATTACAAGCATTCACAAACACACAGCTACATTTATTTGGATATAAATATCACATTTTATATCAGTAGTAGCCTAGAGACTAATTAGGATAAATACCATACATACATTTTGCATAAATCTATGAGACCCTCTTCGAAGGGAATTTTATGCTTTCCATAGTTGTCCACAAAAATGTTTGAAAGATAAAATAAAATATGCAATGAGAAACAAGATAACTTAAAACAAGATAACTTAAATTAGGATCAAAGTAAACAATTTTTTGACAGGTACAAAAAAAAAACCAAGCAGTTAAACAAATCATAAGAAAATATATACTTCTAAACAAAGAAATGTCTTCCATACAATACAAGGGGATGAAGCTAAATATCAAATTTCAATATTTTTAAGTAATTGTACATTAAACAACAGAGCGTGTTCAGTGGGAGGCTTCTTCAAGTCCGCTGCAAGACGGAAAGGTACCGGAGATCCTTCCTGCCAGCAGCCATCACCCTCCGGAACAAGGCCCTATCTTCGACTTTAATTTAATTTTTTGTTTCATCATTATTATTATTTGAAAAAAACAAAAACAAAAAAAAACTCTGCTACAACAATAATTTCCCTCTAAAAGGGATAAAAAAGTATTTTTCATTTCATTTCATTTCATTACAAGTTATATTCCAGTAAATCTACTTGAAGATGGAGTGTTCTGCTGAAGTCATACCTTTGAACACATAAAGTTTAATAATTTACTGCAGATGTTTCCAGTAGTGTAAGTAAAACTGAAGACTGCAAAATCTGGAGTTATTGGGGAAAAAAACCCTATGTGAATTATTATTGCAAAGACGATTACAAGACCATATGGCTTGAAATAGGGCAATCATGGGTGCAATAAAGGATGCATTCCAGTTTGGGAAATTTCTGCCTTTGCGGTACAACTAATTATCATGCACAGGTGCAGAAATTGATGCAGCCTTTTTTTTGTAATATATCTGAATTTAGCACCATATGTTTAAGTATTTGTTTATATGTCGAAAATCATATCATCATTGCAATACCAAGCAATTATATAGCAACATTTTTTTCCTTATATCATGCAGCCTTAGAAAAAACTGAAGTAAAAGTTCTTATTCTTGACTAAGTAGATGCAGCACTCTTCTGTATATTAGGGGTATTCTGTGGGGTATTTTGCACTCCCATCAGGCCATGTTCACTCTCACTTTGTAGACATGACACCCTTTCATTTCATCCAAAGCAACCACATGGAGATACACAACAGGTTGCAGGCTCTTCATTGGTCTGGTATCTTCCAGACTCAGGCTGGTCCCTGCACTCTGCAATGAAGGCATAAAGCTCAGACACTGGTTCCTTCTCTTTCTGGTGATGCTGAAAAAGAACCATTGGAAAATACAAAATTAGGACATTCATGTTCAAGGGAAATAATTCCCGACAAGATATTTGTATGGCTGGCTCACACTGACTTTGATGGTTTCATAGGTGTCGGTGATGAGAGCGATGAACAAACTGAGCACCATGTAGATGAAGAGGGAGATGAAGGAGTAGAGGTAAAGTCGGCTGAAAAGCCACACCATATAGCTCTTGTCTCTCATCTTCAGGAAGGTGGCATACATGTCGTCTCCGTTGATAAGAGAGAAGAGGCACTCTGTCACCTTGTCAAGTGTTCGGAACTGGAAAATTTATTTGATAATTCTTTAATAAATCAGTGACTGGTGTGATCCCAGAATAAGGCACCTAGGTGCTTGAGGAAAATTGTTAGACCATGCCAACCCATGAATTGGATGGATTATCACTTTTATACCTTGTCATGGTAGGGTCCAAGGACAATCCAGCCACAGAAACAGTACCCGAGATAAATCATGGCAGCACAACAGCAGAATCGGATTACATTCGGAAATGCCGCCCTCAGGGTTAAGATTAAGATCTGAAAAGAAATACACTGCTTAATTTCCTCTGGATATGCATTTGCTATTTGGACAATGCATTATCCAAAAAAGAAAGAGTTTCATGAATGTTCTCACATTGTATTTCTTGAAGTAACCAAGATAGCGGATAACACCAACCCAGACGAACATTGTGGCTGTTCCCAGCAATATACTACAAACATCATAGTTGGTCAGGAACTGCAGAAAGAAACACAATTCGTACATCACAAGGGCCTAATCGTTCAAGCAAAATTAATTATATGTGCTGATTTAAGCTCCTTTGTGTGATCAGGTTTATTCTAAAAGACAGATGGATTTCTATAGTAAATAATAGTTGACAATGAAGATAAAACAAACCTTTGTTTGTATTCCAATTTTCAGCACTGACCCTGCAATGGTCAGTGCATCGCTGACAATGATCAGGATATACCAGCCATTCACAAACTCCATGCGGTCAGACCAAGTTACTATCTTATTGTAGTAGGCATGGAAGAAAATGTTGAACTCCTACATATGAGAAATCAACAGTGTGTAAAAATGTCCTAATTTCCACAAGAAACGAATGAATATTTTAACTTATGAGCTCATGTTTCTAATCTAAAAAAGAGTTTATGGATGTCATAATATGAAAAGGTCAGTGGTTGTATTGCAAACTCAAACTTAAAATTAGATTCAAATGTCCTTTCTGGAAAGTAAAAAAAACACAAAAAGATGCTAATTACGCAAACCAAACCAAAAAGAGCATTAAAGTAACAAGAAAATGAAGGCAAACAACAACAAATAAATCAAAGCACCCTGAAAAGAAGACATAAAACAAACAAAGAATGCAAAATGGACACAAATGAAGGCAACTCAGTGCAAGTGCAGAGTAAAGAACATCAAGGAAGTTCATTAGCACTCCTTTTTTCTCCCTTTTTTTCTTTCTAGGAGTTCATAAGCACTCCTAACAGATCCAAATAACCTGCAAAAAACTGCACAACTGCAAACAGACTAGAAAGATCACAAAGAAACATAAAATTAAGTGACAAGAAAAACTGACTAGAAGGTCATGCAAACTTAACACATACAATAAAAAACCAATCAATTTATTCAAAGGTAAAAATGGAGCTGAGACAGCGTGGACACGCAGAACAACCACGTTGACTCATTTTAACCATAATGAGATGGAAAAGGATCAAAAGACATAAAAACGGCAAAGAGATAACAAAGCATGACAGAGACACAAAATGACCAGAGATGAAAACTGATGGGAAACAAAGAGAAGTAAAATGAAGATTTTGAAAAAGAAAAAAGGAAAAACTAAACTTTTGTGAAAGTATTGCAAAAAAAGATTAAAACCAGATGCAAAATGGCTACAAAGTGATTTAAACCAACCGTAAATAAACGTGACACCCAAAGCAATAACAAAAGTAGAAAATAAACACAATTTCAAATTAACTGCAAAGATGCATAGATAACCGGAAAGACACAACAAAGACACAAATGTGCAAAAAGATGACAGAGATGTAAAACATTCATCATTTCATATGCTGTTTTTGTCTCTTTCAGCCAGTGTACTAGACTCTCATCATGTAACTTACAAACTGGAGTTGGACGCCATTGATGACAGATCGCATGCAGAGGATGAGAGAGGCAAAGCAGGCAAGGAGGACCACAGAATCAAATGACAAAAGGAGATAATCGATCTTCCCAGCTGGAAATCAGAGCCACATTTCCAGTCAGTTTAGTAAAGTCATTTTGAAAAAAAAATTGTAATATTATACTGCACGTGAAATTGAAACACAATAACACCTGTGTCACTCTGCTGGCTTTGCATGCAATCATGTTTGTTGGTGTCACAAGCCTACGTAACTACATGACTTTGGGTAAAAACTTACACTTGCCCTCCACATTCCAGTCCCTGCATTCAAAAATTCTAACATCGTTTTCAATATCAATGTTTATCTTCCCGCTGTGTGCGCGATTATCAAATACAATCTGTGTAAAAAACAAAAGAAAGGATTTTGTTAGAAACATGACCTGTAAAATGTCTTGTAACAAGTTCTTAATTCATTTATTAGTCAGTACATCCCATAAATTCAGTACAGGGCATGGTATTTTACAGATTCTGCCAACAACCAACCTTTATATGGAAGTCATAACAGTCTGGTAGTTCGTGGTGCCGCACAGTCTGCAGATTGATGGTTTTCAGCGTGAGGTAGATGTTTACTGATAGCAGCCTTGACACGCAAACATAAATTAGCATCGGCATGCTTACCACCTGCCAGCAAACCCATCTTTTCAGTTTAGTTACCTACCTTTTGAAATCTAAAGAGAAGTTCTTGTTTGCGGCCAAACTACCGTCATGCAGCGACTGAACTGGGTATATGGAAATGCATTCTGCGATGAGGAAGAAAGTCTTCAGATTCATTGGACAGCATAACAGGGGGAATAATTCACCATAACTCCCTATGAATATACCATTTCCCCTTTTCCTGTCACATGAGGAAGTCTACATTGTGATTATTTTCCATCCTTGCCAGTGAATCAGATTTTAGAAATAAATCTCGCATAAAATATTAAAGTAAAGTAGACAAAGTTCCACAGCTATAACTTTGAGCTTTACCTTGATCAATATGTGGATCAATATCAAAGGTATCGTTCCCAGGATCGATGCTGCTGTTTCTGTAAAATTCTTGACATATGGACAGAGGCGTGTACTTGCCATCAACCTCCTCATAAGCAAGATTGCCAACAGTCAGGTTCTGGAGATTGGTGAACTGAAAGAAAGAGAAATGGAAAATATCTTTCATGCAACTACATTACAAAATGAAGAGAACTATGTGTGTTAGAGAAGTCGGTTTTCAGTACCCTGTTGATAATATAGTAAATGTGATCATACACATCTGTTTTAGTGTAAAGTGCATAGTTTCCCTGCCAGTGATCCTTGTATCCTTTGAGGAATAGATGTCTGAAGGTCATCAGATTTTCCTCTTTGAATGTGACCATCATTTCATTGCTCAGGCCGAAAGAGACCAACTGATCACAAAATGAGAAAAAACCTGATGAGACGAATAGCTACTCTGTGCACACTCGTATTTAATGATAAATCAAAGGATATACGATACCTGGATGGTGATGATGGCGATTTTTAATATTTGTAACATCAGTTTCCATGGTTTCCGACCTCTGGCTCTGTACTTCTCACAAGGATTCATAAAGAAGTACTTGAGCCTCCGTCTGAAATCGTCCACGACCTTCGACCCCAGATTTGGAGCTCTCCATCTGCAGTGGCCATTTGGCCTCCGTTCCTCTGACCTTGCGGCCAACAGTGGCTCAGATTCCTCCATTAAACTCAGATGCAAAACAGAAAAGAGTTGAAAGGTGAACATTTGCAGTTGATCAGAAATCTTTCTGAGACGAAGAAAGCATTCAGTCATTCCAGTCATTCTGATGTTTATCAGACTGGTTCTCCTGCATATATTCACTACTGTCACCCTCTCTTCTGTCGGTTAAATTTCATACGAAAGTGCATACTAATAATTTTACACTTACTTATTATGTTATAAGAAACCACACATGTATTTTTGTGTGATTATTAATAATATGTTTGTTACTTCTTGAAGCAAAAATGTCCACAACACTAAGCACAAATGAGAAGGGGAATGTACAGACTTCATTGACATATTAAACAAATATATAATCAAACTGTTAATGTACTTGTATTTGCCTAAAACTCATGACAACAAATAGTATTGAAAAAAAACTTGGCACTCACATTTGATATTATTTTTTTGATCTTTGTCTAACTGTGTTAAAGCTTTATATGTATTCAGTCATATTTGCCAACCCCTGTAAACTAAATTAAATAAAAAACAAACATGTAATGATAATAATAGACGAGTTACCTGCTAACTGTTGTTGTGTACCAATGATCCACAGAGCTGTCATCCACTACTCAGGGCTTCTGTGCTGTTTATGAAGACCGGGTGGTGCAGTCACAGCAACCTTCACCACAGTGACTGACATTCCTCTGTGTCATCTTTAGTTATTCCAGTTCTCAAAAAAAAAAAAAAAAGAAAGCTTCCAGATATACATGCTTCACTCAGAAGCTGATTGTGGAATACAGAGGCTACCATGGTGTGTACACTTTTACACAATTACTGTATTCCAAAATCTGTCAAATAGTCCTTTTACATAAAGTACCATCAATGCAAATGATGAGCTCATTAACTGAGATGGCATCTATGACGGGTGTAAGTTCATGACACAACACCAAAGCCATTAATACAACACAATTTCAGGGAACAGCAAAACAAACAAAAAAATAGAAAGAGCACAAAATATCTCAAAATGAAGATTAAAAAATACAAAACAAGAACATTCTATAAAATAAAGCTAATATGAAATAAAGCATTTAAGTAACTCAATAAACAGAAAAAGAATTTCACAAGACATTAAAAGGGAAAACGGAAAATTCAGATAAACACAACAGCAGAAAACAAAATATTAAAAATGATCTTAAACTCAACAAAATCCAAAATATGGTATAACAAAGCATAAAAAGCATTTACTCATTTTCATTTAGTTTCATTTCCTAAAATGCATGTTTAGTGAGATGTTTTGCTTTTTTGTCGCTTTATTTCTTGTTTTCTATTTCTTTTTTAATTTGGATTTATTTTATTCTAAAATGTTGTTTTGTTCCTCAAAGCCTCCAGAGAAATCGGCAAGATATTTAGGAACGACACTCATCAAACAATAATAATAAAAAACATTAAAAAAAACACTCATACACGAACTGAGTTTGTATAGAAAACCTTTATTATACAGCAAATAATTGAAAACAGTCGGAGAATAAAGAATTTGCAGGACATAATTTGTATTTTCCACTATTTCTTTTGTGATTCAACACTTGTAGAAAGCAAATTCTTGCTGACTTAATGCATGGAAATACTGAAAAACACCATTTACAGCTTCAGATACACTACACACACACATACACACACGTACACATACATACACAAACATATTATGCTTAAGTAGTCTCTCCAGTGTACAGAACTTTATTTTCACAGCAACTGAACTGTAGCTGCCATATATTCCTCACCACAGTTTCTAGATAAATCCTGCCTTTGGTGTTAGACAGTGAGTCAGATTTTCTAAGCTCATGACTAATTACGCTGAGAACCATGAGACATTTTGGGCAATAACTTCAATGCTATTGATAATGATCTAAAACACAAATTTCTGATTTAAATGGCGTCATTCCTTTTCAGACTGTGTTTTGCTCAACCACAGTTTAGTACATCTGATTATGCTGAAACATTGAAGAAGAAAACATTTATGTATTATTAAGATAAAGATATTTTGATCACACGTTAAAGAGGCTAACATGCTGGCACCAGTATCCAAACCTGTAAAACATTTTGTGGCAAAATGTCCCCGTTCTCTCTTGAAAACATTGACTTGCGTTGTTAAGAAGCGGTTTATTCCATGTAGCGATTTCTCACAAACTGCCAAATCAAAGGGAACCCCAAGACTAGATAAGGACTGTTTACTGAGCTGAGTGGTTGTGTCAGTCAGTTCCTGACAACTGTATGGGACGTGTCTTAATGAGACTTATAAGATGCTCCTTTGTGATGTTGGCGTGAGGGATCGTGACCGGAGAGGCTGGAAATTTGGGTCCCCTCCGCCACTGGTGCACCCTGGTGTTGAGGCATCTATGTTTGAGGGGGGTTCCACCATTACCTCGTCCGGAAGTGGAGGGGCTCCTGGGTCTCCCGGCTTGGGGAGGCTGGAGGATGTTGTGGGAGAAGGTATGCCGATGCTAGTGCCAGCCACAGAGGGCAGGTCTCCACACTTCTGTAAAGATGGCAGATTGAGGGAGCCTGCCACGTCGGAAGTGGAAGGGCTCCGCTCTCCGTCTGGGTGGAAGAGGAGGGTGGAGTTGTTTGAAAATGTAGTGGGGGGGTCGCTGGTTGTGGTTGGGGAACTAAAGGTGCTGTCAGATGAAGAAGTAGAAGCTCCTGCTGCTGCATGACAGGGGGGGAAAAAAAGGGAGGAAATGAGGAATAACAGCATCAGGAAGAAATCACTCACAAAAACTTTGTGATGGGGCAAAACTAACCTTTGAGACACTCAATCTTCTCATTTTTAGCCCTCTGCACCTCATCCGTGATCTTGGCGATAATGAAGTTTTGTGAGCGCATCTCCCGGATGGAGTCGATCAAGGCATCCAGACCACGCGGGTTCTCAGCCAGGATGTCCAGCAGTGTGGCCGTCCTCTTGGTCTGTGTGCTCCTGCAGCTGATTTCTTCTGCATCATCTCGGGTTAGGATCCGGCGAGACCGCAGATAATCCAGGTGGCGATCTGCTCTGATCTTGTCACAGAGGTAGTGCCGCAGTCTGGTCAGTACCTGGACACCCACAGCAGCCATGTAGGGAAGTCAAATGTGAAAGCCCTCAACTCTTTCCAGAGTTTTGGCCTTTGTTTTATAAACAAGGTATGTTGTCAAAGCACATGTTGTCTATTCCTGCATCACTTCTGATGAGACAAAACGTGTTTATAGAAAAGAAACTAAATCTCCAGCCTGCTGAGTTGCTGCATGGACCAAGTGCTTATGTAGGTATAGGCAGGGTGTGGTATTTCCTCATTTAATAGGCCTTTAACCCCAAATATTTGGTCAGTAAAACTGTTACCACACACCTCACCTTTATTATATGAAACACCACTTATCTGAATGCCAACTAATGGCTTAATTAAGATACTCACGTCTTTCTTAATCTCTGCCATTTCATCTTCAGTGAGATGAGGAGCATCCATCCCGGTCACCAGCGAAGTGAAGATCCAGGTGCTCCGGGTCAACACACGCGACTACAGCAAGTTATTAGCTCGTAATAGTGAAGAAACCGCATCAATAAATGAGCTGTTAACGTTAAATAACGTGACACATAATAAATTTCTGTTAAAAAAGTCACGTATCCACCGTTCATTCAACTTTTGTGTCATGAGGGGGAAAAAATGCCCGGACTTCCTGATTGCGTCGAGGTTTAACGACGTCGACAACAGGAGAGAGAAGTAATCAGACTAAAGTCGTCTCTTTCACACCCAGATCTTCTTTTCTGCCTATATATGTTAACAAGAGGTAAATAATAAAACGATATTCCTTTCACGAAACCAGAATAGGTAAAAAAAAAAAAAAAAAAAGGTAAAGTTTCTTCGTTTTCAGTGCTGGTAATGTTCTTTCGCTTTTCAAAGTTTCTGCCACAGGTGAAGCGCTTGTCCCTTTTACTCCACTAGGGGGCACTGCTGGACCTCCTTATAAGATCTACTGTTCATTTCACTGGGTTGGGTTTGTACCTTTCTAAAGAACTTGAATGTTAGTCTGGACCCGCTTAGACAAGCTTTCTAATAATTTCTTGATGTAGTCTTTAAGAAATGTTCTCCAAGTCTCTTGAAGGACATCTTCAAAGCTCTTCTTAGGATGTTGGCTATCTTTTGTTCCATTGATCTCAGGGCCCTGGGGAGGATTCATCACCCCATAATAGGCTGCCTGTTGCCACTGGTTTTTAGTCCTTGTGCCATTTGGCATAACTCAGACTTTCCACCCTGTTTCTTTTCCTTAAAAGTTGCTTCTTGACAGCCAGCCTTCCATGGAGGTAATTTCTGATGAGGCTTCTGTGAACAGTGGTTGGGGCAGCTGAAAGTCAAGATGCACCTCCGGGGTCCTGTGACAGGTTTTGTCAGATTCTTTTTCCTATTTCTCAAGGACATGATTTTTGTTTATTTTTTAAGCCTGCTACTTCTCTTGTCCTCCACTTGTCCAGATTTTTTTAAAGAACACACAGCAAACACATTCCTCTGAAAATTGTCAAGTAGAAGTATTGTAGAAAAAATTAGTGCAAAAGAAAATATTTGAAAGACCTTCAGAAACCGGGAAATAATGTTGTTCAACCACTTTAAAAGATATAAAGAAACTGGCTCTTTTGAGGAGAAATTTAAAGAAACGAAGGGGGTTCAAGATTTCTGCACAGCAACGAAGATGGAAAAGATATATTTTTCATTTATATTTTTATTAAAAATTGCACAAGAATCAGCCCAAATAGTGTGGTACATAAGAATAATCCAAAACAAAAAAGTACCTGCCTATAACAATTTACTTTTGAGAAGAGTGAAAGTGTTCACTGTGCAAAATATCCTATTTATTACTGAGTGGTCAAATCCATCCAATATTGATCCAATGTAACAATGAACCTCCAGTTTTGAGACTGATGGATACATGGGTTGTCTATTCAACTAAACTGCATCATATTATAAAAGCATATTGCGTTTTTTGTAAGTAAAGGTCTAATCTATCGGATCAATTTTTTACCCTGAAATGTAACAAATATGTCAAAGTAGAATCAGATGATCTATTTCAAAAGCAACCTAATTCTAGTTTTTGGCAAGTTATGAATAAATTACACTTCTTCTCATAGTGTCTAGTTTATTAGTTGCACCTAAGACTGTAGTAGTTTAATACAGCACTCATCAACATAGTAATGGCTTTTTTCAGGATGGCTTTCATTCAAGTTTATAGACAATTTAGGTGTTCAGTTTTAGTCTACAACAAGACAAATTGAGACCTCAGTTTGGTCTGAAAACAGGGTCAAAACCCTCCAAGACACAAACACCATCACCAAAAACTGTATAAGTTTAATAAGTTGTAGACTGTATTTGTTTTAGCTTGTTTCAACCTTGATGGTATGCTTTTGTTGCAGCTGTGTAAGGGGCATACTGTACATATCATCCACAACACACCAGTGCTGCTGAACACTTGCAGACAAATTTTTTACTTGACTCTAATCACAATATTCCACAAACTGAGGACGGGAGCTCCCTGAGGAGAGAGTCGTCAGGCTTGTTTTATCATGTTCTGCAATGCAGTGTGCACCATATCCCTAAAAAACACCCAACCCCAGGCAGAAAGCCAAGCTAACTGCAAATTCATGCCCATGGCCTTCTGTTGCCCCCTTGAGAAGTTTTTTTCATGTAATGATAATGATTGAAAGTGGAGGGGAGGATACAGACTCTGAGAGCTGGTGTTACATCCCTGCAATATCAAGAGGAAAGGTTTTGCATGAAGATTTGCTTTAAAATGTTGTGAGTTAAGAGGTCAACTTGTCTGTGAACAGTTTTTCTTTTGCATTTCGGAGAAAACCACTTGGAAAATGGCACTACCCACAGAAACTGACAACACGTGCCACTTTTCTTCAGAAATGATTGGACGTTTCACATTGTTTATGCCAAACCGCAAAGTGCAGTAGCCTGGAAATAATGCACAATCAAGAGTAAGAGTTTCACATGAATTCAGTGTACCTACTTGTGAGTGCCCTTTGAAGTGCATGAGACACAAAGAAAAAGAAGCATTTGTAGAAACGCTGTAACAAACTGGATTAACAAACAGTCCTTGCAGACATTCACATCTGTGGCACAGTGTATGCACTGCTCTCCCATAACAGTCAAAACAAGTTTGTCTGAAAACCACTGAGGTTTCACACGTCACTTTTTCATTTTCTGAAGTCATTCTTGCACCCCATATTTCTCAATTTTTGCATTTATATGTCAGTATTAACTTATCCAGTATCACAAAATAATTTTCCACTCTTATTTATCAGAAACTATTCTCACCGTCTCTACCACTCACAAATACTGTCAGGAAAATGCCATGAGTATGCTATATGTAATCTTAGCTGAGTACCGCACATCAACATATGATTTTATGTCTCTTTGTAGGAATTCTTTTGCATTTTGATAAATATGTTTTCTGACTTTGAAGATACCAATCATGTCTCTGCTCTAAAGCCATCATACAGCTACAAGGAAAAAATTGGAATGATCTGAATTTGTGCCATAATTACTTATAATATGTGGCTTTTGTTATTACATGGGTCACAATCATAGAAAAGCACCTTAACAAACCATTTGAAGCAATAATAAATAGAAATCTATACTTTCTATTTCTTTATTGAAGATACTGTATAATCATCCAATGAAAACTGGACAAATTTTGTGCTCACAATTTTTACAAAAGCTACTTGGAATCACATGCTGCAGTACATCAAAAGCAAGCAGTGTGTATGTTAACATACAGAGAGGTGAAAAGAAGTTGTGACAGGAAAGCACTTGCAGAAATCTCAATATATTGCTGCAATTTTTGTTTTAATTAAAGTGACACCAATTGAGAAATTAATAAAGAAACCACTTCATTAGCTTTGGTGCCTCAAGTTAAGCAAACTTTAAGAAATACATATCTAAAAAAAAAAGTGGAGTGAAAGTGTAGTCTAAAAAGAGTGAACAATAAGTGAATGAAAAAAAATCAGACACAATTTTCCTGAAGAAAAACCTCAGATTTTTTATGTCTCAGACTAAAAACTGGTTAAAATGAAATCCGCCAAAAAAGAAGATTAGGTTATGAAACTGTACAGATATGATTTTACTAACTAAATCTGCAGATATTCAAAACAGATCCACTGTCTCACAAAAAAGATTTTAAAAAAATTAAAAAAAGTAATGGGTACATTTTCCAAACCTACTATTCTTCTAAGCTGTTAGGCCTAAAGCATCTGCAAGAATGTGGTGATGTTTAGGACCTAAAATTATTCTACCACCTAACTTTTGTGATTAAAAAAAATGCTGACATAAGATCAATACTTGATAAAGCAGAGGAAAATGATGGAGTTCACCACTGGCATTGACATTAAACTTCATTCAATTTTGAAATGCATTCACAAATTGCTCTGTGGGAAGGGAACGTCACTGAACGGTTTCAGGTCCTCCAGCTGCTTTACATATATCCTATCTTCCTCTTACCTAACATAGTTCTGCAAATTCTTTATGTTCCAGCTTTGCTGGGAAAGTTTCCCCATCCAAACCACAACAGTCAGCAATTTCCAGGCATCAGTGACTGCACCGGGCTCACACTTGTTCACTCTTCATGTGCTTGAGCTGGAACGGATTCAAAATGGCCTGTGTAACCTCAGTTAGATAAGAAGCAGACAGTGCCAGTCTGCTCTGATCGGCCTTTTGTTCTCACACGTTGTAATGAAAGGAAAGGCATTTTTCTCCCTGATCATTTTCTTTGTTGTTTGAAGTGGGGACAGGGGATGCTTTTTATTCAGCTCTTTCAAAAAAGCCTGCAATGAATTTTCATCCTGAGAGGAAAATTGCTTCAGGCATAGCCTAAGTTTTCTTCTTTCTTTTCCCCTTTTTTGTGTGTGTGTGGGGCGGTTGGATGCTCTCCTTCAAACTGAACAAAGAGTCCTCAGGTTTACACATTCCAGGAGGCTTTTGTGTCTTCTTTGAAACACTGAAGTTAGATACTAATCCAAATTCTCATCCACCCACACCCTTAGAGGTGACTGACTGGAATTTCATCTTTGGCTTCTAACGCAAGCATGGTTAGATAATGCAAACACCCATCACAGGCAACGTGCAGCAGTCTAAACACAACTTCAGCCGGGATAAAAAAATTCAGTTGCTCATAGAAATATGTAGCTTCTCTTCAATATTTATGTCAGAACTTGCGGTGCCCTGGTACTGAATCCCATAAGGAGCTGAGCTCACATGTATAGGCTGATGATGGAATATTTTATGTGTCATTGATAATGGCATGTCTTTCTGTCAGTTACATAACCACATGGTATGTTAAAAGCAGATCAGAACAAAAAAAGAAAAACAAGCAAAAAAACCCTTGTACATTTCTTTTGTGAGAAAGTTACATAAGACAGGGATATAAGAATCAAAATTTGCAATCAAACTCCTGCATACTGTCTACAGGGGCTGTAAACCTGCAACCAATTACATCTATCACTGTCTTTAAGATCTCAAAAATTTTTCAATATGGAAATCTCTGGTTACTTTGCACACATGATGTTAATGATGCGGAATTAAGTCCACAAATGTATATTTACACCGAAATACTGCAAGTTGCATTTATAAGCATTTACATGGCAAGTGAAAAAGACATCAAACAATCATTGTAGATGCAACAAAATTATAAACCACACTTGCTAGGTGAATGCTTGTGTATAAATAAATAAACAAATTTACCTCTAATTTGTTCAGCATATTTTGAATTGAGTTCTTATGAATACATTCTACTGCACTCTACAGGTAATTGCAATAAAAATATTCATATTTAGCTCATTTGGTTTGACATTCAGTATATTCCACGAAACATATGTATTTAAGACACTCCATGGCATATAAACAATAGTCCTCAGGGCCTCAAAGATCTATGAGCATTGATGCATACATTATAAATGGATACAGATTAAACTGGTGCATTAAACTGATGGTATTTGCACACATCCAAACATACTTCTAACATACAGCCAGGTGAATGTCTAGCTGTGAAAAGTTAAGAATGAATACTGTATTTTAGCAAGAGAGGGGACATGTAAATGTCATTATCACCAAGAGGTGAAAATAAATGGGAATAAAACACTTGACAGGCACACAAAGGAAAAGCAACATGTATAGAGAAAGCAATTCATACCTGAAAAAGCTTGTATAGATTGATTCAAAGTATGTTTGGGTTGAACAATGAAATGCATTGCTTTGGTTTCCAGCTATGTACATGCAATTAATCCATTACCCACTTTAGTTATTTGATATTAAACTGTAAGACAAGACAAGGGAAGTTTTTTTATGTAGCACATTTCCTGCACAGGACAATTTGAAGTGTTTTACATATAAATTTAAAAGCATTACAGATGGTGCAAAGAAAGCATTAAGAAATAGAAAAAGGCAGTGACAAATATCAAAAATCACAATAAAATTATTTTTTAAAATTCCATGCAGATTTCATGGATTTTCAGTACACACCTTGTTGTGTAAAATAGATTATTGATCTTTAATACCATACATTTAATTTAGTGGATTATTTAACCATAACTACAATAGGATCAGTAGGCGCATGAGAAAAAAAAAGGTTTTTAACCTGGATTTAAAAGTGTTTACATTTGGTGATAGTTTAATCTCCACTGGCAGTTTGTTCTGTAGAAGAAAATGGTGGAAAAGTTAGTTCTGTTTCCACTTGACTGGAAAAGACATTACATGGTTAAATTGGAGGGAAAGCTCTGGCAGAATGGAAGCTGTAGGGTGGTTCTTGGCACACTTACTGAGGGAGGAGGAGGAAGAGGGGGGGACCTTCTGTTGGGCTCATGGCAGGACGTGTAGAGAAGCATTCCTCTCATAGTTTTGGGACACCTCTTCAGCCTGCGCAGACGTCACATCTGCTGGGAGTGAATAAAAGGAGACAGACTCCAAAAGAGAAGGGACAAGCACTCGACAGCTCTGGTGTTTCTGCTAAGGAGTATTGGCTTGTATAGCTTGTGAAGATGTGGGAAGTCTTTGTCTTTGTGACCAGTTGCATTTCTCTGGTGAGGAAGTACTCAATGTTCATTCATAAGATGCTTGTTCGTCTTGCTTTTAGAGGCAAACTGATTAGAAATGTGATGCTTTGTTTCATGTCAGGTATCAGCCTCATGCCCCACAAACTGCCAGTGTCCTGCTGAAGTCCCACTATGTGCTGCAGGAGTGAGTCTCACGCTTGATAGCTGTGGATGCTGCAAGGTTTGTGCACGACAACTCTTTGAAGACTGCAGCGAGATCCAGCCGTGCGACGCTGCAAAGGGACTGGAGTGCAACTTTGGAGGTGGAGATGACTCGGCTAAGGGCGTCTGTCGAGGTACCGGGAACTTCTGTTCTCTCTCTAACATAAACATCACCTTTTTAACACATTTTCACACCTCACTTCCTGTTTTTCTTCAACAGCCAAATCAGATGGCAGAACTTGTGAGTTCAACAGCAGGATTTACCAGAATGGTGAAACTTTCCGTCCAAACTGCAAACACCAGTGTACTTGCATGGATGGTTCTGTTGGGTGCATCTCCCTGTGCCCTCGTGAGCTCTCGCTGCCCAAACCGGGCTGTACCAAGCCAAGGCGGGTCAAAGTACCGGGAAAATGCTGCGAACAACTCATCTGCCCCGAGGATGCAAAAGCAGAAATTGCAATGAAAAGGAAGCACAGTCGAAAGCACAGGAAAGACAAAACATCTGAGGATGACCTCACTAACAAGAATGAGCTGGTGCCTGTGTGGAGAGGGCAGTTAAAATCTTTACCTGGTGAGCAGTTTTAGACCTTAACTATTTGAATAATCATTTGTCCTGTCTAATTTTTTTTCTTTAAACCCAATCAAACATTGTTCTCTCTGTACAGCTTTCAGGAGTCAGTCAAAGGACCACATGAGTGCCGGAGGAGTGAAATGTTTATCGCTGACCACAGCCTGGTCGCCCTGCTCCAGATCTTGTGGTACTGGAATCTCCACCAGAGTGACCAATGATAATATCCAGTGTAAACTAGAGACAGAAACAAAGATCTGTGAGATCCAACCCTGCAAACAACTTACTTCAGAGGTACAGCTGTAACCTTTCGTCTTCTGCATGGTGATCAAGCACAATATTATATTCATTCAGACATTATGTCTCTTACAGAAAGCTCAGAAATGTAACCCCATGGGAGAAGCCATCCATCCAGTTAATCTGTCCTATGCCGGCTGCCGTAGCCTGAGGAAGTTCCAGCCCAAGCAATGTGGGTCCTGCTCCAGTAGGCGATGCTGCCGGCCTAACAGGACTCGGACGCTATCTGTCCACTTCCGATGCAAAAATGGAGAGACCTTCAGGAGGAAGGTGATGATGACTGAGTCTTGCAAATGTGATTTTAACTGCTCCAGCATCAATGAGAAGCTGTCTGGTCACCACAGGCTTTCTAATGACATTCACAAAGGGAAATTGTAAAGAAAAGTCTGATTTAAATGGGACTATCAAGATGCAGACATCAGTTTGGTGAACATTCATGATTTTGCTTCATAACACTGGAGCCTTGTGCTTTGCTTCTTTTTTTGAAGCTTTTTGTTGTCAAACTTGTTTTATTCTGTATATTTAATGTGCTTGTCTTGACAAAACTTGTCATATGATAGGAGACGATGCAAAAAATGTCAGCCGCTTTATTTATAAGATGTCCCTTTCTTGCTTAATATTTTGCTATATTAAATGCTTTTCATGGAATATTGTCATCCTGATGTCCTTTCCCTCTTTACTTGTGCAAATTGTTGAAATATGACCGACGGCTGTTTACATAATGTAATGTATGTAAGCTGGCAAACTAACTGCAAAATTGCTGATTTTATGATAAAAATTTCTCAAATAAACACAAAGAAACCCACTGCAGCGTGTCAATATCGTACTTGACTTGAAAATGAACAGTCATAGCCAAATGTTGAATCATGTCTTTATGGGTTATTGGGGGAAAAGCTCTAAATTAGTTTAGTCATTGCAATAATCTAGAAAATTGAAAATCCTGAGGGGGTCTGCTGTAACAGTATTCAGTCAGAAATATTGTAAGTTATACAGTTTCTTAAGCATCTGGCTGACCCACTTCTGAGAGGACCTACATGTCAGTGAATACTTATGGGAATGACTGTAACATAAACCTCTGAGTGGTTTTCCTGCTGCAGGGCAGATGGTGGGCACAAAGTGCAATTTTTCGTTTTACGAAGAAGTCACAGGTTTACAAAGTTAATCTAAACGTTCCATAATATGCAGGGACGGAGCACAATCTGACCTCTATAACACAACTGTAAGCAAATGATCAGAGAAAAGTGTTTTAAAAGAGTAAAGCCACTGTTTTTGCTAATTGTCTCTGCAGAGCTGAATCCCTTTAGGCAGATAAACTTATGTGAGTTACAACCTCAGGGTGTGCCCAGCACAGAGCTGAATTGTGATACAAGCTTAGCTGCCAAAAGTCAGATGTAAGCTACTTCTGCAGCCAATAGCAGACGTAAGCAAATTCCCCAAGTGATCAACAGAATTACGTAAACAGGCAAGACCCCAAGAGCAAAAGAAAAACAGGGTACTGACGCACACAGAGATGAAATGGTTCCATCCCCAGACCAAGGACACAATAGGGCTTTGTCTTTGAGAACTTGAGGAGTCCTGCTCACTTGAGTGAATATGTCTGCTGCATATCAGAGCCTTACAGAGGGCTGAACTCACAGCAGTTTATTACCATAGACACTGCAGGACATCACAAGCAACAAAGATCCAAACAAGAAAATTATGTAAAATTGGGTAACATCAGTACTCAGTATGCAGGCCAATGAGTTTGTCTCTGAGCCTCAGAAATATGATGACATTGATCACAGAGCTTGAAAATATGCCAGCAACAAAGTTTGAAGTGGCTGGGAAATATCCCAATGTTTCATGTTTCATATACCTCAGTAATTACTTTTCTAACCTTAAAGACAAGAGTTTCACAACTGGGAGGAAAGATATAAAAGATCTCCTTAATTCATCTCTGTCCAGCTGAGAGCACAGATATGAACTGTCAAACACACCTTATGATCACCAAAACAGACCCATTTGCTTTTCCTCATCAGCTGAACAGCAGTGAAATTCACAGATTTATGATTTGAACTGAAACCAAAACAGTATAACATAATTAAATATATAATCGTATATATTGTAGCACCATAATCATTAAGGTTCATTCTACATGTGTAAACATGGCGGGTTCTCACAATGCAATGCTGTTTAGAGTGTGTGAACCCTTCGGATTTTTCCGCAATTCTGCATTGATTTATGTGTAACTGACAGAAGTAAGTGAACCTTAGCTTAAAGTATGAGGCCCTTTGCTGTTTGCATGCACTAGCTCATGCAAACATTTGTTTAGATTTTTCCACTCACACCTGCTTGCTATCCCACTGAATCTAACCCTTGACTTGAATGTCACCTTCGAATTAACTGCATAGCCTACGGAGGTTTCATTTCTTACCGTTCTGTAATAATCAACTAATTTTTATAATTTCTAGAACTGGGTTCTTTTCATGTTTTTTATAGGATTTGTGCGGAAATCTGATGATGTTCTAGGTCAAAGAAACAGAAATATAGAAAATCATATGGGGTTCACATTAGCATTGAGCTACTTTTCAATGTAATATTTGCTTTTGGCTAAATATTGCTTTCATAAGTTAAATCTGCTGAATAAAAAAAATCCTTAAACCTGACTCCAGGTATACACTTGAGGAATAAGAAATAAAGTTCCTGAATGAAACATTGCTTCTACCCACCTAAATTAGCAAATTATCATTTGATAAATAAATTAGCATATCAAACAGTGGAAAATATGATTAGCAATGTCTTAATGTTTACCTCTACCTCTCACAAAGACAAATATTTGGCACATTGATGAGCTATCAAACATAATGCTTAGACAATAAGTATTAAAAAGGGGTAAATATTTGAATAACTGACCATCAGTTCCAAGTCAAAGTTCAGAACAATCTTTATATTTATGCAACTAGCTCATTGTTGAATGGGTGAAAAAAAAAGCACCAAGAGTTTACACCAAGAATGTGCACACATTTGAAAATATTATACAACATGTCTTGGGACTTAAGCTAAAATGCCTAAAAACCCTCAATAAAACATAGAAAATCCCTGATTTAACTAAAAGATATGTTTTAGTTCCCCTGGATGCTAAATTAAATCCAGCCTCCAGTCTTACAAATATCACAGTACACAAAAGACATAAAAAATTTACATGCGAACAATCATTTTAGAAAATGCGAAGATCCAAAAGTTGATGTTTGTAGCCCTTCATCGAACATGGTTTTATATGAGTTTTTAAGGAAATCAATGTAGTTCTGAATGCTCCGTTTGTGGCTCTCTGATTGGTCCAAGCTGAGCTGCAGGTCCTTCAGACGAACCTCAAACTGTTTCTCTGCCTGCAGATGAAGACACATTGAACCAGCGGTTTTCATCTGATATTTTGTCATCAATAAAACATATCTCATCGTTTGTTTCTGGGAAAAAAATTTACATTTAATTTGAGCATGTATTCTTTATGAAATTCATATGTTCTTTATTACTTGCAAAAGGCATGGAACTCACAGTTAGCTTCCTCTGGTGAATAAGCCTCAGTTCGTTATCCCTTTTGCTCTTCTCAGCTTCCAGATGCCGGATTTTGGTCTGAAGTGCTTCTTCTCTGGAAGTAGCCTGGTCTTTTACCTTGCAGACCTAGAAAAATGGTTTAAAAAGTAACATATGCTCCATCATCTTTCTTCTCAAAACCGACGGCATCCAAATACAAGTTAGTTTTAATATATAGAGAGCCTGTAAGGGTTTTATTTTAGTCTATATGTGTGGTAAAACAAACACTGGTCCATGTGCATGGTTGCAAACACTTCTCTTGGGCAGTTTCTCATGTTTCATGAGGGGTTAGTGTTGAAATTTTCAGTTGAACGTCTTGACAAGTTCTTCAAGTCTTTTTCTGCAGCTGCTCTTCATTTAAAATCATCGCAACGGGAGGCGTTCTGATGGAGATGCGCTCTCCTGGATGGAAATGTGAGGGAGGAGGTGTGGGGGAACAGCTGTCTGAAGTGCACAGGAGGCAGTATGTAATGAAGAAAGCTGTGGAAATGGTTGCGTTTTCTTTACATGACGAGAGAACCAGATGAGGCTCCTCCTTATGATGTAAATATGAGTATTTCATGTAATTGTACTTATCCACAATAGCAAGGAGCGAGCAGAAAGCAGCTTATAGGTCAGCATAAAGGACAAAATCTCAACACTCTGAAATATTTGTAGACAGAATGTATCACACACTGATGATCCAGAGATTTTACTGGGGGCCTGGGAGGAAAATCTCTGCAGAAAGTCCAAAGCACATGGTGTGGACATTTGTGTTCTGGATTTATAGAGTTTGCTAGAAAACTTTGGCTGGGATGTCCAGTCTTGTTTGACGATGCAAGGAGAGTATTTGTACTTGATTTACTTGGTTAATCGCAGACATTTAACAGATCAGCATAATAACTATTGTTAAAAGAGTAGATTCCTTCCTTTTTTGGATCAAATCAGATCTCCGTCCCTGAGGTATACCTGCTGTCTGACGTCTGATAAAGCCGCTTCAAGCTGCCGGTTCAGGGCCTGACACTCCGACGAGCGCTGATCCAGTTGTCGGTTGCTGTAGCTGAGAGCTTCTTCCTGAGCTCTGAGCCTCCGCACGAGCTCCAGGTTCTCCTGCTGCAGCTCATCCATCTTCCTGTAAACACATACAGAAAAATTATTTCTAACAAAGTCTGATCAACACAGAAGGAGGCAAAGTTTTGATGACTGGTATCTTACTTCAGCAGAGAATTCATTTTTTCTTGTAGTTGTAAATTGGCCTCATGTATGGACCCTTTCATTTCTGCAGATGATCTCAGCAGTTTAGATTGACTCTCCATCTGTTTATATAATGGATACAATTCAAGAGTCATGTGATCTGGGTACATGCAACTGGTGCAGAAAGGATGTGTCATCTCACATGCAAAATTGATTAAAATAATCACTGATTCAAATGCTATTTACAAGTCTTGAAAACAACATGGGCAGTTTTCAAGTTATGAAGCTGACATTTATGGAAGAAATATGATCTTGGTGGCTGAAAAGGACTCACAAAGCACAAAACAATCACAGATGGGTACAGTGTTAAATATGATGCACTGCAATCAGGGTTTCTTGTTTTTTTCCAGGAATGACAAATATCAAAACTCACATCACGACCAAAGAGGAAAACACACCACTAGACACATGGAGCTGTGATACCGCCTAGTGGTCAGATATGGTAAAATGACTTTTGCATTTTACATTGTCTGACCACGACAGCTAGTGTTGCACACCTTAACCTGCAGTTGTTTAATGGACTCTGACTTTTCGGAGAACTTCCTCTCCAAACGTTGCAGATTCTCCTGGCACTCGAGGAGACTCTGCTCTGCTGCACTCAGTAACTCAGGGTAAGCCTTCAGTTCCTCCACACGCCCCTCCATCTCCTGCCTCACCTGGGCTCCAGAGGAGGGTGGCAGAACGAGTGAGGTGTTGGGAATAGACAGAGTATTAACTAAAAAATATTCACAACACCTCTCATAAGGATGTTCACAGATGTGCAGCATGCTTTAAGCGTGCAGTGTCCCATTTTTTTCTATTGAGTCTAAAGTTATATTTTACTGCTCAGAATTAAAGTTGGTTAGGTTTATCAAAACACATGCAGGTTCAGGGACTGAATAGTTGGAAGAAAAAAAAAAATCTAAGAGCAAACTGTATGGCCATCCAGTAGCAGGATAAAGAGAGCTGCAAAGCTTAAAATACTTGAAAAAGTGCAATCAGTTTGTTAAAATTAATTTTTAATTCAAATGTTCATCATGAATAAGTTAGTCCAAAATATTCATACAGTGAAGCATGGGGGGGTGGGGGGGTTGGGGGACGACAGTACCTTCTCAACATCTGCGTTTTTTCCATCTCGTGTCTTTTCTGTCTCTCTTAAAAGATCAGCATGTTTTATTCTTAGACTCTCAATCTCAGCTCGAAGCTCAACAACCTAGAGAAAGTAAGAAAAAAAAAAGATTAGAATGAAATCTGCTGTGCTTTGCCCTGCAAACCAAAACTGTAATCTATACATGTAATCACCTCTCTAAAGATGCCAATATTTAATTCAATACTTGCTAGAGAAAGCATAAGAAATGCATGGTAAATGATAAAGTAGAGAGAAAAGTAACAGAAGTTGCCTAGAGATGATGTACTGACAGTCCATAATTTGCGAGTAATGTCTTAATTTCTCCTCTCAGTGATTTCAAATAGAAAGCCTCTGAACAGTTGTAATCTGCGAGTCAATTATGACTAAATATGATGTGAAAGTTTATATCTCTATACATAATACTAAGAAATAATATTTCTGAAGAAAGTACTCATTGAATTTTTTGTAAATTTCAGAACTTATTTTCTTGCAATCTAGTATAAAATAATACATAAAGAAAACCAACCTGATACTGGTACTGTTCAGCTTCTTGTTTCCTCTCTTGACAGACAATCTTCTCTTCTATGAGGGCAGAATCACAATCAGCGAGCTGCTGCTCCAACCGGGCCAAAGATGACTGCAATCAGGCAGAAAAAAACCCAACAAAAACCCAATTTTACTGGTAGCACAAAAATAGCAAGTGAATGCTTTGTTCATCTTAAATATGATGGTTGAGTCTCAAGAAAATATGTAGCCTCTGTGAAAATTACATCATAAATTGGCGGTAGGTTTGCCCATGAGTGGTTCACTCAATGGTTCACTGACTATACATTACCTCAAATGCCAAGTGTTTTTTAAACCCTTTGCAGTATAGACTCATACATATAAGCTGTATGGCACCTTGTACCTTGAGTGTTGCATTATTGGCGGCGAGGTCTCCGTTGTCAGCGATGAGTCCATCGACTCTTTGCATCACAGTTTCATTAGCTGCAGTTAGCTCATCTTTCTCTTTCTGCAACCTTGATGTCAAGTCTGCAATTTGACTTTGTTGGAGATAAATAATTCATCATTAAAAACTTGTCTTGCATGCAGAATGAAATCCACTCCGCATCACAAGGAGTGACGTGTGTAACAGAGAATCGACCAACCTCTTCAGTAAATCTATATGAGCAACAAGCTTGTCTTTTTCATCGGTCATCTGCTCCTTCTGCCGTTTCTTGGAGTCTCTTTCTGCATGGGCTTTGACCAGCAAAGCGTCCTGTATGTCAAAGCAAGATCCTGATCAGTCACAGTTTACAAAAGTTTCTGAAACCAACGATTATAACCATTTTGACTTTGTACCTTTTCCTTCAGCTGTGCATAGCATTTCTCAATAGCAGCTTCAAACCTCTCGGCTCTCTGTTTCTGTGCTCGGGTTGCTTTCTTGAGAGATTCTTTGTCCCATGCTGCCTTCTCAGTGAGGGAGGTGATGGATGCTTTCAGGTTACCAATCTCCATCTTCTGCTCTACGAGAGTTCTCTCTAGAGACTGGAAAACACCATGAACACACAAATGAACCCCTTAACTTTACCAATCTATAAATGATTCTTCATAGAGCTTTATGGTGATAAGGGGGATTTTGTACCTGAAGCTGAACAGTCAGACGATTGTTTTCAGCTTCCTTGTTGCGCAGCTGCCCTTGCAGGTGAGCACGAGTTGCTTCCACAGACTTGGTCATGTGAACTGCACTTTTTATGTTCTCCTGTGGAAACAAACAGATCCTTTCAAAAGTTATGCTTTCAGTAGTTTGTAACTACTGTATATAAAAAAGACACCATTGTGCTTACCTGCTCTTCTCTCCGCAGATTCATAAGTTCCTCTAGCCTCAATTCAGTTTCACTCAAATTTCTTTTCAAATTCTAGAGGGAGGATACACATACAGTCAGCACACATGAGAGGCTAAAATCCCCATTATTCTATTCCACTACCACAGTTTCCTCAAATTTAACGGAGTAAGTTTGTCTGTCATTCTGTTATTGTATCAGTACCAGTTTAGCTTGGTTTCCAAACCACCTCTTCATTGTGAAATGTTTAACCATGTCCTAAGAACTTAACCACAAAACACATTTGAGTTTTTTTTAAACATTTTAAAAATAGCATAAATATAATGAGACAGTCACCTCCTTTTCACTTTCAGCCTGTGTGATCTTCTTTAGCAAGATGTCTATCTGTTCGTTGGCATCAATTTGATAAGCCTGTAAGGGGAGGGGGAAAATAGGATGTTAGTGATAAAAAGCAAGGCAAGACAAGTTTACATTACAGTCGGCGCAGAATCATTTAAAAGTACATTAAAAACAAGCTTTTAAAAGAAACAAAAAATGGGATAAGAAGAGAAAAAAAAACTCAAATAAAATAGGATGAAATGCAAGAAATGAAAGTTAATTATCTGTTGTTTTGATAAAAAAGGTAACAAATGGGAAAGTTTATAACCCTGTTTTAAAACAGCTGAGAGTAAAATAAAAGCAGCATATAACATAATTAAAAACAGGTTTTGACACATTTTCGCAGTGTTTAATTGGAGTACTTCATTTGCGTGTGCACACTTAATATAATAATACTATCACAACCCTGAAACCAACCTCTGTATCTTGTTGTTGTTTCAGCTTCTGTCGCACAGACTTATTTATTCGTCTAAAATCCTCCAATTTTTCCAGTAGAAGTCCTCTCTGTCTTGTAATTTGGCACTTGTCTTTGGCAAACTGTCTTGAATCCTGTTATGACAGAAAATACATATTGAATGAAGAAAAATGTGTGTTTGGGTGGTTTGAGCTCAACATGACGTATGGAAAATTGCTTCAGGCTTACAGCAAATTCTTCATCCAATGCATCTTTAAAAGACACAAGCTGTATTGCAGCAGAGTTTGCAGCTCCTTCTGCATCAATCAGTAGTTTCAGAAGAGGGCTTTTCCCATCAGGAAAGTTCCCATGGCTAAATGAAAGAGTGCAAAGCCAGAAAATGCCTCAAGTCAGTAAGCTTTTAGTTGTTAGTTTTGATCACAAATGATTAGGCTACATACTGAAACGTGAAAGCATATGGCTTCACCACCTGATCCGAGTTCCAGATCTTGTTTGCAGACTGTTGTGTGCCCTGCTGCTTTTTCCCAGCTCATTGTTGCTGTCTAGGTCACCTCGACTCATAGTGAGATCCTCCCTGGTGGAGCTGAAACCAAGGGGGGGACTTTGGAGCTCACCCTCTGGAGACATTGCTCGTACTACCAACACAGCAACAAGTCAGAATAAAAACACAGAGCACAGAAGGAGAACATACTAAGACTCCACAGTAAGGTAATATTTTAAGAAAGAAACAAAACATGTCACACTAGATAGCATGGTTCTAATAATATTAATTGAGCTAAACAGCCAGTTGTCACACGAGCTAACCAGCTTACACCATAGCAACAGGCGAGGTTAAGTGGCTGCTTAGCTTTACGTCAGTCTGAACACATCAAGCATTTTGTCCATTTAACGAAGGGACAAAGTCACAAGCTGATGCATTATTGTAAAACAGCACTGAAACAATCTCTCTTACAATTTCAAAATATTACTCACACTTCAGTTTTGTCTGTTGTGGAAAGGGATACGCTACTCCAAACTGGAGAGGCACCGTGCTGATGCGTTAGCCTGATTGGTTAGTACTGAAACAACGTCACGCCATCGACTTACTTACCCTCTGCTGATTTGTTCCATGAAGCTAAAATAGGTGGGGCTAAGTTTGACTAAACAGCCAATGGATAGAAGACCGTAGAAGAACTGGCCGAAACCATAGAAACGATAATATGCTACATCATATGTGGTAAACTGAGCCCTGATATTAGAAACGTATTTCTCTGTTTTGTCCCACATACCTTAAACTTAAAGTCCAGCACATTGTTTTCATAAAGATGAATTGATATTAGTGGCATAGCTTTGTACTGCTAATGCTCTTCAGTCGAAGTTAGCTTAACAGCTAACGGTTGGCTTCTCGAGTGGAAATGTTTAAAACAAAAATACTCTTTGTTGGTCCTAATGAGGTATGTAAATGTTTGTCTGATGTTGCAGTTTATGTAAATTGTACTTCTAGATGCCGACGCCTATTTTTATCATTTTTTATCTTATCGTCAGTTACGTTAGTTCTGCTGATTATTAACCTCTCTAGGTTTTTAATACTTCCAGATTTTTTTTAATGTTTAAGTTTAAAGCCCAAGTTTTGTAGAAAAGTTGTCAGAGAATATCTGCTAAAACACGATATTGATTTGATTAGGCTGCTGAGGTTTTAGGACATTAGGCAAGGTCTCAAGTAATTTCAGGGGTTTGAGGGGAATAAGGAATGTGTAATAAACAATTTTTTTAAATAACTTTTTTGCATCACATGATGCAGACTGGTTATGATGAACATTTAATTCTACCTCATGTAAAATTAAATATACAGTATATGCCCCCCCCCCTTTCTTTTTTGTTAAAAGGTGATACACAATTTGAACCATATCAAATTTGTAATGTTAAGCATTATGATCCAGTCTCCAAAAGTACAGCCAATTGTTTGAAGTAAAACATTTGCATTCTAAATGTTGTATATGCAAAAGTTATCAAAAACATATAGCAATATTTGATCCATCATATGACAAAACGTTAGAGTGATTGCTGTGATAGTGAGTAATAGTGATCGCTCCATAGCATTTAGATGTCTTAGTAAGTCACACTAGCATAACAACAGGAATATGTATGTGATATGTTTTAGTAGCTAAACTTTTTAGTTTCCTGTTAGGAAAAATCACTATAAGCCTCAGGTGAAAAAGGACTTCTGTGAGACAAAATGTTCTAAAGATAACCTTTTATTTTATCTTTTTTATTTTTTTTCAATTTACACAGCTGTCTTTAGATTTCTTTATATCGGTGAGCTAACGGCTGATGTAAATGCCATTCAGTGTTCTGGCTTTTGTAGGTAATTGTTTTGGTACACTAAAAGTAAATACACAAATATATCTTTTATCATAAGCTCATCTTTCCTTTACCTGTCAAACAACGATAGCAAAGTAAGCTAAAATGCTCCTTGCAGAATCACTGTGAGGTAATAAAAAGACTAATGGAAACTGTTGTAATAATTAAATAAACACTTTTCTTTAAAGCGACCTGTGTACCTGTCTTTCAGAGTGGAAAAACCGTTCTTGCAAATTTTCTCTCTGACACAACAGAAAATATAGGTGGCGAGTACAGACCTACTCAAGGAGTCAGGTACAAACTCTTTGTAATGTAACAACATGCTTAGACTGACATTTTATTGTGACAACTGTTGTCTAAAAATATTTTATCAAACAAAATATACTATCTTCAGGATACTGGAATTTGAATCGCAGCCTGAGGGCAGTGGTGACAAGACATGTGAGGTTGAACTCTGGGACTGTTCAGGTGATTTCAAGTAAGTTAAGCAATATCACCCTATTCATAAAAGCTGAAATATTAATCCTTAAATTTTCAGCAGAAAAGTTATGTTTCAGTTCCTTGCTTCTCTCGTATTATTGTATAATGGAAACATTTTCTCTCCTAACAGATTTGAATCATGCTGGCCTGCACTCATTAAGGACTGCAGCGGTGTGGTGATCATTTTTAATGCTGATGTTCCAAGTCATCTCAAAGAAATTGAGACATGGCATTCCATGTTCATCTCCTCTCAAAGTTTGCAGGAGAAACAGTGTCTGCTCATAGCTCACCAAAAACCTGGCAGTGAAGTAGAAAATGGACGGCTGCCTTTAGGTAACCTTTGCTGCAGGCATCCCAAACCTGTTATATGAGCTATTTTTTTCTGACCTAACATGTTTATTTCTTTTGATACAGCATCAAATTTGAGCAGACTGTCGCTTATTCACTCCAATCTGGAAGAGGAGCCAGAAGAAGTGAGGCAGGCCTTTTACAGATACTTGGGAAATGTTGTAAACGCAATGTCGGAGAATCGAGAGCAAGAAGAGATGTCTATCATTACATAGCTCAGCTTAAATAGCTGAAAATATACTTTTTCTGCATTGACAATACATAAAGTTGTTTTATTGGCTGTGTGTGATATAATCCAAACCCTAATGTAACACTTTATTGATACTTTCCCACAGTTGTTGCTCCTGGTCATTTCTGGTTCATTGCCCTTTTTTCAAGTATTTTTTGAATAAAGTGTAACCCAGTGTGTAGTTTCCGTCTTGCATATGATTATAAATATCTTTTTATTGAAAAAATAAGTACAGGTTGTTGGGAATGTAATTATCAAAAGTGCAAAAAGAAAAAAAAAGTTAAATATTAAAATCATATCAAATAATGCCTCCTTTGCCAGTGCACTCTCCAATAAAGAACTACATCTGTGTGGTGACAAGTTAATTTCTTTAGGCACCTTACAACAAAACAAACAAAAGAACTTTTACTCAATAAAACTATTTTAATGAATAGGAATGATAAATATTTCTTTGAAATATCCCTAAATTAAAGACATTAAATATCAACAGAGAAACAGAACATTCAAGGACAGGAGAGCAGGTTTTTTAATTTATACAAATTTCAACTAAGGCGGCTCAGTGAAGCGGCTCAAAAGATTCTTTAAATTTATTCCTCTATATTAACCTTTTTAAATTTACGGCACATTTGCCTCTTTAGATATTTGTAATGTACTGTGCATTAACCAAAAAAATACAATTACACTGAAGATCAATAAAGGAACAAACCTCTGTCTCACATGTTGGTGTGCTGACTGCAGTAAGGGAGACTTTGCATTATGCAAGTATCTAAAATGGTCTTGTGAAATGGGTAATTATAGTTTCTACATTTGGGTGCTTTTATGGTTTGGAAGTGAAATGAAAAGTGATATAAAAGGCAGGGACAAAATGTGTCACTCATTTGTAAAGTAGTAGGTGTGTACATGTAGCTGTTGAGTACATGGATGACTGACTCACTCTGACTCACTCACTCTGCAACCCACATGAAAAAGAGACTGGTACAATAACACTGAACAAACAAGAACAGAGGATAGACCTCCAAGACAAACACCAACCACTGGTGTCATCTAGTTTTAAAATACTGTACAAATGAAAAATAACTTGTATACGAGAAGATTAATCACAGTTCCTCAAGTAGTATAAATGCCTTTTTCCTCATCCTATTCAATAAATCCTGGCCGTGTGCTGGACAAATAAGTGTATCTTAACTGCTGTTGCACACATGAGCAGCCATTATATTTTTTATACAAATCACTAGAGGGTGCTCTTTGATATGTTACAGAACTACAAGGAATTAGAGGCAGAATGGGGAATAATGTCCGCTTTAAACTCAGCAGTCTTGTGCTTTCCAAAAGTATAAGTGGAACAGTAGTTGTAATAATGCCATAGGAGATTGTTCCATTTGTTTAGTATCTTATGGAGACTGTGTATCATATTCTCATCCTACCTGTTATAGTTATCTAAAGCACATTAACTCAACCTGCCATGGTTTTTTTTCTGCAGAGGATGAACTTTGATTCCAGTGGATTATGTGATGGTTTTATTGCTGTTAAATTGTGTTCACAGTTTAACAAGTCAAAGATGTTTATTTTTCAGACCATCATTTCCACAAATAACATAATTCTACCAAAATTTCATGGAAAGACAAAAAAGAACTATATACATTTCTAAGTAGCAATGAAAATATCACGTTTTTATTTCAGCGTGTGAATGCTGTTAACACTCGTGCAAATTACAAACAGGGATGAGAGATTTAGAAAAAAAGTTACCATGAGTTTAATTTTATGTAGAAAAATACAACTTCTGTCTGTTAAAGATTTTTTTGGGGTCTGTTCTTAAACCTAATGTTTTCTTGTTCTTCTGAAAACCTGAAATCAGAGATTTAGATGAACAGAAACATTTAAACATTATGCTGGCAAAATGTTGAAGTTGTATGGAAAAAAGAAAAGAATACTTTCACTGCTGCCATTGGTTTTAAAACAATAAGCAGGTGCTGCTAATTGAATGCATGTGATTACTTAATCATCGGCAGGTGTGTGATTCAGAGTATTCTGGTCTGTTTAACAAAAAATACTAAAGAGGAAAGTTGGTGAGAAAAACTATTCATAAGTGGGGGAAAAAAAAAATTAAGACAGTTACCAATTTTTCAAGTTAAACCCCAGGTGAGACATTGCGATGCTCAGAAATATTGCAAAAAAACAAAACAAACAACCAAAACAATCCATGAACAATCCATCCCAGAATATACATGCCTCAGTTAGCATGTAAAGTCTTAGTTTATGACAGGTATGATTAGAAAAGGACAAAGTATGGCTCGATGGAGAGACTGCGAAGAGAAAGTGTCTTTTCTCTAAAGCAAGGATCCTCAATCCTGTTCCTTGAGGGCCGGTGTCCTGCAGGTTTTTGAAGTGTCCCTGCTGAAACACACCTGACTCAAATCAGTTGGTAATTAGCAGACTTGAGCAGAGCTTGTCTGAGAGTGAGTTAGGTGTGTTGCAGCGACACTACAAAAACCTGCAGGATACCGGCCCTCGAGGACCAGGATTGAGGATCCCTGCTCTAATGAATAAAACTATAACAGCCCAGCTTCGGTTTGCAAAATTGTGGATAAATGAGCCACAAGACTTCTAAAACAATGTCTTTTGAACATAGAAGTGGAGCTATTTGGTCATAATGCATAGTATCATATTCAGTGAAAACCTAACATAGTTTATCAGCACAAGCAACATGAAGCACAGTAGAGGAGAGATGATGATTTGGGTTTATTTTGAAACTAAAGAACCTGGACATTTTGAGATGACCATAAAGTCTTCTGCACAACCAAATATTCTACAGTTAAATGTAGGATCATCTGTCTGAAACTGGGTCATACTACAGGACAATGATCCAAAGCACAGAAGCAACAGAATAGCCAAAAAACGAGAAAAAATGTTTGGTTTTTCCTGGCATGTAAAATCTTAGAACTGACACATGATATACTTTCTTTTTCACATGACTGCAATACTTTATATTTTTCATTTATGAAGAAGTCTTCCTCGGAGTTAAAAATGATCTCCTCTACAAGAGAGATAGGAGCAAAGTTGCAGCCTTAAATTGAAAGTATGTAGAAATTCATTATGCAAATTATAAATGAAATGTTTACAGTATAATATGTTAATATTCACAATTCAACACATCTATTGAAGCACAGCGGCCTCTCCAAAACAAACAAAACAAAACCAAAAAACAAAGGAAAGAAAAAGAAAACAAAAGCAACATTAGTGAAATTTAACTTAATGTCTTTAATCATGTTAAAGATACAGTTCTTAATGAGGTCCTACACATAGTGAGACAGAAGGACAGTAAGTCAGAGAAACTGTCAGAAATTTGCAGACAGGAAGATAAAAATGGCGGGAGTGGAGGCTGTGGTGAAATATCTCTTTCTTTTCATGCTCTGAAATGGTCTGTACATGCAGATGTGATTACAACAAATGACATCACTACCTCAGCCTTGGCAGTAGACACAAACACACACACACATTGGGTGACTGAGCAGCAGTAAGGGACAGTAATCAGTCTTAGTCCTGTGGAAATGGAGACAGATAAGGACCTCATTCAGTTTCTTGCGGGGAAGATAGAGGTTCATTGCCAAGACTGAGGTGATGAAGTCATTTGTTTTAATCTCATATGTAGATATTTTTGAATCCGAGACGGCAAACAGATTCTGTCATTGCTTGACTCTTTCTCTTCTTTGTAATTATCATCTTAATTCTAATCACAGCTTTTTCTCTGCCTTTAATCTGTGACTGTGTGTTTTTTCT
>JBBBVU010000008.1:18653338-18673549 GCA_037177055.1 Atherinosoma microstoma
GGAGGGGAAGGGCTAAGGGGTAGGGCTAAGGGGGAGAATTGAGATTGGGCCTTAGCCCTTCCCCTCCGTTTTGCGCGTTCATGAGAGACGAAGGGGTGTTTCAATTCTCTTTTGGAGCAAGGGGAAGGACTAAGGGGAAGGGGTGAATAGCCCTTTCAGCAGAGCTTTATCAGGTGCAGACTTAACGGCAAAGGGGTAGGAGGAGTTTTATGCTTTCGCGCAGAAAACAAACATGGTGCCGAAAGACTTGTACAGAAAAGTTGCCTTTTCGTAAATGACAACGTTAAAAATGTTTAACTGTTGTTAAAAACTTTTCTATAAGGTAGATGTTTACTCATGACGGCACAATGCGACTTTTGACCGCTCTACACATGTTTCGGAAATAAAAGTAGCGATGTCGTAACTTGCATAAAGGTTTCAATTGATTATACTCGGGGAACATTATATATAATATAATGATATGCATAATTTTAATTTCTGTGGTTATAAGGATGTAAGTTACAGCTCTTCTTTCTGTTGTATTGTAAGGTCTGTATGACACGCGTCTTGTAAACAGGGAGCCACGAGCAAACCAGCATCCTAATATGTTGAGGTTATACGGAGAGGGGGGTGTCTTAATTCATAGGGCTGAAAACATTGCCCTTTGCCTCCACACTTTGTTTAAAGGTGAAGGGGTAGGGCTAAGGCCTGAGGGGAAGGGCTAAGGGAGGGAATTGAGACTGGGCCAAAGTTTCATTTTCTATTCCTCGACCAATGGCCGGTTTGAGTCGCCTTCTCCTGCATTATTTGAAGAACTTAGGTGAGAAAAGACCTCAGTCTTGTCCAGAAAACCATCTTGCAGAACTTTTAAGCTGAACTGTCCGTGTTAAAGATCAATTCTGTGTCCGTTTCAGCTTTAAAAACACAACCTGCTTCTTGCATCCCTTCATGAAATTGTGCTGACAGTGCTGAGTTAGTCGGGCGTTAAAAAAATTACCGGCATTAAAAGGACTTTTCGTTAATCTGTAATTAACGCATTAACTTTGACAGCCCTAATTGTTATCAATTAGTTTTTTCATGTGTCCAATTGTACATTTTTAGTTGGAGTACCATTAGTTATAAAGAAAAATCTGAAAGTAAAGTTAAAGAAGAGATTTTGTCACTTTTCTGGTGGCAATGAGCGTGTGAAACTGTGGATCACATCTTTTTCTCTCACCCAGTCTTTTCTGTGTTTGGTTGAACAACCTTTTCATTACTTTCAATATTAGTAACCCAGTGCATCAGTGTGTTCAATGTCATTCCACACTTGGAGGACTTTAGTGCGATTCATTCTTTGAGAGCTGAAGGACTTGACAAAGAATGATGTTCAGTTACATAGTTTTGTTGTTTTTTTCACCAGATTTTTTGGTGAAGATTTGTATTTCAATCTAAAAAGCTACAACTCCACACCAAATAATCATTCTTTATTACAGCAACCTCTGTTCCTGAGATACCTGAAAGTCCTTTTTTTGGTCGTCTTCCCATTTTTTTGGCTGACCAATCAGCCAGATTAAGACAGCAACTACAAAAAGTAGCAATTGTTGTGCTTCTTTTCTGTTGCACAAATTTAAATAAAACTAAAACTATTTTTAGGACATGTTCAGTAACATCAGTTTGTCTGAATCCTTGTTATAAGGCTGCAATTCTCTAATTAACAGTCTTGTAATGAGCCACTTTTTTAAAAAAAACTTTTAAATAAGGAGAAAATACAGAGATTTACTTTATCTATAAGTTCCTCTAAGTATCTAAATGTTGGTTGGTTTGGCCTTAGAATTGAAGAGTTCTTACTAAAAATGAGGATCAGATGAGAGTTTGTGAAGACATCTTAGTGCCCACATTTTGATGAATTGTTGATATTGTTATTAATTAGTTTGGTCAGGTGGCCATTTGTATATTGTATACTAGTTGGAGTACCAAAATCTAAAAGTAGAAAATCTAAAACAAGAAATTTTGCCTCTTTTCTGGTGGCAATGAGCTGCCATTGACTGGGCTTGTGTAACCTGAAATATCCCTCAAAATGTTTGGTTAAAGTACTCAGACATTTTATTTCACAAATACATCAACCTTCCAACCATCAATCATCTTTTTATCACAAGTCTTAATCTGCAATATACAGCAATTACTAATAAAGGCAGTGAAATGAACTTGATATAACTCCAGCTGTCTGTTTACATAATTTTTTAACTCTTGTCTTATCTCTTGTTCTGTGTCTTTCTCTCTTTCTTTTCCTCTCTTCCTCTGACAATGTCTTCTTGTTTTAAGGTCATAAAGTTACAGAGTATACTGCTAATAGCAGAGAGGGGAACTGAATAAAGGCATATCATGCAAATATTATTGAAGTCCACTACGTGGCAAAAGAGACACCCAAAGCAGGTTTCCTGGAGCCTTTGAGTTGTACAATGTGGCAAATATAGCTGGAAAAACTCTGCTGCTGTGATGTTTTAGAAATAGCAAACCAACAGAAGCAGATTTCCTCCATCACAAGAGAGTGTGAGGTTTAGGTTTGGAGAGGATGTCTGGGTACATTTATGTGCTTCCTCTGTGCTGATTAACGGAGCATTGCACTGCTCTGGCTGTTTCTTGGAGAATGGCCTTGATGAGGCTTTGTGGGAAAAGTCAAATAGACTTTTAGAGCAGCAAAGAAAAAAAAAGTTTGCTTCAGTTGGAGAAAAGCCAGCTATATTACTTGGTAAGCATTAATTGCACATTCAAATTATTGTTGCAGATAGTGTGGTTTCTTGTTTGAAGAAGCCATCCAAACGAGGTGATTGTGGTTGAGTTGCTGTCTTTAGAGGGCCTAACTCCGGTTCCTGCTGAACTGAGCCAGTACTTGTTTAATATCCAACTGTTATCAGCTCAGTAGGCACAGGAGGTTGAGCCCAGGCACCCGGACCCCCCTGCTGTTGAAAAAGACAAGTTAACACTGGACATTAAGGTATAGAGATGAGATTCATTAATGAGACATAAAAAAAATACAACTATTTGTCCGTTCCCCCACATTGCATAATGTTCTTAACAACACTTGTTGAGTTGTACAACCTTGAACATTAGTACAAATAATAATAAATGGCTCTTGTTCAAAAAACATGTAACCAAAAATAGGCTTCCCAGTATTACAAAACCACAGATGAAATAATAAGATGTTACTACATAAACAATAAGTACAAAACAACAATGAAATATAATGAAAGTTGAAAAATGAATTGAGGAACAACATAAGAAAAAACAAAAACAAATTTAGTGCTATTAAGAGATTAGATGTTTTAATCATGATTGTTTCAGTCACTCCTAGTAGACAATTGTGATTAATTGCAAGCTAATTGCAAATTTATTAAAGTTTCAAAAGTTAAAAATGTTTTCAAATGAAATATTTATTTATAGTATATATACAGTATATATGTTTTCAGAAAACATATATTTCAGGTTTCACAATAACTGTTGTTCTAAGTTTGACAGCAATAACTTAAATACAGTGAAACTAAAATGTTATATAAACATATCCTGAACACATACGTACGCCAAAAATAGGTTAATCAGTGCCAATATTTCTTGCTGACAACACAGTAGGCCTTATTTGTCAAGTGATAAAAAAATGTTGTGGTGTAAAAAGCAAATATACAGTAGCCGTAAAAAATACAATACAAACACTACAACTATTTATTTTTTGAAATTCATTTTAAAATTCTGTGTTGCTCAATGCTTTCCCGTCCTGTGATCTGAAGTCTTTGTAGCTTTGGGAAACACAAAATATTCTGAAATTTCAAGATTCACATGAAGAATAATGTTAGTAGCAAACACACACGCACACTGACACACAATCAGTGCTTTACTTTCATGACCACCCAAACAGTAAATGAGCTCAGAGTTCACAATTACGTTTGCTACTTGTTTTCCCGATAGGACATTTCCTGTACTTCCTTCCTGTATGAGTTAAGCCTCCTCTCCCAGCCTCCTGCCTGCAGCCCCCTCCTCCAAGCCATCTCTCTCCTTTCCCAGTCCTTATCCGAGTCGCCACATAAACCCCCCCCCCCACCAAATCATGTTTTTTCCTCCGTCTGCAGTGAAGAAAAGAGAAATAATACATTGCCCAATACCTTTGAGACAATCCAGCGAACATATTGTTGCAGAGACTTTTTTTTTTAACGTTTGAAGTGTATGGTTTAATGGAAAACAGTGTGTGCTGCGCTTCAGCAGGTCACTTATACATGCAATGTTGTTATCACTGTATTTTGCCAAACTATGACATTATTATGAGTAGGAACAAGAACCTCAAAACTCAGCACAGTATATTTTTTTATTACATTTGTTTCTGTGTATCACCTTGTAATGTTTGCAGTGAGTTGAAGCTCCACATTATTTCATATGTACCTTTGATTCCATGTTGACTTCTTACAGCTGTTGTAACAGGAGGCTGGAAAGGTTTGTGAGGGGCGGAACTTAGCCACTGTGAACACAGGTTTTCAATCAACTGTTCACAAAGCGAGCTAAGCCCTTCACCTCTATCAAACTCATACTCATACTCATGTGAGATCGGGACCAACATACATTCTGCGGACCCACACAAACTCTTTACTCACTTCCTGGTTGGATTTAGACAAAAATATTACTTTGGTAGACATAGAAAATGATAACAGTTTGGCTTAAAGTACATGCTTTCTTCAACGCCACTGTCACTTTCACAGAAGCCATTTTACTCGTTGCTATGGTTACATGGAAATGCTATCCTAAAATATCTTTTTTGAACTCATGGCCTGGATGGTTTAAGGCAGTAACAGAACTGTGTTAGTGTTAGAAAACAATCACAGTTAGGGCTAAGATTTGCGACTGTCACCATCGTGGACGCCATCTTTACCCTTCACATGCAGTTGTGCCCGTGACCAGTAGGGGTCTCATGTGCTCTAAATGTAAATGTAGGCCACATCTACCTGCATGAGTATAATGTCACCTGGTCATGTTTTTGAGAGGAGGACAATCTAAAAGAGGACTTCTTATGGAAAAATAGCCCCAAATCTCCAGAAATGATATAACGCATTAGTTAGTGAGCTTAATGCCCTGTTAAATCTGTTTATTAGCAAATAGTTTGAGTTGAATGGTGACATCTCCCCTTCTTTGAGCATCCCACTGTTGTGCTTTGTGCAATGTCCATACACAGGAAACTACTATAAAAACACCTTTAAACCTGTTTTTCTACATGTCGCTAGCTTTATCTGTGCTAAAGTTGTGTTTTCAACTACATTTGGTGGTAGTGCACCACATAACAGCTACCTAAAGGCACCTTACCCAATGTTCCTTGAGCCACAGCCTTTCAAGTTCAAAGTCTGTCATAAACAATGATTTTTGGATCAGACCTGCTATAGGAGTTTTTGGAAAAACAACTAAAGTGAAATGGTCAAGGATGTACCTTGATCCAAAGGAGAATCAGATCACTAGGTATGGCCAGGATGTTGTTATCTATACTGAAACATAATTAAAGTACACGTCTTGGCCAGGCATGATGACATTGGGGTTTCGTAGGAATTTCTGTTAGTTTCTGGACAGATTTTTTTAAATGAGGCTCATATAGATGCAAACTGTTTCACATAGAAGTGTATAAATCAACTTGAAGAATAAAACAGAATTTTGAAGTCAAGGTCTTAGACATGTTGAAAGCTTGATGTAAAAAAAACAAAAAAAAAAAACATTCACCAATACATTTTAAAACTTGAGCAAATTAACTTTTTTGTAGAGCTGTGTAAGAAAGAATTTATTGCAATGAAGTTATCATATTTACTTCTTTTTTCCCCCCCAATTTAACCATCAACTAACCTGGAGAATTATTAAGAACATATTCTTATTTACAGTGGCAGCCTAGTATGTTTTGGAAACTTGCTGGAGTTTCAGCTGTAGCTGGTTGGAAATCCCTGGCAATGTGATTTACATTACATCACAACCAAATCACTCTGCCAGGAATCCCTCCAGCTAAAGCAAGCATTCAGAATCCTGTTTGGGAAGACAGACTAGGACGAGGAGGGACGGAGAAGAGGGAGGAGGGCTGACATACAGGGAGAAAGATGCGCACAATGTTGAGAGAAGGATGCAGGTGGAGACAGAGAGAAAAAGAGTTCAGACTGCAGGTGTCTATCTGAGTACACATCAGCATGACAGAGTACATTTAGCCCTCATCACTGTGCAATTATGGGACACAGTTTTAAATGTTAGCATATGCGCACTCTCACGTCAGGCTGGTGGTGTGTGTAGAGGTTAATGGAGTTTTCTTTCATGATGCACCTGGACAAACAAATCTATAGGCTCCGGGTGATTGTTGGAACTGGCACAGGTGGGTCAGCGAGTGCTTATGAGATTGTGTGTAAGTCATCCATCAAGCTTGTGTGTCTGCTTTGGAGCTCTGCAGGCCTGTGTTGGTTCAGTTGTCAGAGAGTTAAGCCTTGTGCTTTTATATTGTCACACACAGCAACCATGCAGCCATATAAAGAAGCAGATGGAGTCATTTTACCCAAAATCACCAAAATGGCTGCACTGCATGCTCCACATTTTTATATCAACATAAGATGTCTGGGAATAAACATTTCTGCCTGATTTAGGCTAAATGTTACAGAAAAAAGAGGTGAGGGTAAAAGAAGGAAGGATTTGGTTAAGCCAAAGTAACAAAGTCTGTTTACCCTTCCAACTGCTGAACTCTTTATTTTGCTGTTGCAAAGACTGTTTTTAGCCTCCAGTAGTACTCGAACAAACAACAGATTCATCCTTATACCAGGAAGGACAGTCTGAACTTTTTTTTTTCCTGTTAAATATTTTTTTTGGTCATTTGCCTCACCAGTGGAGGCAATTTGCTCATATTGAGCTAAACATAGGCTAATTGTATTCAGTAAATAAACTTATTTCCCATTATTTATCTGTTTATGAATTTTTCCGCCTTCTTGTGTAATGTAAAGCGTGTCTATTTGACAAGAACATGAACGAACTACTGAGAGTTCTGCAGTGATGAATTGTTGAGTCTAATTATTTCAAATGAGTCTGTACCAGTCTAGAATTGGTTTCCATGGTTCCATTCATACTTCACTTTGGCTATGAGATGTAGCTTAGAGAGGAAAGTAAGAAGTAGGAAGAAGAGCTTCTGTGTGCGGGTTGAGAACAAAAAAAAATTATAAAACAAAATAAACTTAATCTGTGTGCTTCTGAGTCCATCTCCTTTCAACCCAGAACAAGGAACTAGTAGATTATGGTGAGTTTGGTGCCCTTCTCTCTCCGCTCAGCTTTAATTTTTCAAACTGAGGCACAGTAAGTGCACATTTACATAAAGATTTTTTTTGTTCATGAACAATTTCATGAACAAAAAAAATGACCCGTAATCAGCAAAAGTTTCAGTTATGGGTGGAAAAAAGTGTATGCTTCTAATATTTCAAACTGAGAATATTAAATGGGTTAAACCGATTTAAGAAAAAAGCTCCTTGCTCTTTGGAACATAAAAAACTGTCTTTATTCCTTGATTAGATTTGATTGTGTGGTTAAAAAGAGACCACAGCCTCTACCTGCGTGAATGAGATAAGGCAGAAAATGTGACTTGAAAACTCTGAAAGACCTTGCTGCATGGTTTTGCATCCCAGAAACACAAGTAACGGGGTGCATGTGGCTGACCCTTGCAAATATTTATCTTAGCACTGTTTGATTGAATGAAGAGGAAATATGAGTGACCAGTCCAGAGTAAACAGCAGCCTTCCTGTTCCTCTGACACAGATATTCTTAGTTAAATATTTCTGCTGCTGTTGGCTGTAACTTTTGGAATTGCAACCTACCCAGACAGCAAGGAGGTGGTTTGTTTTTGTTTTTTTGAGTCCACTGTCACATGAAAGAGTCACAGGAAGCAGCTTGAACACACTTCAAGTTTAAACCCACTGCAGTACAATCAATATTCTTTTCAATCAACAAAAATCCAACTACTTTGTTTTTTGGAAATCTATTGCTCATAGTTGCAAATCCACAAATAATGATCACCTGGTTCTGCAGTACTGCAACTTTATGGGGAGCTTTTGTGTCTTTCATCTCATTATGTTGTTATTCTGGCTTTCAACATTTGATGCATTTTTAGTGCTTTCATGCAAGCTTGGGATTCATGGTTATTATCTGGGGAGCAGAGTGAACACCTTAGTTGCTCAACCAACAGGATTTAGGCTGAGGAATACCTAATGTTGTCTCTTATTTGGTCTGAGCACTGCAATAGGTGTCATTTAGAAGTTTTTGTCTTCTGTTACTTTCGTTGAAATTCATTGCTGGCTGACGATAACAGTTATGAGATATTCTGTTTCTGGGCTTAGTTTTGACAGCCACAGTAATTCAATAGCTGAGTGCTGTCTGCCTGTCTTTGTCTATGTTTCCATCTCTCTCACACTCTCCCCAGTAATGTGCTCTGTTGCAGTGTAGCTGAACTGCATTTAATGCTGGTGAGTAGCAAACCTGCACATAGACCCTTTAGTTCCATCGGCAAAATTATTTCAGATACGATTTAAGTAAAACCAACACAAATAAAGTCACAGCAATGTGAAAGTAAGACTCACATAGCAACATCCAAACAGTCAAACTTTTCAGCCAGCATAAAACTTGTTCTCTCCTCGCCTGTGGCTGCCCCTCAGCTATGACTGTTTGACAACTAAATGAGTAACAATTGGCCTGGCTAAGCTCCAGACTGCCTGAGCTACCCAATAACAGCAGGAAGTACATACATGACTAATGCCCTCCACTCACCCTGCTTTTTTTTCTGTCGTCGCTTATTTTCTTGCCCTTCAGTCTTCTAACACAAATAGGACTGAAAGAACAGCTGCCGTTCATCTCAGCACATTACAATAATTCTTGATGAACAAGTCAGAAGATGTTAAATTACCCAAAGCGAGGACCTTAATTACGATTAACCTTGACATTATGGCATATTTTGTGAAGCTGTAACCACGGTTTCCGAATTTTTCTCAGTCAAGAGTGAAAACTACTCAGGTAATGAACTGCCTTTCAGTCATCGTAGAAATACTTTCATGACAATTACAAGTATTTTTCTGTGACCCGTTGGATGGAAATAAGGGAAATCCAAAGCGGCTGCTATCAGCCTCTGCAGCCTATACTCCACTCTGAAAGCCTCATAAATGTAGTGCCTAAAGCAGAGCCTGAAGCTCTGCAAGGAACCTTTTATCTACAAGTGTTGACATGTTATTTAAAATGACAGTCATAAAGTTTGCAGAAAATTGCTTTTTTTCATCAGATTTTTTTCAGGTGGGAAATTATGCTTGAAACATAAAGTGCTGCTATAGTCAGCCGGAAAGCAAAACCATTTCCAAGGTGCCAAACATCACCAGCAGGCTCTGCAATCTGGGAATGCATTAACCCAACACTCATCACATCGATGGATCTCATGTATTGGACACTGCTAAACAATCTCTGCTCCTCTCAGCTTACCTTCTCACTCGCTGGAGAGCTACTCACCAGAGTGCTTCTCTTGTGATTACCCCGTGATTTTAACAGCCTCAACTGTGCTGTATTTTGGCTAGACTATTTTTTTCTGGGAGCAAGCCAAAGCACACATGATTGGTTGGGGGTCTGTCTGGGGCTTGCACATGGTTGGCTTATCCTAGTTTGACCTAAGGCATCCAATAACCAGCTCTAAACTGCAGCCATTGGACAATTACATCCGTTTTGGTGCTTTGCTCACGTTATCTAAAGCTATTGACAAAGCAGTCCCTTGTCAATACATGTCTTCATACCAGAGAGTTAAGTGTCACTGGAAACAGTAGAGACAAAGGCGGTGCTGCATTTTGTTTAACCTATAGGAGGGTTTCCTGAGCCATTTGGCTTTGTGCCTGTGGTGTGAGGAGCGGCAGGCAGTGAGAGGGGGGGAGAGTGGCACAACAGACACAGGAAGAGGGAGCAGTGGAAAGTCAGAGTGAGGAGACATGACGTATTGGTAGACAGAGAACTTTAGCAGAACAAAACAGAACAATTTCAGAAAATGAGAGATAACCTACTTCAGATTTAACTTCACTGCAAGGCCACTAAAATGCACAGCTAAGTAGAACTATAAAAAACTTTTTTGTTGTTGTTGTAAAGCTAGCCTTAAAGGATCACTGGTGGTGTCCTTTGAAAATATTTGCATATCATGTGGTATGACTTTAAAAGTATACTGTTGGACATCCAAACACGTCTGGTACTCAGTTACCAACCTTTTCTGCCTGATCCACCGCCACCATTTCACACTTTTACTGACTAGTTTTAACAATCTTTTTCCTTTTTTGACCAGCAAGTCTGCAGAGACTACAGCATTCAGTAGAATAAACTGCCTAGAGATATTCTTTGATCTTTCATGTTTCATAGGGAGCAAGAAAAAGAAAAAACTACAACTTTTTTTTCTTTCTTGTGCTAATTATCAATTATTCAAATCAAATGATAAGAGACTCGTATTTCATTAAGGTTGCAATCCAACTGGAACATACAGACTTCATAATTGCACCCATGTTTAACAGCTCTCTCGTTTGAAGATTTTCACGTCCAAACATAACCTGGAATAAATATCTGTTTCCAGATTAAATCTAATCATCTCCATGTGTGTATAACTACGTTTGAAAAATGCTCCAAAATAGGCTTAATTATAAACCATAAGATGGTTTACATTTGCCTGTGAAACAAATCAACAAAATTAATTTGACTGGGGGTTTGCCTGCAGAAGCCAAATCACTTCTGCAGAAACTTCTTACCCACTAAATCTCTTGCAGACCCATGTCGCAACGGGTCTGCAGGGTAAAAAAGCCCTTAAAGAGCCCTTGAATTTATTTACGTCTGTATATGCTGCAGGGTGAATGTGAGCCTCTGCATCGCCTTAAAGGGCCCTCTGTGGGCTCATGCTCTTGGATCCAGGCTTGCCTGGAAGACCAAATTACTACTTTGTGTGGCTGGTACCAAACAGACTTTTATGAGTGCTATGATGTCCTAAAGATCCTCCAATTTACAGAAATACATAAAAAATAACACATATTTGCATTCTGTATGAAACACGTAGCTGAAGCCAACAATTTAAGTATAGATTCATCTTTATTTAGTTTTTAATGAATAAAATAAGCAATTAGAAATTAGAAAACGAAAGAATTGTTAAAAAAAACTATAGTTTATTTACAAAAACATTTTAGAGAAGACACCAGTTTATCTCTGTGGTTGAAGCAGCAAAGATTTGCTAACTCAGGATTCCTTGATAAAGGGCAATAAGATCAACGAGAATTTTTTTTATTTTACATTAAATTTTTTGTCGGCCATGTAATAAAATATGCTTTACTATGTCCTAAAGAAAAAGTACAATTGTGGCATATTACCTTAATATTTAGTTTTTAATTAAATTTCTTTAGAAATTTGTTTTCTAATAAGGAGGTCATGGTGTTTTTAAAATGAATACTTCAAATAGTTTACTACAAAGTACAGCTGTTACCCAAATAATCTTAATAAACAAGACCTTAATGTTTTGTTGTAGAAATTTTTGAAAATTATTTGTCTTCTTAAATTGTTACAGGGTAGTCAGACAGAAGATTAAAAATCACACGTAACATACGAAGTACACATATCCACATACTGCCAACAATCAAATCCACGTTTCAAAAGTTTGGTTTTGGAGTCAACCTGCTGCAGGTATGCAAGTTACTTTGACAAAGCCCCAAGATGAGTCCAGCCTCAAGCCAAGCAGCAGCAGCAGCAGCAGCAGCAGTAATCATAGTTTCCCACACATAAATGAAGGTAAAAGGAGTTTACAGGGCTCGGAAAAATGCAATAAAAAGCCTTTCTGTGAATGCAGCCATCTGTGGAACTTTAAAAGAACTTCCTGTAAACAAGACCGAAGAGAACAAATCCTCTCACACTCTTCCAACGCTCTGCTTCTGTCTAGAATTTGCCTTTCATCTCTGTTTTCCTCCATTTCTTCCCAGCTTTGCTTTTCTTTCAACCTTAGAAGAATATCAGCTTTCTTTCTCTCTATCTCCCAGCCTTTGTTTCTCCGTCTTCTTCATTGCACTACTGTTGCACTATTATTTTGTCCTCAGAACACCTTGCTGATGCAAACATGCTTCTTTCTACTATATCCTGTACCATCGAGAAGTTTTTACTTTGGTCAAAAGAAGGGAAAAAAAAAACTACCATAACCAATTTGCAGGGATAACCAACATTAAAGCTGCTAGGTGACGGGTTCTAGTCCCAAATGTCAGAACTGCTACTAGTGGTGATAAATGAAAGAGAAACTGAGAAACTAAAATTTAAGGAAGCTTTTTACCCACCATTTCCAACATTATTGCAGCTGCTTTATATAAACAAAATAATCCATAAAACTGATTGTGTTTTCCCAGTTTCCAATGTGCAAGGGAAATATCAGACATATAAAATTCAACCAGCAAGGCCTGGACACTGTCTGAGAGCTGCTCTATTCTTGTGTGTTCATTAGATCCAATGTTCATCTCAAGCCACTGTACAGCAGCACCACAGCCAAACAATGCAGAATGTTTCCTGTTTTTTGTGTTTAAAAAAAACAAAACTGTTTTAATGATGAAATTGTCAATTACATTTTCAAATTCTTGTATTATTATTGTTATTATTGTAGGTGAAGATTTTAGTTTTAGTTTAACATTTAGTTATGTAGAAACAATGATTATTACACTGTGTGTGACATGTTGCAGAAATTCATTAAACAAACATCCCTTTCAGCTTTCAGAAGAAATAAAAATAAAAAAGATATTTCACATTTTTGTTAACTTGTGTGAAATATTACAAACATTTTCTATCAGAAACAGCTGTAGCTGTTATCAGCGCAGACTTATTCTGCCGTAATTGAATGTCTTGTTACAGTGACATGCTACTGCTGCCACCAGTTCTTTGTTCTGGGCCTCATTTAGTTAGAGACGTTAAACCAGTTCTGGACTTTCTCAACACACTCCCGCTGTCATACAGATGAGGCAGGTGTGTTTTTTCTGGGATTTTGCTGTGCTTCACCCTGCATTTCTTGACAGTATCAGCTGGATTTTTACTGCTCACTGAGAAAACCCAGATCAACTATTAAAGCCAACTGGACAGGCAGTGAACTGGGGGGAGACCAGTGTGAGTGCGTACATGTGTGTAATCGCAAAGTGATGTCAGGTGGAAGAGACCAGCTACTTCCTCTGTCTGTGCCAACTTTCAACGTATGGAGAGGAGGAAGGAAGACGGAAAGTGAGAGAAGAGAAGCCACATGGTCACATGGAGTTTTTCAACCTGCTTGGTAATATTTATGCCTGAATAAAACAAATAACCTCTAAAAAAGATATTAAAAGTAACACATTATTAAACATACACAACCTTATCTGAAAGTGGTCCTAATAAAAAGTGATTTGCAGCTTTTGAAAATATAAGCGGTTCATTGTTGAAAAGAGCGGGGGAAGGCCAAAGAAATGATGAGTGGAAAAGCCAATTATTTCCCCATCAGTGTAGACAACGGAAACTTTGACCAAAAGATACTTGCAAAAGGTTAAATGCTGTATCAGGGTCTCAACCAAATAAATTTAAATTGTAACTTCCACTAAAAGTTGTTTAAGAGGACCAGAAAGAATAGTCACCCAATGCCTGCCATGAAGGCCAATAATCACCAACTAGTCTCCACCAAATGAGCCTCACTATTTTGCATTCATTGTGGCTCATTGTGAGATCACAAGCTGAAGTCTAACAACTAATTCTGATGGAAAAATTCACTTTTAATAATGATAACAAAGGAGTTTACAATTTCTAATCTTTGTTCAAACACATTTATTCTATTTTTGTGTATTTTTGGTTTTTTTTTTTTTGTCTGATCATCTCTGTTATCTGCCCTCGGTCCCACAAAGACACATGCTTTTATTTCCTGAAGAAATTAGCAACCAGTAAGCTTAAAACCTTATAAATTTGCAATGAAAGATTAGCCTACAAAAGAAAAACACTTTTGAATAATTCAAATTAAAAAATTTAAACATCTTAAACACAGGGAAAAATGACAAACAACTTTTTGAAACCAATTAGGTACATATGATTTATCACAAGCACCATTTTAAGCGGGCAGACTCTCTCACCTCTTTCATTTTCACCTTTTAAGGCGCCAACGCAATCATACTTCACTTTTCAGAAGCAGAAACTGAAATCATACTCACACATATCTTTGAATGGACCAGAAATTTCTTTTTTTTTGTTCCCCTAAAGAAAATACCCTGATGCCTCCACACGCTCAAACTGAGGAGATCCAAGAAGTCAGAGAGTGCAGCTCAAAGTCAACACAGGTCACAGCGTGCATACATGCTGCTCACTAAAGCCTCAGAGCTCAAATCCAAGCTCAAACTGTGCTCCGAGCAGTTGCCTTGCTTGCTCCACCTCCTAACTCCTCTTCAAGTTGAAGGGTGTGGACTGAGTCAAGGCTGTGACTGCAGCGAGTCCACATCATTCACACAAGTTTGCCTCTCAAAAACCACACCCAGCCGAGGGAGAGACCAAGCAGAAAGGGAAACACGAAAGTCTTCCCTAAATAACAACAGAGGAGAAGTGAGGAAACTTCTGGTTTCAGGGTCACTCAGAGCCTTGAAATAACTAGGCAACAGGCTCTGTTATGAAAAGAAATTATGACGCAGAGCAGCGGTCATTTCAGGATGTTTATGTTATTTGCCAGAAGCTCTGTACTTTTTAAGATGGCGGAAGGCGTACAGTGGGCCCTGACGTTAAACATCAGATAAAAGGGATTAGTTTGTGTGTGGGTATTCATGCCTCCGCATGCTCCTTTGTGCGTCTGCCTGCATAGTGTATACATTTGCAAACATGTGCATAAGTTCATGTGTGTTTGTGTAGGCACGGCTGCAGCCTATAGTTTAGGGCTGCCTGTGCGTTCTTGCTGATGGCTAACAGCTGCCATCTCTTTCCTGTCTGAGTGGGTATACAATCCTCGCTGCAATGTGGTAATCATACTGTATGCCTACATCTGTTTGGTGTTAACCAAACATGTGTGATCTCAGAGCAATTCTTCTGCCCCTCCATTTATTTGATCTCACTTTATTATAACATAAGGCCCTTTTGTGGCTACTTTTATCCAGAAGGTTTTTTCAGTGCTGTGGCTATGCAGGAGTTAAGCTCCTGTTCCTGGCAGTCTCTGTGTCACGCTCCACCATTTAAAACATTTCAGTCAGGTTCACAACTGTGGATAAATTAATGTTGTCATAACCACAAGTCGGTGCACTTGAAACAATCAAGAGGTACTTCATATTTTCTTTTTTAGGATGAGGTTGGCTGCATTATACATTCTTGTTACATGAAAAGACCGCAACTAAAAAAAAATTGTCCCTGCATGAGGCAGCCTGGAAGTTTAAGAATGAACTATCAATTTATATCTAGATGTTTAAAGACAGGAAGAAATGGTTTCCTCAAGCAGCTCTGTAGTTTTCAACAAACATCTGAGGATTAATACAGTTTTCATGACCTTAAACAGCAACAGGATGATGCAAGTGAGATCCATTTATCTACAAAAGGAAAAAAAAAATATCCAGAACATGTTACTTTATTTAAGAGTGTGTTTAGTCATTATAACTTGAACAACAATAGAGCTCTACGGCCAGAGAAGCAGGCCTAATTAGGATTTGGTTGTACACAGACAACACTTGAAAGCAGTTTTTTTTTTTTTTAACTCATCCTTTTTCAGAAAGTGTTCGTTGGGGTTTGTAAAAAATTTCATCAGTATGGTTGAGGGACCTCACAGTCATCTAAGTATTGTTGATTTGTGTGATACAACTCAGTTGCCGGAGCAAATGATGTCATTGTACACTTCCACAAACAAGAGGCTTGTATTATATCCAATAATTCTCAATAAACACTTCAGTTCCAAACTGTATATGCTTTATGCTGTATGAGCACAAAAATCCATCATGGCTCAAATTTCTGAGCACCTTTGACACCTCATCATTGTTTTGCTAAGTTTAAGCACTAAATTTTCATGACGCTGATGATCCATGTCTCTGGTCTGGAGTACTTTTTTCTTTTTCAAATTCTATATATTTAAGTTACTTTCGTGCATCAAATGACAATTAACTATTTATAGAATATAGCTGTTAAGAAATGTGGAAGCGTGAGCTTATTTTCCACCAAATCTGTGTGTATTTTCTACCTGTTTACTTTTACTATTTCAAAGTCAATTATCATTTCAGGCTGTTGCAAGAAAAATATGTTTTGTTGCGTCATCCTTGATTTTTGTGTTTGTGCGTTTGTTTTGCCTGTGTGACTGTCCTGTGTCCTGTCATGTGTCAACTTCCTGTTGTGCAAATACTGTATATTGTGGACTTGAAATGTGAGATTTCTGTACATTAAAATTCCTCACTGAAAATAATTCATATTGCCTTTTGAGTGTCAAAGAAAAATTTACATAAAATTTCGTCTCCATTTAAATAAGAAAATATAGCTTTTGGGCCAAATAATGAAAAATCAAAACTGATGACTTTGTAACTAAGCTGTGAAAACAAAGTATTTTCCAGAAATTTAACATTTTCTTTTCCAGGGAGTTCCCTTGGCTTTAGCCTTCAGCACAATTATGGCAATGTTCATACTTGGTAATCATTCATAAAAATGGGCCTTGAAACGCGAGCTTTTCTTGTTCATTAGTGTCTATTTATGGGAAAATATTATGTTGCTAGGGAACAGCCAGCTATATTGAAGTTATCAAATTAACGTAAACGGCTCAGCGAGAAGCTGAAATATATATGTCCTGTCTCATCCACAAAAAGAAACACAAAGGAATGGTTCAGAGAAAGTTGGAAAAGCCGTCACTAGTAGTTTTGCTGACCCCATTAGTGATACCAAAACCACACAAACTCCAAGAAATGTTTATTATTTGTCTATCATAATTTACTGTAACTAAATGGATGCGGAAATATTGACAAAGCTTTTCTAAGGAATCATGAACTGTGCTTTCTCAAAAAAGGAGGGCTCTAGACTATAAAAGGTCTTATTTGGTCTGGCAGGTTGCCCGGACAGCAAGTGAAAACAAAGGCTGCCTACGCACTCGCTATCGGTGACATGAGACAGCCAGCCAGACAGGCAATCCCACCAGGAACACTTTCACCTGTGCTGCTGACAAAAGTGACCGCTGGTAGAGATGTGTGATAGAGAGTTCAAGATATTTATGTTCTTTGGCATTTCCACGAAGCACATTCTCACAGTTTTGCACATGTTTACCCCACAGAAGTAATGTTTTTAAGAAGAAAACAGTATATACTTTGTGTGCGTGTGTGTGTATTCCTGTTTCTCTGTGTATGAATGAGTCATCCCGGAGTGACCCCACCCTACGTGGGCGGTTGACTTGGCGGGCTGGGAGTATTTGGCCTCTGTCAGTCTGCCTGTCCCAGAGAGAACTGCTCACATAACTGAGCTCTTTGTTCCAAATGTCACTCCTCTCAGAGGAAGAGAAGGGATCCCGTCGTTGCCTCTTGTCCTCTTTCCTCTTTCCTGGTCGCTTTGTGCTGCCCTACCCACATGATATTACTATCGGCTGTTTACCAGTTTTACACATATGCTGAAGTATCAACTAATATTTCAGTGCTGTTGAAATAAAGCCTCAGGGTTTTTATTGGGAACTTGATGACCTTTAAAAAAGTATACGTTGCTGGCTTTTAGCATAAAAAGAAAAAGGGTTCAGGACTAAATGCATTGGAGGGTCCTCTGTTTCTCCTTATCTTGTTGTTATTATATCCTCTGAGAGTGTACTTATCTGCAAACTTCCTGCTGCACATGACCAACAAAAAAATGTGCTCTTGTGGCAATGTTTGAAGTTGCTCTGTAACTAATTTTGGTCTGGTTAGGTACATGCCAAATAACTGACATGCTACAGATTAGGACTGTCCAATCGTTTATTACTTGTGGAGTGAAATGAGTTGAAAAACGCCCTAATGTTCTTTGATATTAGATGATTAGGCATTGCATAAACTTCTTCAGCATTCATTATGATATTCCCATTTCCATGTCTTATGTTGCCTCAGTTACATAGTGACAGTAGTGTTACATCATATTGCCCTCGGCTGGAAGCGAGGGAGCATGTATTCAACATTAGACTATAAAATGTTTCTGTGTTATGCTCTTTCATTTGCGATATATATGTTTTCTTAAGTATCTGTTAATTCTGTTTTCAGTTGGGCTGGGCATGTGTACTTCTGTGTTGCTTCACCTCATTTTTTAACAACATTTTGTAAGGATTTGGAAACTGAGGTGACCAACTGCTGTGGTTCTTGGGTCTCCTTTGTACTATTTATCAATTCATAATACGTCACATGTTTCCAGTTGGCGACAGCTTTGGACTGCAGGCAGACCAGTTTAGTACCCAAACTCTTTCACTACAGAGCCATGCTGTTGTAATATGTGCAGACTGTGGTTTGGCATTGTCCAGCTGAAATAAGCAAGGCCTTCCCTGAAAAAGACATCATGTGGATGGTTCCAAACTTTGTGGCTTTTTAATATCAATCATATCTGTTTTTAATACGCCGCTGCCTGAGGGCTTGAAAATCAAGACCATCCAATGTCAGTTTCTGCCCTCGGTCTGGTGTACAGAGATTATTCTAAATTCTCTGAAAAATGTATTGATATTTTGTACTGTAAATTATTCCTAATTCTTTTGTGTTTTTATTTTCAGAAAATATTTGTCCACACACCCTTTCAGAGAGTGGTAAAACCTTTTTGCCCTTTTCTTGATTTCTCTTTTCGAACCAAATCAGGTTACTGGCCTGTTCCGAATTAACCTTAACTAAATCTAACTTGAGTGTGAGTATTTGTTGAATAAATAACTTTCATAGTTTACTCCTGAACATTTGCCATTTTGTTAAGTCAGGTTTCTGCCTCTACTTTTGGACTACCTCTGTTTTCTTAAACAGTAAAGAACGATAACACCATGAGAGGCTGTAAACTTTTACACCATCAGTTTTGTCTGAAAATTGCATGGGATGCAAACAGGGAAGTGATGGAAAACTAACTCAACGTGTCCACTCAAATATTCAGCCCAGCTGCTGAATGCTAGGCAAGTCAGAAAAACTACTTCTAACACGACACCAGAACTTCCTCCATTTCTTTTCAGTGTGATTGGCAGTTTGCCTGACAGCACTGTCAGGAGCCAGACAGGAGATGTGCTGGGATTTTGTAACAGAAACAAGGAACCAAGACCAATTAATTTAGCATTTCTAATGTTTTCATATCACAGATGGAGAACTAAGTTACTCATGTAGACTTTTAGTAAACTCTGAATATCCTGATTCAAGTACTGAATCTTTACTGAATCGGCTTTACAGGATTTTTAAAGGATTTACAAATATTGCCCGATTCAAATATGAATATCTTTTTTCTTTGCCTACACAAATATTAGATCAACGTTAATAATTTTACAATTGATGAGTCATCATATTGAAACATTGCTAAAAACTTCCTGCCTTGTTGTCTTACTGTCACTGATTAAATATTGCTTTTTCTTTGAACTTATTCACACGTCCCGCATTTTTCAGAGGAAGCTACAAGGGCAGGAGTATATTCATTACTCAATGGAATAACACTGAACTTAATACTGAGTCATATTCTAATAATTTATCAGCTATTAATTCCAAAGGAATCCGTGAAACAAATAAATTACCCTTTTCTTATTTTTCCCATTTTTTTCTTTCTTTTTTTCTTTACATTGTTACCAAACACACTTTATTGAGAGAAACCCAGTTTAATGAGAAACTTTAGCTTTGTGGTATCATGAAAAAGAAAATGATTTATGGATAAATTGGTTTAGGCTTCCCAACATAAAAAGAAAATAAGCTTTAATAGAGTGAAAATGCTCTAATCAAGAAAGTTTCTTGTTGTAACTTAAGACTGAAGAAGAAAGTTCATAATGAGGATGTAATCAAATGGTAACAGGAAAAATGTATTAATTTCAGAGACTTTCGTGAAATACCAGAATATTTAAAAAAATCATAAGCATAGACGTAGCCATCACTAAATGGATATCAACCACATTGTATGTGTAATATCAGCTTCACACAGTGTTTTGAAAGTGAAATGATCAAACCATTAAATGGATATTACAAGAAAAGACATAGAGGCAAGCACAGAAATGACATTTTCACTAAGGATACAAGGTTAAGCTTTGATTAATAAATCATGTTGTAGAACTGAGTTTGTAAAATATGTTAC
>JBBBVU010000008.1:18673649-18686119 GCA_037177055.1 Atherinosoma microstoma
ACATTTTCACTAAGGATACAAGGTTAAGCTTTGATTAATAAATCATGTTGTAGAACTGAGTTTGTAAAATATGTTACAAAGTTTAACTACTTTGTCAAATACATTCAAATGTTATGACCACATAATGACGATGAGCAAATCTATAAACCAAACAAATGTTGTACTATAACATCTGCCTGAAGAGAGTACCTTTTGCTGATCTGATATAGGAATAATGAATTGAATGGTCTTTGAAGACCGCTGTTCTGCAGGTTTTTGACTCAAAAAGTGTGTTGGAGCAGGGAAGCACATTAAACCTGCAGGATAGTGGTCCTCAAAAACAGAAGTTTGAGATCACAGTTTTACTATACTGAAATATTTCTGTGTCAAGATTTGCTTAAAAATGTTTGATTTTAACTGCGTTTTATTATTTCAACAAAATAGTGAACACATTTTGTAATATTGTAAATAATGAAATCTTGATCACAACACATCTAAATAAGCATATTAATGTAGGCTATTCTAGATTCAGTGTAGTCGTCTTATAAGCTTTTATTTTTCCCTCAAGCTTAGCTACAGCAGTGGTTGTAGTCATGATACATGGGGGCCTTATTTAGTGGAAAAACTCCTGTTTTAGCTCAGCTTACACTGACTCTAACCAAAGACATTAAAGAAACTATTTACAAGATGCCAGTTCATCAAATAACCCCCTACAAGGTTACAAAAATATAAAGAGAAACAAGTTATTGTAGTTTCCATTTTATTTTGTCCCCACTTATGAATCTGTGCTTGTGGTCTCATGTCCTCTGCTTTGAAGTTTCATTTGAACAGAGAGAGTAAAGATTTGAGTCGCTTGCTAGCAGGGAGATCAAGTAAATGTGAGGCCACGTGGGCCTCTTGATTCCTTGTTAATACCTGCCATTAGCTCTCAGTCCAGAGTGTGATGCCAGCAGCCATCCCACAGCAAACATCATCCAAATGAAATGTTTATCATGGCAGCAGCCAGCTCCGAATGGAAAACATTATGTAAAATATGTTTGCTATTTTCTTCCAATTGTCACCCCTGCGTTCATCTGTGCATTACTCATTCTAATTGGCAAGCTTGCTTTTTGTGTGGTTTTATTACCCTACAGGGTGTCAGTACTTCCACACCCGTTGATACTGAAACAATATGTATAGGAGAAATCCTCAAAGGACTCTATAAACAACACCACTGGAAGCCCAGAAAAGTCAATAAATCATCCAGAGCAGACCTGCTTGTTGAAACTCATACACACACTGATATTCTGAAAGCATGCTCAAAAAAAAAGGAGAAAAAAAAATAGAAGAATGGGGCTGTTTTATTTTATCTGTGTTCTACTGCCAGGGAACATTAAGCTTTCCCAGTACTTAATAGCATGTGAACTGGTAAGGCAGGAAGGTCAAATGGCAATATGGAAACACTTTGAGAGCGTGCTGCATAAGTCCCTTGCTGTATGTTCAACCACCGAGCAAATGTCTCAGTGATGCGATTTTAGAGAGGGAAATTATCTCTGTCACCTGAATTGGATTGCATCTAAAGAAAATAAAACATGTCAAAACACTCAAACGTCACATCAGCAAAGTGACTTAATGCAAATAGTCTGGAAAGAATCATTCATATTAACCAGTGGACCATAAAACAAGAGGGGCCAAATTTCCTGCAGTTTTTCTAAGCGTAATTATCTGGACAGCTAGTAGTTAGAAAATACAGGACTGTTGTAAACACTTCAAAACATATTTCTATTTGTTAAAAAAAAAAAAAAAAGATTCTGTTTAACAAATCAGAGAGCATGCTGTGCATAAAACACAAGATAATTCATATTTCATTGCTATTCAAACAGAAGGACAAAGGAACTGGAAATAATTTTGACTTTCACATAAAAAGTACTGTGTTGTGTTTTAGGGGTGTCAGAGCGAAGTGTATGCTATGGATCATATTTCTGGAATGTTTATTGTTGGGATGACCTATTGATAACATGAATACAAATGCAAAGACTCATAATTAAATGCTGCACAATGAATAGTTTGACACAATATAGAAGAATTTTTAGCACAAGGCTTTATAACCAGGGGCAGTTTGTTCTCTTGTATGCACAATGGTGTAAGCAGCTTTCATACATAATTTAGAAGTATGAACATTCAGTGCTCAGGCTGTTTTATTCAAATGAATGGTTATGCCTACTGTGCCGCATGTGTTCTTTATAAACAGAAGCTGACCAGAGAAACTATGCTAATTTATATATTTCATGCCAAATGCAGCACTTTTGTGTATTCATACATGGAATGCAGCTTAAACTTAATTAAAAAATAAAAAGCTCATTGACATTGATAGGAATTTAAAACAAATCCAAGTGACTCAGTCAGACAAGTTTAAACAATATGCCGATGACTCTCTGCAGTGAACCTGCACTAAACGACCTTGACCACACCTGACATCTCCTGAAACTGATCCCTTTTACCGTGTGCTCCCATACTGGCAAGAATGTGGTGGAAAGTGTAAACACGATGAGTCACATCAGGGTTGGCGTCAAACTGAGACACATTCTGTGAACAAGCAGCAAAGCTTTGGGTCAGAGACTCTCAAATTGGAGCCATTTACCTTTCTCTTTGATTTATAATAACCTAATTAATAGTGTTGTTACTTGTTGATGAATGAGCATCAGGTTGCAGATGTCCAGGTGACTTAATCTTCTAAATACACGCTGCTAGACCACATCAGGTCTGAATTATGGCTATGTCATGCTTCATTTGTGTTAAATGGAATTAGAGAAAATGTATCTGTGTGGTCTGCGAACCATCAACATGGAGAATTGCCTTATATGTGATGTTTGAATGTTCACATAGAAGTTTTTTTCAATATAGACAGCCTGTGGATTAACACAAACCACCCTGCAGCTCTTAATAACTTAACAGATACATCTTCTAATTAATTCATCCACCCAAGGGGCAGTGTGATCATTTGTCAGCTATGGGGAGATGGATCTGTAATTGCCTCTTCAAGTACCATGATGCATTACTTCCCTGCTTTGATTAATAACAAATGACAGATTGCTCTGAAGGCAGATTTTGGATAATCTTCTCCCATGTCCATGTTCTCCAGATGTACAGAACGGTCTTTGATTTTTTTTTAAATACAGCTTCAGTCATGACTAAATCATTTGATAAGACGGCTTTGAGAGATAAATATTTAGTGCGGTGTATTGCTGTCTGCAGACTATACTCCTGATTCAAATGAAGCACCTAATTCATCTTAAGGTGAATTTTCATCATTGCTTTAATATTCTGTTTTTTCTTCCATTTTGTGGCATGTGTCCGCCTTTTTTAAATTTTTTTGTGTTTTCTCTTTCCTTGTGTTTTTTGTGCGTGTCTTTCTTTCTCACTCTGTATACTTGTGCTCGTATGCACATAGGCGTGTCATTTCAACCCTCATTTGGATTGCATCAGCCATTTCAACAGCTCCTCATCATCTGGTCGGTGTGCAGATCTCCTTGTTGTTCGTTGCCAGATAGATCGATCTGGCACTGTCACTAGCCTCCTGGCATTTCTGCTTCCTTGTCTTTTTGCTTTTCACTATCCACAAACTTCTAAGCCTTCATATCCCTCCTGTCTACAGTCCTAGACTGCTCACACCCCCACGCTTGGTCAGGACACTTTAATATCTCTTTCTAACTTTAAGAGCAATTTTTTCCACCAGCATGTAAGGTATTTTATTAGCTCTTAAGATCTATGATTTGCAAGTAGGCTACTTGTTCAGGGAGATGCATCTCCATGGTAACCCAGAAAATAGGGAGATGCATGTTGTGTGTATAATTCTGTAAAAGGATGGATTTGAACCCAAACCTAACAAAGTGTTTATGCTCAAACCTTTCACAAGCAGAGAATGAGAGTGAAATAGAAATGAAAGTGTAACAGTAAAGCTCTTTCTTAGGATTTAAATTCAGTTTATCCGACCCTAATTCAAGTTGACAGTTTGGGTTCCGCCACAATACCTTCAGTATGTAAATGCAAACTTAAAAAGATATTTGAAAGTCCTTCCTTTTTCAAGATGCTGATGCGGATTGCTACCCCATACCTTGAAAAATTACAGCAAAAAGTAACCCATGGAGTAAAATAAAATCCCTGGGTTTTCTGACTGAGGAGTGAAATTGTGTTGATTGCTTGACTTCAACAAGCTCCATATCTCCTTCTGTTGGCTCTCCTTCCCTTCCCCTGCCTGCCATGTCAGCTCTCTGACTGCCAATCACTGCCTGCTTCCCTGCCTCAGTCATCCATCAAACTGCACTTCCATCATATTGCCTTCTCCTCAGCCTGCTTTACCTTCAGCCATCCTCAGTCCTCTGATGGCCAATCAAACTATCCCCTCTGCTAGCAAGGCATTTAATAATCTGATAAGGAATCCTGTTCCACCTTTTCACCTTGACAGTTAGTTTTGATATTGGGTTCAAATAGTCAGTAATTATCACAGATAGTTGCATAAACAGCAGCTCAAGGAATTTATTGGCTTTGTCTTGACACCTGTGTCTCAGAGGTCGAGTTATGATGATGAAAAATATAAAGAAGATGGTTTTCATGAATTAAACTACAGTAAATGTATTATGGTATACAAATTAGGTTCCTTGTGGCTCAATATTCAGCTTCTTATAAGAGTTTCAGTCTACAAGAACAGAACAGAGCCTCCATATAAATGAAAGCCTGCAGAAGACAGGGATTGTGGTGGTGGGGTAATAGCAAGATAAATATAATCAGATTAGATCACAATATCAAATCACCCCTCAAATGAAAATGGCTACGTGTCAAAACCATGAACTAAAAAAAAAATTAAATAAAAACTCAACTGGCCCAGCTTCACACTGACTAGTATGTTTTATGTAAGCTCAGTAAGCAAATTCATCAATTCTTAGGACTTTATGAATGTGGGTTTTTATTGTTGTTGTTTTTTTTGTTTTTTTCTTGCAGTGTTTGTATTGTGTGATACCAGTGTTGGTCATTTCAATGGTCAGTTGGTTGGTCCACCACTTTTGCCTCTGAATACAAGATTTTGGTTGGATTACCATGAAACTCACAGACTCTGTGATCCCAGAGGGATCAACTGTTCCCTTTATCACCAGTGTGACGCTGGCTGGTGAAGCTTTGAGGAAAATCTCCTGAATATTGTGATATAGATTTAAATTAAATTAGTTACAGATATTCAATTTCCCCTAAGGATACACTCCAATAGTTTAGTGATCCTGGGACTTCTTGTCAAGCGCTGACAATCCATCAAAGTTTTTACTTATCCTTAATATCTCTCACTTTACAAAACAAATTAGCACGAAATTATGTACAGACATCTGGGATTTCCAGAAGATATATCATTGTTTTGATATACTTAAAGTCATACTGACTTTTCATAGTAATATCTTAAGGTTGACATTAAATATCTCAGTAAGGATAATCTTAATGGCCTCAAAATTTGTTTTAATCAAATGCAGCATTGCAGGAGTTTGTGCAATTTAAAGCACAATTCAAGGAATTCAAGAGGAATGGTTAAGAGTTTTAACGGCAAAAGAAAAATCTTTGTTTGGAGGCTGTAAATTGTGGCAGTGGTGAAACACACAACTGTCATCCAAGAGTTCAGAATTTACCCTCTGTTTGACACAGCACTCTTAACAATAATTTTCCTTTTCACTTGTGGTTTGGTTTGGAGCCTAAATAATGTGATTAGAATTAAGCTATAAAAAGCAATTAGTTAGGGTTAGAAAAAACATCATAAAGCGCTTGAACTGGATCCATATATGGCACTGCTTTCTAGATAATGCGTGATGGTAGTGCCCCCAGTCTCTACAGAAAACATATCATATATGTTTGTACATGTCCAAAATGTTGGAGTTTGAAAATCCGTAATTTTTTGATTGTAGGACACCGATTTCATAGGGTGTAATATAACTATAAACATGGCAACAAAAGAGGAGGTTAGAGTTTGATTAATTCTGAGATAATGGCAGAAAAAATTAGACTAGTGGATGATGGCCCATACGTCTTGAAAATCAAACACACAGTGTCTTGTCTTCTAAATATTTGATATATTTTTACCACTGTAGTCCTTACATCTGGTCAGACAGGTGACCACATTGCCGCTTTCATTACTCGCACACTGCAATTTGTGAACACAGCATTAATTTCTGAGGATGTACACAAACAACGCTCTAAACAAAGGCAAAAGATATGGCAGCCATGATACACATGTACATATAAACAAAAGCAAGTATATTCTCTGCCTTATCCTCTTGTTTCATGAAGGGCAGTATCCATGAGGCATGACAGGGACCACATGAGTGGTAAAAGGCAAAAGCTTCAATCATAACTCAAATGAGAGCAAACTACAGTAGAGAGCATTGACAAGGCTTGGTATCATGTGCTTTCTGTCATTGAAACCAGTGGGTATTGCCTTCTATCATCCATCCTCAATAAGTGTTTGTGCCCAAATGAAAATATTCAAACATTTACATCATTCTGTTGTAAGATGCCAAGCACCAATGTCATAACTGTTTATTGGGGGTAAGTAAACTACATCTCTGTAGGGAACTGTGTAAGAAAACAGAGCAATTCAAGGGGTTTTCCTTTCTTTTATTGTAAAACTGTAACATGAGGTCAAGTTGGATGGCGATGGAGAGTGGACATAAACAAGTATGCAACAGAAAATGCATTACTTTAAAAGCTTTGTCAGAAAAAAAAAAAAGTACACCTGCACAAATACATTAATGGTAGCTTTATTGATTTCATGTTTTGCAATGAAGGCAGGATGTGCCATCATGTATTCACGTCCTGCAGGGTTTTTACCCAATGTCCTACAATCCTCACCCTGTGATAATGAAAACAAAACAAATACCAAAGATGAATAAATAAATAAAAATACTCCAGTTGTAGTACATTAGACACAACTTTAAGAAGTCTGTATTTCATAAAGCCATTTTTTTGTGTTTTTCACTCTTCAATATAAGCAGATGGTTAAAGTCCCTCTGTTTGCTGGATGTTGGTTTTTAAATGATTTACTGGCACCACACCATAGTATATTGAGATATTTTTCATGGAGACTAACTTCTGTGCCAGTTCTCAATTTCTACTAATCTAAAACATGGTTGGTAAAATCTGTTTTAGCTGAAACGTTGTCGCTTCTGCCAAAAACTGGAAAAATATCATAAAAACCATGACAAAATGATAGGTTGCAGGCAAGACAATTAAGACCCAAGATCCCGCTTTACTGTTGCAGTCGGAGCCTAAATATGTTCCTCAACCTTATTTTGCTCCTTTAAGTGAGTTTCTTCGAATTGTAAATGCATTGTCATGATTTTAGCATGAAATTGCCACTGAAAAATCATTTGATTTGTACCTGAACCCTTTGTGCTTGGCGGGTGGGACTACACACAGGCACACATATAATTATACGCAGAGTAGGACTGGTCGTGTGAGCCATGTGCTTGTGGATATCTGTTGGCATCTGGCTCTTATTTCCTTTCTCCATGTCACAGACGCAGAAGCTTTAAGCATGAGTCACAACCCTCAGACCTCCGGGGCATCCAGGCTCGCCTCTACAGACACAATACACGATCACTGAAAATGTCACAACCGTTCTGCCAAATTACAGCAAAAAAAGAGTTGGACACAACTGTCCAAAAAAGTAATGTTTTAACACCACTAAGGCCTCATTAAACCAGAACAGATGTTCAAAACTAACTAGACTTAACATACTACATTTTCATTTACTGGTGAGTGATTTGAAAGACAAAAAATCATCCACGGCTTGTTTTTTTTCCTTCTGTAGCTTAAGATTGTGCAGTTGCTCCTGCTCCACCACTGCGGCGAACATGCTGTTTTGCATTTCATCACCCATGGGAACCTTGTTCATTGCACAAGATGCTGATGCACCCATGTGCAGGGAAATAAACACAAACTGCACTTAAAAAAGAAAATAAAGCTGATGACATGTCAAAAACATGCAAGATGTCTCTTCAACAAGACACAACTGGACCAAACAAGTAGATGTGAGAGCTAAAAGGGAGGACATATACAGCTGAAAACATGCCACGTTGAGTTTAACTCTAAATTTTGAATAATTTTCCTGCTTGCATTTATTCCTCCACAAATATTGTTTTGATGCATTTGCAAGCAAAGTGATTACTAATGGAAGTGTGGTTACAGAACTGGGGCCACAGGCAATACTTTTTCTTTCTACAATGATCTGGTCCATGTAGGTCTGTAGGGAATGTTTTGAGGAAAATAGCCACAACAGTGATGCACTGACTCATAGCGAGCTGCTAGAGCTCATTGGTTGTTTCCAGCATATATTCAAATCCGCATCACAATATTTGAAAGTGTTCAGATACACAATTAACGGACAGAAACTTTGCCAACTACACGGCAGATATCACAGAGGATTCAAAGGCTCATGTGCGAGCAGGCATGCAGGATGGTTCAGTCCTCTAGGATTTACTGCTGCTGCTCTTATCTCATTCACAGCTGAATATGGAGAGAGTACAATAGGCATCTACTTCTAGACCTGATCATTGGAAAAGCTAAATAGAAAAAGGTTTTTTTTTTAATGTGGCAAAAGAATGTAGTGATGTAATGAATCTTTATTTAGAAAATTGAATTAAAAAAACCCCGCAAGAAATACAATCTGTAAATGCTGTAATTTTTTCAACAAGAATTGTCTGAGTTTTGTAACCTGATAGCAGCTTTTTCCTGTGTTCCATAAAACTCCATAGAAAAAATATTTAAAGCCTTGAGTATGTCACCATTAGAAAAAAGAAGGAAAGAAATTACAGTTAACAGTTTTCACTGTTTTGAGTGTGTTTAGTGCAGTCAAGCGGGTATGAAAGGAACAAACACAGTGCATTTAGGTGTTTTTTTTAGTTATTGCCAGTAGAACAACAACAACAAAATAAAGAAATAAGTAAGATGATTTAAAATAATGCCCCATTTATAAAACACCAAGTATTGAGGAAGGATTACTTATGTAAACAGAATTTGATCTTGTTTTAACTCTTCTTCCATGCAGTATGTTTTTAATTAAAAGCTATACCATCATGAAATAAAATCAAAATAATAAAGGACATTGTCCTTTGAAAATATAATCCCTATGCAACAATAATCAGTATTTTATCAGTAATCATTTTGTTTAACTATTTTTGCACAACTATTAGTTTCCCTACAATGCCAAACCCAGCTCCAGCTGTTAGATGAACACATTAAACACAATTTTTCAATTTTCAACAAACAATTATATTTTGATTGCATAGAGCACAGTTAAATATTTTGGTCACATTCGGTAAAAGATAAAAACATATAGAGGAGTGATGTACAGAACACACATTACAGTCACAACATGTTTCTTATTTGTCTTCTTTTCTCCATCCATCTGCATATTGGAGAGCTTCATATGAAATATTATGAGGCTAACATAGGAGAAGGAAACTGAGTAGATAAAAAAGAATAAAGGATGTACACATACCGACTTTGCTTTTTAAAGCTAAATGCACAATATGGCTTAAGTCTGTGAATCCTCATTGATCATGACAAGTTCTTCATTCAATATTTTCCCACACTGAGGGTCAGACACAGCGGTAACTTTCCTCCGTCTGCTTCTGGTCTGTTCAGTTACAACTGCACTGTTGTCCATTCAGCCAGCTGGTCATGACTGTCAGCAGGGCCTCGATGCAGGCGGGCGGATGGTGGCCAGATGGCGAGGCTCACACTCACACACACGTACACACACTGAATGGTACATCCTCATAGCTATAGAACCTCAGTTGACCCCACTACATGCTGGTTTTTATTTCAAAGGCAGAGGAAAAGCTGAGAGGGAGGAACATGAACTGTAGCTCAGGAGTGAAGTCACTGAAATGTGTAACATCAGTACAGCAACTTTACAGGTCAAGACAAGACAAAACAATGCCAAAGCAAACATGTGCCAGTTACTGGCTGTCATGGCAACAGGACAAAAGATTTTTGCTGTACCATTCAAGGTGTTGATATGTTTTTCTCCATTAAATAGGTTTTCAACAGAAGCCACACTGAAAGTGGTAGAAGTGACTGTGCACTATGTTGGGATACAGCTGGGATTCTAGGCTATTCCAATAGTTTTTATTTTCCTTTCTCCGAATTTTTTTTCTCATATGTTTTTTCTTTTAGAATACATACACTGTATGCAATTTCAATATGAAGTACAGTAAGACCTGCATCTGTAACAAGATTTCTACAACTGTAATTCCAAAACTGTCAGTGTTATTGTTTCTTGTCTATTTTAGCGGCATTATGTCAAAAGCTGCAGAATTAAAATATAATAAACATCTCTCTCTCACGGAAGCTGAGAGTGACTGTGCTTGCATGGTTTTTTTCTGGAATTTATCCCGTTATCTCGAGAAAACAAACTTTACTTTTTACATATCAGCCAAACATGCATGCTTCCAAACTGTGGGACAGAACCCACGCATAGTTGGAGAACATGCAAACTCCCTACAGGTTCCCCCAGAAACCTACATGCTATAAAAATAATATACATCCAAAATAAATATGTTCATTAATAAATTATATTGGCTTTAATTACGTGTGTTTGTGGCCTACTGGGAGCAGTATTGGTTTACAGTCTTCAGAAATCAAGGACCTGCAATAGCACTCCTTCATGTTTTTGGTGCACAGTCTGTCGCTGAAGGAGCTCTGCAGGGCTGTCAGTGCTCGGGAGGGGTGTGGGGCAACAGGGAGGGGGGCTGTCCTTCAACATGGATGAGAGCTTAGCCATTATCTCCTTCTCTTCCACCACCTCAGCTGATGGAGGTGGGCTTGGGGTAAAGAACCTGGGTTCAAGTCCCCAGGCTGGTAACAGAGGGGAACCTGTAGCCCCTGAGCAAGGCCCTTAACCCCCCAAAGCACTGGAAAAATGACAGCCCACAGCTCATAGTGTAACTAGTGAAGAATTAAAAGCAGAGGACTAATTTCGGTGTGTTTCATAAGAAATATACTGGCAAATAAGAATAATAATGAATAAATATATATACAGTATATAACCAGTGGTATATAGACTGATGATGTGTCCAGCATTTACTCTCACCTGAAGGCAGCTGGGACAGGATGCAGTTGAATGAATTGGAGTAAACAGGTATAGAAAATGGATGCATGGGTAGAAAAATCTAATGTTTTTACCAAGGTACCACAGGGTTTAAATCATTGAGTATTCATTTTTCCGCTTTGCATTTTCATATTTATACCTTTATAAATTATTCTACCATTCAGTAGATTGAACACAATGAAGTATAGAAATATTCAGTAAGTCAATGTTGAATTTCTGGCCATAATACTATGGGATGTTACAACCTGTAATGCTAACAACATATAGTGCTTTGCTGTATATCATCCCAGTTCAAAGGCTTAGACTTTGACTTCAAGTCAAATTTGATTTACAAAAAGAATAAAAATACAACATTCAGTTGTCATAGACACGCCAAGTACAAAAACACCAAGTATAAAAACAGCAAGTACAAAAAACATCTGTTACGCTGTTGAATCTGCAACCCTGATAGATTGTGTCATGTTTGTCTAAACTCTGCGATTATCACCACATATTTTCTGTCATTACTCACATTAATTACAGGTTTGGGCAGGCCGGTTTCAATGCTGTTTGACCAGCTGAACTGTACATCGTGTTCCCAACATCAACCTCAAACTCAGAGTGGAACCATGGGGCTGAAATGAGAAAAAAAGGTGCAAATTTATGTCCTTTATTTGTGGTGTACTTTTGTTTTACTTGAATTACATGGAAAACAGTAAAATAATTAAATAAAACTTCAGTATGAAATTATAGTTTCCCATCATTTAACCTTGTGGGGTCTTCTCAGTCACTTTATGTAATTTAATGTAACATTACTGTAGCAAAAAGATTCTTATTGCCCAGGTTTTTCCTTTAAGAATATGCATGCATAGTTTTTTCTCAATTAACATTTGAGAGTATAATACAAGATCAGATGCAACAGTAGTAGGGTCAAATTTACCAAGACCCCACAGGGTTTAAATCCTTGAGTATTTATTTCTTCCACGATGACTGATGTTTATGAGAACAGAAGTGGATTTTTTTTCTGCTTTCTCTGTACTTGGACACTCACCAGCAGAGTATTCTGCTTTGGATAGCGGTGCCTCTGGTGAAGTGGACTGGCAGACAGCCGGTGTTCAACTGCAACCATCTGGGTTTGCTTGAACAGAAAAAAATGTCATGTGCAACTATATGTTCTTCATATAACCTTTAAGGGATTTACCATGATAGTCACGCGCTTTCTTTCATGGGTTTCTCCTTGCAAATAAAAAGGATCAAAGGAAGGGTGTGCAATCAGAATAAACTGAATAGAATAATTGAAGTGAAACAAAATCCTGGTCTTGTCAGCTGATTCTGATGAAACAGTCGGATGAAATTTGGATTGTTGGTAATGTTTATCGTGTTTTCA
>JBBBVU010000008.1:18727737-18746221 GCA_037177055.1 Atherinosoma microstoma
CTATCTATCTATCTATCTATCTATCTATCTATCTATCTATCTATCTATCTATCTATCTATCTATCTATCTATCTGATTGAGCACAACATACTAATCCAAATACATATATAACATTACATATATAATCATATATAAATAGCTCAAAACCAAGGAGTTGTGCTGTAGGGGAAGAGAGAAACTTTTTTCACCACTTTTTACCCCTCATTGTATCCAGGGTCAACCCATTGAACGGGTACCAGTAGCCTCCACCAGCTGAGGAAACTGAGTATTTTCAATGTCAGCAGACACATTTTAGCTGTGGTCTATACCTCATTCACAGAATCCATTCTCACCTTCAATATTTCATCATGGCATTGCTTCCTCTCCATCAAAAACACAACCATGTGCTGAAACCTGCATTCCGAACCTTTAGGATTACATTTACAGCTAATACAGCACATACATATTGGAAATAATTTTCAGAAACATACAGCCTACTGGACGTAATACTGGAAATACAAACACCACTTGCATACGATAACTTTCATCCACGCACCGTAGAAGTACATATCAGATTTCTTGCCTATGAATTCTATGATTTAACTTTTTTAGTTTTACAGTTAAGCTGAACTAGACAGCTTTAATTTGATGTTATCCAAGTTATCTGTTTTTATTCTGAGCTAAATTAGCTTCTGGATGATCTGAATTACCTACCGCTGTCTTGGTCTCTTCTTTACTCTTCCATTTTTTTCAATCTTTCTTTTGTCAATGCCAGATAGAAAACTTTACATTTTTATAAACCTGCTCTCTCCTGCAGTCCAGTTTTGTAGATCCATTGATTGTCATGAATATCATGACAAAGAGTGTGCCTTGACATAGATTGTTGTGTTTTCTGCATATGTTGTAGGCTACAAATGAAAATGAAACTTTCATAACAGACACAAATATGCAACAACAATTCCCTGCAGGCAGCTGCGACCTATGCATGGTGTTTTATTGACAACACAGTGATTAATGATACATTGCTTGTTACAGAAACAGAAATACCTGACAAGTGATTAAATAATTTAAGCAATTACGAAGTGGCTCTCATTGGTCAAATAATCTTTTCAAGCCTTCATATATTGTCCTTAATGCTGTCCTTCTACGACACAGTAAAGGTAATAAGGTAATTCTTTGCCATGTTGCTTTAACACAGCAGGCATGGTGCCCTTTAGCAACTCTTTATCTTTGGTTCTTTTTGTTGAACTGTGGAAAGGCTACAAGCACTTATTTCCTTGAAAAATATGAGTGACCCAGGCTGAAAGACGGGTCAGCTCTCCAGTGTCATTACAATCATTTAAAACCTAATTACCTTTCTCTCCTGTACATGCATAAAAAAATAATGGCAAGGCTCTTGGCAGAAAACTCATTACAAACAGCTGAAAAAGATGGCTGAGTGAACAAAGAGAAAAATGGACTGAGCAGCTTGTGTGACATCTGCTTAATCTAAAAGAGTTCAAACTGAGGGTCAGTATTTGACTAAATACATGCTCACAAGCTGCCAGATCTGTACATTCAACTGAAATCACACCTTCTGTGTTATTTAATTAAAAATGTCTTAAGTGCATCTGCCTGCCTGCTCACACTGACAAGTTGGAATTAATTTTGAAATCATCAGTTTCTTTTTGAACCAGGCAGAGTTGTTGTTTCCTTTGCCATATCTTTATATCAAATAAGATGCACTCTTAGCCTCATCTCCACAGAAAACAGAAAGTAAAATAGATCTTTAACCTTCATTTATCAAACAAAGTTCTCTCAAAGGTCATGTTTTCTTCTTCCACCCAGATTTTTTTTTTTTTCAGTTATATTGACAGAATTTTATGAACTAAACCAGATCTGCTGGAGGCTTTAACTTTGTTTGACCCTTGCTAACAGTGTAACCTTTCCTGGTCGGGTTTATGGAGGCTTTATTTTTGTTTTTAGCATTTAATGACTCCTTAGTGCATGACTGATCCATAATTATAGAGTAGCAGAGGAATGCCATCTTCAAGATCTGAATTCCTGCCATTTCATTGACACACTGTACAGTTAAAGACTACTTATGTAAATTCACATCTCGAACAAGCTGGATAGTCAACAGCCTTTGCATAGCCTCCTCCTCATGGTGCATTTGTTCCTTTCTGAAAAAAGAACCAACTTAAATAAAATGCTGTGGTGGATGACTAGCTATTAATTACAGCAAGTTTATCCAAAAGTACGATATCATCCCAGTTGACTGAATCCAAAATAGTACACTGCCATCACAAAAGACAAAAATTCTTGTTATATTAAATAAACAATGGACAGAAAATTCTAATATTTTTAAATCTGGTCTGCAGACAGCATCAGGGGGTTGATGCTGTCTTTCCACTGATGACAGTGTGTATGCATCAGGGGGAACACGGCAGGCAGCTGATACAAGGTAGCTATAGCCTTGTTTCCACTAATGGATGTGGGGCGGGTCAGGCCGCATTTTTTTGTGTTTCCAAACACGAAAACTGGGAAGGGTACCCTTATAATTAGCCGTCCTACATTTTTGGGATCCTTCTGTTGGGGTACCAATCTAACCGATCAGACCCAAAAGGGTGGAGCTTGACAAACTGCAAACCATTGATCAGTTGCAAAAAAAACCCATCACTTCCTTATACAACCTGCCATAAAAACAAAGCAGGAATAGCTCTTTCTTTAGAGCAACAGATTTTTTCTTTTTGTTGATTAAATCTCTGTTTAAAATGGTGTAACGAAGCCCCACACCAGGAAGAAAGAACACAAAATGTTGGATGACCGCCATTCTCTCCTTTGTTTCTGACTCGTGTTTTGGTTATACTTTAAGGGTTGGGATATACCTGGTGCTGGCGACCCGTCTGTGTATGTATCATGGCTGCAACGCGTTCCTAGCGTCCGTTTGGCACATAGGCCGATCACGTTGACCCGAGGTAATTGCATGTGTGCATTTGTTCGTTTTGAATGCAGAGTGAATCTCCAAAGCATCACTTTTGGACATTCATGTTTTCCGATCTGGTCATGTGACAGTGTTGTAATGCATCACCAACAAAAGCCCGAAAGAGTTGGCAAATGTTTCTAAAGTAAAATAATTCATAGCGTAGTTTAGTGTCCACCCAAGAGTTTTCCTAACCTTAACCAGGTATTTTTAATGTTGCGCAATGACTGAATTATGTCTTCCATATTACATTATAAGTGAGTGCTTTAAAATATCATTTTCCCATCACTGTGTCACCAGCTGTCAAAAATGGATCACAAGTCAATGTTTACAGATATCACAATCTCTTCCACAATGCAATTTAAATTTGATTTGATTTGATTGATTTCAGGGGACAACAATCGATATGAGACAATATCATAAGCAGATCTAACACAATCACTTCCATTTACATCAAAATACAAAAAGCAACTAAAATATCAAAATACAATATATTCTGAGCTCAGTCAGCAACCTAAAAACAATCTGTTCTTTTCACAAAAATGGACTCTGTTACATTCTGTAAATTGACATTTAAAATATTCACATAATGTTAAAGACAACTGAAAGAATATATTTATATATTTATATTCATAAGTTAGATTAAATCAGGATATAATGTAAACCTTACTCCTATTTAGAGTCTCGGAACTGAGTTATAATAACAATTCCAAGTTATTTCTTAAGCACATCTTACAAAGATTACTGCATCAATGTTTGATCAATATTTTCAAATTTCAAATCCAGCAATTTTCAATTTTGTTTAAACTGTCTCTGACTTTCTAGACAGTCTTTCCTGTACACGAAGAGCTGGAGCAACTAAGGCACACACTATCCTTAAAGCAAAGAGAAACAAATATTACCATAAAGTCTCGCCTCTCTCTCTGAAATTTCAATTGTTGCGTTATTAATGGGCAAGAGAATAAAATATCAAATTAATGCCAAAGTGCAGGCTGTTCCTTATGTTTGAGTGTGGTAATGTCAGACTGCAAAGTTTTTTTTGTTGTTGTTTTGTTTTTTCACAAGCTTTTTGTTTTTTCAGGCTCCAGTGGCCTTTATTAAAAGAGAGACTCTAGATATGTGCAGAGAGAGGGATGACAGTAAGGGGCCAAAAGTCCAAACTCAGTCCTAGGCTCACTGTACTGAGAACCTTTCAGGAACTCTCAGCTCAAAGGGAAAAAAAGAGAAAAAAGAAAGAAAGAAAAGAAGTAGTTAGAATGAAACTCTTCTAACAGACCTCAGAGTTCTGGAGTTACTTTAAATGCAGGTCTCCCATCTGCAGTTAGAGCGTCTTCTTTGAAGAAGATGACATTGTAATGCCCGAGCAATAAACCTGCACTTACAGCAGACCCAGCTAGGAGTGGCAGATCCCTGACACAGGCTTTTCATGTTGGCAGCAGGGCCAGTTTCTATAGGTGATACTTAATATTTGATCCAATTTGCCATAAAGTTTTGTCTAATATATACCGGAGTCACTTACAGTGACTGTATTGATAACAAAATAATTTTTTTAAGTCAGTTTATGTGTGATATCTTGTGAACAAACGATGCCTCTACATGAATGAAAACCTTATATGAGTCTGAACCACCATGGTGAACCCTCACCACAAATAATGCATTTCTACCAAAATCCATTTCTTCTTCTGTATTCATAAACTATTCTGCACTTTTTGGTAAGAAGTAAACTCACAGCTACTATCATTATTAACAACTTGATCAGCCAACATGGTTTGAAAAAAGAAAAATGAACACAGGATTTTTAAAATTATTATTATTGTCACATCTTTACCTGCTGCATAAAGGCAACGAATTTGCACATGAAGTTGCCAAAGATCCATCCAGGGAGAGGGTAGAGTGTGGCAGTAAAGGGGACACAGCACACTAAGAAGATGATGTCGGTGGCTGCCAAGTTTGCTGTACAGAGAGAAAACAAACATGTGGGAGATAAACATCATGTGGACTGTTCAGTGACTCTAGAGAAAATACATCTCACCGCCACCCCAGGTTGGGGAAAAAACCCAATATTACAATAGGCAAGGCAAGTTTATTTGTATTACATAGCCCATTTCATGTACAAGACACTTCAAGGTGCTTTACATAAAACATTGGAAGCATTGCAGCGGGATGTAGAAGAAGCATTAAGAAGTATCGAAAACAAACTTTTGAAATAAATTAGATAAAACAAGAGAGGAAAAAAATCATTCCTGATCCAATTTATCACAGTTTCAAATATCTTTTTGTTGGAGTGGTGGTTAGCACTGTTGCTTCATGCTCCCCCATGTACGCATGGGTTCTCTCTTGCTTCCAAAACATGGCCTGTTATATTACTATGATAAGTTGTTTGAAACTGAGGCTGTGACTTCTAATTAGATAAGTTTAAAGAAAAAATTATGGATGGATGAAATATAAGGTATTACTTTAGTGTTTTTGTATCTGCCTCTCAGATAAAGCCTTAGCTACCTCAGTCCCGTATCAGGCTGACACAAACTTTTCTTTCAAGTCTTGGATTTATGCAGCCTTTCTAAAGACCTTCTCATTTACAGTACAGTAAAATATTCAATGTTAATTACATTGTGAATGTATTAAATTTGTCACATTTAAGTATTTGTTAATAAGACAAACAAGTGTTTTTTTTGTCTCATCTTTTGTTGTTAGGTTTTGTAATATTACCATACTTTATCTCTACACATTCTTCAATGGTAGAAAACTGTATTTTATGTAATTTCTTTCTTTCTTTTTCAAGTTGGTTTTTAATGTAGGCTACTTTTTATTACTTCCTCCACACCCTGCTGAATGATTTTAATGTTTTATGTAAAGCACTTTGAATTGTCTTGTACATGAAATGTGCTGTACACATAAACTTGCCTTTCTAGAGTACAGTATGGCTTCAAAGATAATTTGCATCGGTGACAAGTCAGAAATAACTGCTTACTGACTCTAAATTTATGATTGTAGCTGTATCTGAAGAATCTTACCTTTTCAATGGTGTATAACATGTGTAGGTGCTTGGAAGTCTGAGTAAAATATGAATTTATTTGTCATGTCCCACCCACAGCACTTCTGGTACCAACGGGTTAAGCACTGTTTATTGTTTGCAGAGGTTTCAGAGTGGAACTGCCATCAGATCCACGAAAGATTTTTGGTGTATTTTATTGTTCTTGTAATAAATAAATATACCTCTGCATACTTTTGCTTTCTTTCCTATTCTTACTGGTCTTTTTGCTTAAACAAGCTGTATTAAATAGTTAATCCTCCATATTGAGATATCTGTCTTTTCCTTTCATAAAGCCCAGAATAAATACACTAATCAGAAATAAATCCACACAGATGAGTGGATTATTTGATTTCAGAATCAAAATAATAAATATTTAATTAACATTTACAGTACAATGGTGTAGTTGCAGCTGACAGTTTGAAGACTGGCCGGTCTTCCGCTCTGTTGCAAAATGGCTGCTGCGTATTTAATGATTAGTTGTTTTTAAATTACTGACAGTGAATAAACTTACGCCAAACATAAGGTAAGCACCAATGTCTGAGACTGAAACAGGTGGCAACACATCCAAATCTGAACTACATTCATTGTTTAGCAGCTTGTAAGGATCTAAGGTATTAATTAGAGCTTTTTTTTACATTATAACTACTCTCTGCTTTTTTTTTTTTAGCTTTTGCAGTAAGGACGTTTCTTTCTAGTGTGTTTTTATACATGTTTTTAACAGTTTACTAGTGAGAAACCTGAAAGTGATATAAACAGTAGCCGGGTTCCCCCAAGATGGCGGATAAAGCCCCAGTCACTTCACATGCGCATTCTCTATAGAGATAGATTTGTATAAAGAAGTATCAAATAAGTTAAGATTGTCTTTGTTGGTTAAGTTTTACCATCAAAATATTTAAAACGGTATGATTTTCTCCTCTGAAGTTACATTCGGCAGGACCTGTGGTGGTCAGTTTTCTGCACAGGACCAAATAACTCCTACATATTGATAGATCTATATTAATATCACAATAGGACCAACTTTTAGTGGCAAGAAAGAGAAAACGTGTTCAAACAAGATTTTGAAAATATCCGATTTAAGTAGAATTTCTTTTTTCTTCATTTGATCGCTGTAAAAGATCTACAACAGATTTTCAGCTGATCGAATCAATCTGGACGTATCTATTCCTATACACATAGGTGTCTAGAAGATACTTAATGTCCTTAATTAAAAACATAAATTGCTGTTCAGATTGTACGCCATCAAGAGGTTACAGCAACATCCTTTACAGTCTGGCTCACATATTTATTTATCATTCTGGTAAATATGCCACACACCATGTCCTGTTTGTTTTAATGGCTTATCTAATCAAATTGTAGTTGCAGGATCATTATGTTGAGGGATAAGCAGATGGTGCAGGCGCTGATCAAATGATGTTGAATATTAAACCGTTTCAGCGCTGTGGCCTTGGGATATATTATCCGAGATCAAATTCTTGTCACATTTACAGTGCCCTATTTTAAACAACCACATATAGTTCCTGCAGTAAATCAATGAACTGCACTATAGTAACAGAAGGGAGTAGCATATTTTTATGTTTTGTATTTACATGCATGTGATCTAGTTCTTTTTTTTTTTTTGACAAACTTTATTTTGTGTTTTCTTTTGTCAACCTAAACCAAGTAAATCAATCACCCGGGGAACAGTTACAGCTGACATCAAAGCTCTACCAGATCATATAAATCAATCAACCAAATTTGTGTGTCCTGAACACACTCAAAATAAGATGGGGGCAGGATTGTTGTACCCCTATGTTTTATTTTTTATAAATTTAACCTGATGGATCAATAAAAGCCAAATGCACTACAGAAACACAATTAATCAATTCTGACACATGTGTAACACAAAGCCTGGAACCAAATATTCTTTTGACATTTCTTTATCGATTACTGAAATAATATGAATCCTATGAACATCATCTAACAAAAAACATTATAAGTTAGTAAAAACACAGGATGTAATTTACTCAAGTTTCTACACCATAAAAAATATCATTACTGTTATTTTACCTGTTTTTATTCAAGGGTAATATATCAATTTACACAATTAAAGTAAAGATACATCTCAATATTGGTGTTTTCCTCTAATGTTTAAAGTGTGACATCTGTTTTGATGCAAAATTTGTGTTTTACTATTCTGAGTGGAAATGCTTTAAATCCAAACAGTTTAAGCAGGTTAGTAGCAGATTTAAATGTTATGTAATCAAATACACATTCACTTCTCACATTAGCTGTTGGAATAAATTTAAAACTGTAACCTTTATGAATTTAAATTCTTTTTATGCTGGTGGAGAAACAGAGATACATGCTGATTTATTGAAACTGGTGCAACCATAACCAAAAAACAGCATGTGAGAAAAAAAAAAGTATAATTTTTATGAGTTTAAAAGTCTATATTTGGTTTGATCACCTTTACACAAGCTTTCATGTAATTTGTTTAAGTCACAAAGACTGATTGCAAAGAACTGTAAGACACTCTTAAAAATGGCTTCTTTACTAAAATGTCTAATAGGTCATGTGTAGGTTTATCCCAGGAATTTGGTGCTTATTAATGCTGGAATTATTCACAGATCAGTTTTGTAGCTTGAAAAGCAAATAAACACATTCCTCAGGAAATGGTCAAGTTCAAAGACTAAACTGAAACAGAAAAACTCCAGGCCTTCATAAATCCTAGAGAACTGTTGCTCAAAACCACTTTAACCCCTTAACGCCTGACCTAAGAAATAGTGGTCAGAAAATTATTTTTCTTAATCTGAAGTTTTTATTTTGCCCTTTAACAATATCTTTTAAAAAACACACAAAGAAGCAAAATCATTTGCATTTACGTGTGCTTTATTACTGTGATATGTCAGAATTGTTGTAGCGCAAATGGCATCCACCAGGGGGCAGAAAGACAAGCATCAGATTGTATATAAAGGATTTTAAACAATTTTTTTCCCATAAGGTGAAGCAAAAGTTCAAATACATCAGGCATTTAGGGGTTAAAGAGAAATTATGAGAAAATTTACCTTGGAACCAGAATATAAAGCAATGACAGGGTCAAGACTAATAAAAACTGAAAATGCTGAAGCTTCCTCACGGTAAAAGTTATGGCAGGTGTGTTGGATTAGATGTATATATTAAGTATAGAATTTAATCACCACTTGGACCAAACATGAGCACAGCTGCATGCTGAAACCCAATCATTTAAGGGGTTTACGGCACTCAGTTACATTTTGTGATTTTGATCAGTGGTGAGCATGGCACATTTCTCTTTCGATCTGAAAGGGTCACAATCATTCACTTTAAGAACTTTTTCTAGGATAACAGATTTGATAACACTGGACTTTCATCTTTGAGCAACTGGAGAATTGGTTGTTAACACATCAAAACATTTAATATGGCACATTATGCAAGACTTTGTCAGGGACAGGATCATAAAGGGCGTCACCACTTTTAATTATTGTTCATGATGTTGGGCAATGAGTAGAAAACAAAAATCCATCCTGGATGGAAATAAATGGAAATAAAAGTGTTGTTTCTTTTGTCAAAATGTGAGGGAATGGTTGGAATTTGTAGGACAATTTTGTGCCATCCTCTTTTACTAAATCAATGTCATTCTAGCAAATACTTTTATCAAAAGTGACAAACCACAGATGAAAATGTTGGGGAGCCATGTGGGGTTCAGTGTTTTGTCCAAATTCACAGTGATGTGCAATCTGTGGAAAATGCCAAACTTCTTATTAATCCCTTAAGATCCTCATGAATCCTTTTGCCATCATCTGCAAAGAAATTCAATCGATTGAGGCATGTTTTAAGTCATGCGTCCTGATAACTGCTCACTTGCAAAAATTAATAACTCCAGATTATATGCAGTGGATTCCCAAGGCAGATAATTATCATGGCTGCTTATTTTAGATATATCTTGCACTCAGGAAAATCATCTGGTTTATCATCTGAGCACTTGTCTCCTCTGCTAAAAGTCAAAGTGAAAACTGCAATTGACAGACAGTCTTGCATGTTGCTAAGCAGTAAAATGAGATCCAACGAAAATGCATTGAGCTTCCATGTGATTTCTTTGTGAGTGTAAATATTTGTTACATAACATCAGAAAGACATTTGAAACTGAGGTTCATGATATTCAATCTGCACACAGATCATCATCATTTTCCTCTCAATATTTCTCAAACTTCTACAAATCACAAATACAAACACAGACCTTGTTTTTGCTCACCTATGTAGAAGTTGGTGGCCGTTCTCATCTGCCTGTGTTTGGAAATGACATAAATAACCAGAGAGTTGCCCACCAGTCCAACCAACATAATGAGAGAGAAGAAGAGAGGGACCAGCCAGGCATCAGTGAGAAAAGGATGCTGATCTCCTTCCTCCTCAATGTCATCAAAATATCTTTCCTGTGAAGAGTTTGATTCAGATCCGTTGAGCCCAGCCTGCTCAGTGGAGTTCCACAGTTCGTCAGAGGAGTGCATTGTGTCAGGGAAGAGTGGATCGTAGTGTGAGAAAATAAGTAAGAAGAGCGGGTTTTGTAAGAGATGGCAATTACCAAAGAATGTGTGTAGTATCCATGCATTGGGTCCTGTTTGCCCTCAGGGGAAGAAGAGGAGAGGGAGACTGATAGTTTGACATGGAGAAAGGAATAAAGACAATATGAAGAAAAAGAAAAAGGCTAAAGAAAAGTGTGAGGCAGAGGAACGAAACTTGTAGCAGTGTAGATTGAAAGAAAACAGTTTCGTGAAAAGTCTGTAAGAAATATTTCTTTTTTCTTTTTAAAGACCTTTAAAAAAGAAAAAAAAAAGGTCTGGAGGGAATGAAGGATAAAAACCGATCAGACACAATGGGAAAACGACTCCTTTTGCTCTGACAAAGTACTCATTTCAGTCCAAAGTAAGAACACAGTGAGGGAGAAATTTGGGTTCATGAGAACAGGCTACAGAGGAGTGGAAAGCAAACAAGCTGGATGAAAACTGCACTCTCTGATGCCACCATATCCCCCTCCCGACTGCTAAAGCATGCTGTTCTTCCGACTTGCGAGATAGGGAAACCTCCAGACAAAAAACAGAGTGTATGCTGAGAGGCAGACAGATGTTTCTCTGAGCTCTGTCACAGGTGAAAAATCCACAGTTCAGCTTCTTTTCACCTTTCTTTGTTCCTCCGCTGTTATTCCCAGAGATCCAAACCTCCAAACCTCTTTCCATTCAGTGCTATTTCTTTGGCAGACAAGAGAGTAACTTGATTATGAGGACTCAAGTTGGGTAGTAGTAATTGTTATCTCTACAATTAAACTATGTCTGACAAAATGCTTTGTATTTAAAGAGAGAAATAACCCCGAGCATCAGCCGTTGTTCATCTTCCGAGCAGAGCTGAGTTGATTTTGGTTTATGCTCCAGCAGAAACGGCAGAGAGCAGAGTGAAGGAGATGCTGGCGGCTTTATAGAATGAGCAAGAGCAAGGACACACAGGCACATCGGTGAGGGGAGGTACACACACACACACACACACACACACATGACATTGAATCTTGATGCATGTGGGCTACTGCATGACTTTGGGATAAATGTTCTCTTGTTTTGGTTTCCTAGCAACGTTATCCAATAATCTTATTTTTTGGGGGGGGATGCTCCCCTCCACCACCAGCCTGTTGATAATACCGCAACAACAACAAAAAACTACAACAAATAAAATTCACAATGGTATAACTGTTTGGAAAAGAATAATTTAAGGTGCGTTGTTGTTATTTGTGTGGTGTGTGTGTGTATAATTAAACACTTCTATGAAATATCCTCATCAATCAAAAGCTCAAACTTCATGATTTTTCTGCAAGGTCTGAAAATGATTTATGTGACACCCCCCCCCCCTCAGAAAAAAATTGAAGAAGAGAAAAAAGAGAGCTTTCTAGTGTGCATGGAAACAAAAGAACATGAAGCACATGCTGCTATACTTATTTCTATCTCTACATGTAACCAATTGTTATCTCAAGCACACCCTTGAGAAGCACACATGCCACCACAACAGCTGAAAAGCTTTACAGTGATCAGTAGATGTTTTGTTATACATGGGTAAACTGAAGAGCATACACTAAATTATTAATGCAGCTCCAAGCAAAAAGCTACACAGATGGTGATGAACAGTCAATATGAATAAAATGGCCTTCATCAGAGGCAAAATACACCAAAATCACAGGGTAAATTAGATGAATTATGACTATGTGCTACTCTTATCTGCTAGAGCCTGGAAAGAATGTAAAAATCTTTACACAGTGTCCTTTCGGACAAGCAGCTTTGTCCGTGACCCTATATGAGGAAGACTCCTCAGATCAAAGCCATTTTCCGAGACGAGCTTCATAACATTGGTGGTTTCACTGATCTGTTAAAGTGACATATATATCTCATGACATTCTTCATTTAATGTTCCTCGTGGTTTCATTCAAATATGCCTGTGGAAGTAATGGAGAGAGCTACTGTGCATGCATGATAATTACCATGTGTGCTGTGTGTTGCACTGAACTGTTCCTCAAGTGAGATACATCAATAAAGTCTTCAGTCACCGAGTGCAGACTATGTGCTACAGCTATTAATGGAAGTAAAACCATGGAGGAGGAAAGTTTGAACAGCAATAGTATCTATGTAATAATGTGATATATATTCGATTCCTCTGAACAGCATATTATTTGTCAAATTAACCCATTGTTGTGCAATGTGTCTGTTACCATACTATTTCATTTTCAAGGACTTGAAAATCAACTTAACAGCTGACCAAAGTGCTGTAAATTAAATGTAAGCACAAACAGGGAAACTAAAACAATACAAATGTTTATGTGATTACTTCAGTTAAGACTTTGTTGAAAGTGATGGATAAACGTTATTAGGTTCAGCACAGTTATACTGCCATTTCAAAATGTTTAGCAAAAGTACCAGGGTGGTAATTCCCACATGGCACCTTCAGTTACCAGCCTCTTAATGGAAAGCAGTGCATCTGAAAGGGGCTTAAGAGGAAATTACAATGCCATTATATAACGTACAGGATTAGTAAAATGAAAGAAATTAATGAAATGAGAAATACTTTATTAATCCCAGAGTGAAATTGCAATGTTGTAGTGTTTATTTATTTATTAATTTTTGTTGGGGGGTTGGTGGTTAAGATAAAAACAAAGATTAATTAGGTGATAACGCATTGTTCCGGAGGGTGATGGCTGCTGACAGCAATGATTTCCGGTACTGAGATAAAAATGTAAAATGTGCAATATTGGTTTTTCTTTTCCATGACTTTACAGAGCAAAAATGACAATAACTAACATTAATTAGCATAGGAAAAAGTATTATACTTCAACAAGTACAAATCAACCAGTGTGAAAACTCACTAAAGCCATGAACCATGGGCACTTCCCACATTTGCTCATTAAGAGATTGTTTAGGTGAAATATCATGAAAATGAGTATGAATACTGTTAAGCAGCAAATTACTTGCCTTGATTTTTTTATTATTTTTACAGTTACCTACAATTCTACCTCAGATTTTAGTAAAACTTAATTATTGGATGCTTACTGGGTAAAGTTTGCATGAAGTTTGGTCTGACAGATTAGGAAATTTGAATTCTGACACAGCTCTTACCAATAAAATTTTAGGACTGTCTGTGTGTTTAAGGGTTTCCATCTTCATAAGATTACTCTGAGAGATGTGCTCCTGGGTAGGCTATTCCCTGCACTATGCTGTTAAAAAAATCACATTTGCAAATAGATGGGCCTTGCTAAAGATCTCCATTAGACATTCCTGTCCAATCTATTTGCAAGGATAATGAGAGGAAGGAGGGGAAGTGAAGGTGAAAAGAAGGGGAGTCATAACAAAAACAACAATCAGTAGTTGAGTATAATTCCATCACATAACTGCATATAGTTGATTGCGCAGTCTCAACCTTGGACTTTATCTTTTCAAGATCTAGATTCTTAACAGGTTGTCCGGTGTTTGTCTAGGTGATTCATTATAATCCCGAATTCCAGAAAAGTTGGGATGTTTTTTTAAATCTGAATAAAATCACATGAGCCAATCTCTTATTCACAACAGAACGTACACAACATAACAGATGTCCAAATGGAGTAATTTGACAACTTTATGCACAAAATGAGCTCATGTCAAATCTAATGATTTCTACATGTCTCAAAATAGTTGGCACAGGGCCAGTTACCATGGTGTAGCATCTCCTCCTCACATCTGGGCATCAAGGTTTTGAATTTTTGTTGTTGGAATTTAGTCCCATTCTCGCCTGATGTAGGTTTCCAGCTTCTGAAGAGTTTGTGGTCATCTTTGATGTATTTTTTGTTTAATTATGCGCCAAATGTTTTCTATAGGTGAAAGATCTGGACTGCAGGCAGGCCAGTTCAGCACCCAGACTCTTCCTCTGTAAAGCCATGCTGTTGTAATAGCTGCAGTATGTGGTTTAACATTGTCCTGCTGAAATACACTAGGCCTTCCCTGTAATAGATGTCATCTGGAGAGGAGCAGATGTTCCTCTAAAAATCTTTATATACTTTTCAGCATTCATAGTTTTTTCCAAAACATACAAGCTGCCCATACCGTATGCACTTATGTACTTCCATACCATCAGAGATGCAGGCTGCTGAACTGAACGCTGATAACATACTGGAAGGTCTCCTTCCTCTTTAGCCAAGAGGACATGGCGTCCGTGATTACCAACAGGAATGTCAAATTTGGACACGTCTGACCATAGAACACTTTCCCACTCTGAAACAGACCATTTCAGATGAGTCTTGGCTCACCGGACATGATGGTGCTTCTGGACCATGTTCAAATATGGCTTCCGTTCTGCATGATAAAGCTTTAGTTGGCATCTTCAGATGGCACGGAGGATTGTGTTAACCCACAGTGGTTTCTGGAAGTATTTCGGGGCCCATTTAGTAATATCAGTGCCACAATTGTTCTGATGAGTGATGCAGTGTTTTGCCTAAGGGCCCCAAAACCACAGGCATCCAATAAAGGTCTGTGGCCTTGTCCCTTATGCACAGAGACATCTCCAGTTTCTCTGAATCTTTTGATGATGTTATGCAATGTAGATGATGAGAGTTGCAAAACATTTTAAATTTGACATTGAGTATTCCACAATCTTTTTATGTATGCTTTCACAGATTGGAGAGCCTCTGCCCTTCTTTACTTCTGAGACTTCTACTTCTGCCTCTCTAGAAGATCCCTTTTCTTTCTTATAGTTGTTACAGACCTGACATCAATAAACTTAATTACTTGCTTGATGTTTTCCCAGCTGAATTCTTTTCAACTTTATTATTTTTTCAGCCATTTCTTCCCCTGCTCCAACTATTTTGAGACCTGTAACAAGCATCACATTTGACATGAGCTCATTTTGTGCATAAAATTGTAAAATTTCTATTTTCCAAATAGTACACTGATATTGTGAACAATATGCCATTGTCCATGCTTTTTAGTCATTTTGAAGTTTGAGGGCAAATTATCACATACAGTAAGTGCTTAATGTATGGCATGGTATATGTACTATTCCCCACCATTACTAAAACAACCTGAAGGTAGCTCATCTAAGCAGTTGCCAGATCAACATGACTCAGAACAGCAGTGTCCTTTAAAGAGAAACCAGTACCAATTGTCATATTGAAGACAAGGGACATGTTATTCTTTGAGAATAGGATTACCATTGAAGTGTTTTTCACTCAGTTTGATGTGGGTAGTTTCAGCTTCCAAAACCAGCTTCTATGTGAAGAGCTTGTCACTGTTCATGGTTGGAGGAGGAAGATCAAGGAACCAAATGTTGACTCAGCAGCACATGATCAGATCATGCAACTTTGATGGCTGTCTTAACAGGCGTAAATAGCTAAAAGCACAGCTGTAGCTGGATATCCACATCAGTAAATTGACCCAAAGACCAAGACTAACCTAACAAAACTGAAAGATAGCAAAGCATGACAACAGCCCCTGAAATCAGATGATAAACTCCATACACAACCAGAATCAGCACATGACAGAGGTGTAAATTAATAATGATCATGTCTTTGTTTTTATTATATCAAAGCCTGTCACACATATTCCAATAAGAACTCGACAAAGCGTGTCAACTTGTGAAAAAAGGGCATTTTATTTATTTTCAAAAGACACTCAATAAACTCAAGGCTTAATTCAATGCTGTCCAAGTTGTGCTTACCCTCTCTAAAAAGAGGTCCAACTGGTGTAATGTTTTACATTTAATGAATGAATGTCACCAGCACTCATTTAATGCCAAGTTTAAAGGGCTTTACATAATAAATCAAAAGTTCAATTGTACTTTCATGGTCTGAAGTCATAAAGACTGCTGAAATTTTCTGAATAGAAGTCTCTTGCACAAATGATTGACAAGTCATAACAAAAATGAACACCAGGAATCCAGTAATGGCATACCGAAACACAGCTTTCTGGAATTGGTTACACACAGAAACATTTTGTACATTAGAATCAGTTTGACACATAGAAATCCTTGCACAATAACCAAAATGGCTGATGTTGGAGCTTGGAAGGCAGATTTCACCTGATGCTAAATTTGTTACAAGCTTAAAGTGCTGATGACACTCTTAGACATTTTTTGTCATGTTTTTTAAACCAAAGAGTCAGTCCAGATGAACTATGTAATAATTACAAGTGCACATGCATAACATTGTTTGGACGGAAAAACTGTCTCCATTAAGCTGATTTTGACCAGACTGTTGCGCTGCTCACCAAGGAGAAAGAAGACGGAAGTCACGTACCCGGAGTAACGCTTGCTACTGCTGTCAGCTTTATTTACAGCTGGCCAGCAGCTTCCAAGCGAACGATTTGTAAGATTTTAGTTTTAGTGATTAACAGTTATGGCCTTGCTTCACCTTGTCCTGCTAATGACAGCAAATACTTTCCTCCTCTGTTGTCATGCTCATACAGACCACACTGACAGCTGCTGTAGTAAAAAAATGAATAATTTATATATATATATATATATATATGTATATGTATAAACCTCAAAAACCTGCTTGTAAAAACGGGGAATGGGATGGGGAAGCCTAAAGGCCCATTTATGCTCGACCCAGAAGACGGATATACAGACACATGGACAGTTTCTTCCGTCTCCTGCGTCGGTTACGCCCGTAATTTGGTGCGTTTTCAGGCTCCCGCACATCCGTCACTCGGCGCAGAAGACAGCGTAATACCACCGGAAACCGTGGTGGCAGTGCTGAGCAGAAACAACTCAGAGAAGAAGAAGAAGAAGAAGAGGAACATGAAGGGACAAACTGTAGAAGAAGAATGAAGACGAGGACAAAAATTGTAGAAATTGTGCAAGCTTTTTAAATAAGACTTTCCTAGTGTTCAGGGCGTGTTGGGTGGTTAGAAACAACTTTATAGCGACGCATTACCGCTGCCAAAAGCATCTGAAACCGATGTAGGATCGCGGAGTTAACTATGAACTCAGTACTGCCCACTAGTGTAAGTCGACCATAGCAACATAAAAGCATGGAAGTATGACGACAGCCACGCATGAGAACGTTTGAAACGGACGTCCCTATTTACGCACGAAAAGGAGCATAAATGGGCCTTAAAGCGAAGGAAAACACACACATCACATAAGTAAGAGTCGGTCTACATGACACTGTCATGACAATCTGCACTATTTACTGTGAGCCTAAAACAACTATTTAAAAGTTGCAACAGCTCGATCCTCCTGCAGCAGCAGCAGCTCGCGGCTTTCACAGGAATCTGAAAATAGAGCAGCAGCGGAAAACCCTGTGGTCCGCAGACTGTGGCTGATGTATTACAAATGATCATATTTCCTCCGGTCTCCACATACTAAATATTAAAACTCATTTTAATAGAAATGATCATAGTTTTAGGAAAAGTAGGGGACCAGTAAGGATTTATGATTTTATTTGACAAAGTTATAGAACATGCAAATGTCAAAACTACCGACATAAAGTCTTGACCCGTTCTAGTGTTAATAAAATAATTCTGGTCTGATTACACACCAATGCCAAATCATTTATAACTATTAATAATCTCACATTTAATTATATACAGAGCATCCCTCTCACTGCAGTAGCCTGATAGATATTATATAATAGCCTAAATGCATTGCTATGATTTTATCACGTTTAAATAGGCTAAATTACTTTCATGAACAAATAATCTGATGTAGTATCTGTGACAAAGGTACTGATCTGCGTTCCCCTGCTGTGTGTTTATCACTGCTGCTGCAACATGTTTACTTCTCCACTGCCATCTCCGACTCTGAGTCTGAATCACTCTGTCCGCTCGTTTAATCCTGTAAGGTGTGATTCCCTCATATTCCTCAGCATCATCTCAGTCTTCTGAACTGGAATTAGCTGATGATTCCACCACACAAAGCAGTTCTGGATTCTGAAACCATCGTAGATAGATAGATAGATAGATAGATAGATAGATAGATAGATAGATAGATAGATAGATAGATAGATAGATAGATAG
>JBBBVU010000008.1:18753095-18775902 GCA_037177055.1 Atherinosoma microstoma
ACAGTAATATCTAGTTAGATAGTAACTGATTTAATATACTTTATGGGAAAATGCAGTAAACCATTTTTTAAAAGACATTCTGAGCATTGTATAGCAATGGATCACATTTTTTTCCCTGCATGGATGCCTTTTGTGCAGATAAAGAGGAAGGAGTTTCACATACTATCTGTTTTTAGAAACACTGTCAAGTATGCTGCTCATTTTTGACAGAAGCATCACTTTGAGAGAGTTCCCGATGGGATGTACAGGCCAGAGTACTGCGAGATTGATAATGTTCCCAGCGTGCAGGACTCCAGAGGCTCCATCATCACCAGGATTTTTTGTCAGGGAGCAATTGTAGCAGGGCGTCCAGCTTGACAGAGACGAGGCCTGAGTGCTGTAAATCTTAACATATCTGCTAATCATTTCTCTCTTGATTTACCCTCTGTGGCTTGGTTCAACTTATCCACTGTAGTAAAACAGAATAATTTTATTTAAGTTTGTGATAAGAAGAATAACTTAGCAGTCTTTGCTCAAAGATTGTCCCACTTTTGTTCCTGTTTGATACTCTGATATTTAGAGATCATGTCTGGTTTTGACATACTGTGATGTGTAATTTTACAATGAACATGAATATCAGCTAACATCAGTATCTAACCAGTACACCAGCTCCCTTCAGTGGTTCTCTCCACATCACAAGTCATTTCTCTCTTACAGACGATATTTCTCCTAATACTTTTCCTGGTATGTTTTACATCTGTCAGCCTCATGATAATAAAAATAAGGCTGTGGTCTGTTGTTTGTCATTTTTACATTTTTAAAGGTCCTTGGATTGCTAAAATGTAAGTTGCTTTTTCAATTAATCTGTTTTCAAATAATGATCTGCACGAAGAACAGGGAGTCCAGGCCTAGATATTTCTTATCCTGTTCAGATGGCTGAGCGAACTTTAAACCAGCATTAGGAGCGTGGGTAGGAGCATTGCATTGCTTTCCTTACTGCAAATTCCTGTGAAACGTGGCTCAAGCATGAATGTTAAATCTTGAAATAGTCTGTGAAGTTATCTGTTGAAGTCTTTAGAAAATGTTTTACTTCTGAGCATAATCATTTTTTTGTGATGCTGACAGGGTTTCTCTGGATGAAGAATATTGGTTAAATACTAAATATCCATAATGATCATTTGCCCCTTGACCTAAGAGATAAAAGCGTTTGAGAGTAATGGACAAAAACAACTTTAATTCTGTCTTTTTCTCAGCAGGGAGAGGATATTAATGAAAGTGCTCAGTTTAAGCAGAGTAAATCATGGAAAACAAACAAACAAACTCATGTGAGCAGCAATGATGCAAACACATATTTTCTGTGCTAATTTCTGAGACTCTGTGCTTTTCTAAATAAAGATAATATGTGTAGCACATGGATACATTATCGAGTTTGCAAAGGTGAGCAGGATCTGCAGCATCCACAGAAGAAATTATAGACTCACCAATGCCAGAGAGCAAATACATGGAACTATGTAATTCATGTACAAACAATCTGTACAAAAGCTCACATCCCTGATTACAACATCAATTCAATAACAGTTCTATGTGCTTTACATGATGGTAAAGTTAAGAAGGAACAAACTACAGTGTATAAAAGGATTCTTTATCCAGTTTGTTTTTCTTTTTTCTTTTTTTTTCTTAATAAATGTTATATATCATTGGTACAACTATCCGTTAATAAAAAGACACAAACCATCCAGAGAATAACAGGTTATTATTCTGCCTGTAAACGCACACAGTGGAGCTTTGTTAATGGAACATGGTCATTTAGAATGGAACATTATGTTTTCTGGCTCTCTCTTTTATTAACCCCTGGCTTTTGTCATCATCGTAAGAAGGAACGCTCTGATTTGTGTTTAGACTGCGTCTGTGTAATGGAACAAAGTGGGAGAAAAGATGCAGAGACGACAAAGGGACAGAAGCATGCACGAACGCAGTGTGCTGTCTCTAATTTGATATGCATCACTCGGAGGACCGACCATCACCTTTGTAAATTGCTCATGATTCACTGTCTGTTCTTCCACTGTCTTCAGCAAAATCTCCACCTGAGTCAAAAGCTGAATGGAAAAAAATAATGGAGGTCAAATAGAACATGTTGCAATATTAAATCATGTCCTGTTCATTCGAAGAAAGATGATGTATTAAAACTGATTAAAAAATCTGTGTCAAGTTGGGGGAAGAGAAAAACAATCTTGATACAATCATGTAAAACACTAAGTAGACATTCTTTAAATTTTCGGGTTTTGCATAACAGGACATAAAATCTCTGCATCTTTACCTGATTTTGATGTAAGGTTTAAAAGAAAAAAGAAAAGAAAAAAAATGAATTTTGCACCTCCAAAGTGTGGAGGAATTTTGGCTTACTTTTATTTACAAAATTGCTTTAGTTTATTTAGGTTTGTAATCATTCATTTATAGCTCAGCTCAAAGGTTCAAACACACCATTTCAGTCAGGTTGATGCCTCAATTTTTTGTCATTTGAAGCACATTAATTTTTTTCTAATTCAGTCATTTTGTTGTAGATTTGCTGGTGTGTTTGGGATCACTGTTTAGTTCGTAACTCAGTTTCAGCCTAGCTTTAACTGTCAGACAGATGGCCTTGCATTTAACTCTAGAAAACCGGGGGGGAGTTCATAGTTGAGTCGATGACTGCAAGGTGTCCAGGTCCTGTGGCTGAAAAACAAAAGCGAAATCATCACCCTTCCACTGTTGTGTAGCATTTCCATGAGTATTGCATGGTCTGACCTTGGAGTTAACTTTCTGAAAGTCCTCTCTTCAGAAGAAAAAAACTTTCTTAAATATTTTCCAGGAAGATTGTTGCTAATGTCTCTCCGTGCGTTGCATGCTCCAGAACTACCAAAACTTCTGCTTTGATATAGGTGCTGATACTTGTTCATGTTTTTAATTTAGCCATGCCTGTCTGCTATGGCGCCAAAACATATGCAGTTTTTCTCACATTGCATCTGCATTGAAGTTGGTTTTGTTAAGCATAAGAAGGACTAGATTATTTATACTGTAATGTGAAACCGTTAAAAAATGAAAGAGGGGGTCATTTTTGTGCGTCCTATAGGTCAGAGATCCCTATCCCTGGTCCACAAGGCCCACTGTCCTGCAGGTTTTAGATGTTTCCCTGCTGCAACACACCTGACCAGAATGAACTGGGTCATAAACAGGCTTGTGTTGAACTTGAAATAAAGCTGTCAAAGAAGCATTTAATTAGAATCAGATGTGTTGCATCAGAGAATCATCTAAAACCTGCAGGACAATGGGCCTTGACAAGCAGGGTTGGGGATCCCTATAGAAAATAGATATATAGTATATGAAGTTATAGTGAAAAAGCACACAACACAAATATAGTAACATCAGGCTTGATCTGGGACTATTTTGTGGAATCCATGTCTGCATAAACACATTCAATGACACAAATGAGCTGAGGCCAGTAACATGAAGAAATGTGCCTTGAATGAGTTACATCTATTTAGGAAAACAGATGCATTTCAAGTTGCACAGGTTAACGTTATTCCAGATAGAGTCAGAGTGAGTATGCTCAGTACTGCAGCTAAAACTCTTGCTTTGGAACTGCAGGATTTACAAACAGATTACTGTTTGCCATTATTATCTCATCAGCCTCACAGTTGTGGCTCAACATTTTTTCAATTTACACTTTCCGTGGAGCTGAGCTATGGCTTATAGGCATGACTGTCAGCTGCATGTACTATATGTAATCAAGTTGAAAAATTTTGATTTTTTTTCTATGTTTTTTTTTCTCAGTTAGAGCAGGGTTTTCTTCTCTTTTTTTAAATACAGATGGTTTCATCATTTCTCCTCAAAGACACTTTTAAAGACCTCTAAAGAGAAATACCATGACATTTCTGAAAGTAGTTGCACTTACAGGCAGTTTCAATTCATCTTGTGACACCATAGATATATTTACTCAGGATTAATTATGAACAGGAGTGTTGCAGCATAAACAGAAGCTGGCCTAGTGGGATTTATTAATGAATAGGCTACAGCACAGCAAAGGACACAAATAAAAAACAAACTAAAATGTATTTTCAATGTATTTTTGGTGTATTCCTGCTGGGGGGAAAGCCTATGTGTTACAAACCCCCGGCTTTCTAGGGAAAAAGGGGTTGTGAACATTAAACCCACAAACAAATCCTTGGTTGAAAAGTATTTATTTACAGGTGGTGTGTGACAACAATTTCCCAATTAATCCCAATGTGCTGTTCAAACTTGTGTGCCCAAATTATTGAGAGAGGAAACAATAATATTGTGATATTATTGTTTCCTCTCTCCTGTTTCTCATTGAACTCTTCATTTCTCCAGTGTTCCTTTGTATGCAATAAAATCATCGTCCTGTCCTTCCTTCCTCCCACTGCTTTTGCCATCTTTCCTTCATCTTCTGTCTTATTATACTCTTAATTTCCCCTTTGCTGAAATTGATATCCATATCAATAAAACCATATGTAGTTGCCTCCTTCGCTGTTTTGTCTGCCACCTCATTTCCTGCTATACCAAAGTGTGCTGGTATCCATATGAAATTAATTGTTAACCCCATCATGTTGATCCGGTATAATGACTGCATAATTTCCAAAAGGATATCTGGTCTACTCTCAGAATGATTATGGCATAAACTTTTTAATGATGAACTTGAGTCTGAACAAATTATTGATTTCAACGGTCTTGCATCTTCCACCCACTGTACTGCCAGCAGCAATGCCACCATTTCCCCTGTGTAAACCGACAAATCACCTGTAATTCTCTTTCCAAACTTAATGTGAAATTCTGGAACCACAATTGCTACACCTACTTTGTTATCTGTATGTTTTGATCAATCTGTATTTATTTAAGATAACCATAATACTGATTGACATAGTCTTGTACTGTGTAAGATTTTAAAATAAATCCTTTATCTTAATTACATTTATCAAGCAACTCAAAATCCACAACTGCTTGTGGAAACTTCCATGTGTGTACAACAGGTAAAGGCACAGTCTCACTAATTTTAATTTGATCTAATTGGGCTTCTGTTGCTTTTCTGTTTGCTGTCCATCCAAAGCTCTGCAAATCTTTTTCTCCCAACATGCCTTTAGTATTATTTGTGTGGGGCGATCCCCTCCATGCCCTTGCAAATTTGCCCAATAATTGAGAGTCAACTGTTCTCTCCTGATGTCAAAGGGCATTTCCCCCATCTCCACTTGCAGCACTGCTGTTGGGGGTTGATTTTGTTGCTCCTGTACAAATTCTCAAAGCCTGATTCTGAATGTTATTAAGTTTTTGTAACGTCGTTTCTACTGCTGAATTATACACAATGTAACCATAATCTAGCACTGATCTTATCAATCCGATGTATATAACCCTCATAGATTTCCTCTGTGCTCCCCAGTCTGTTCCTACTAAACATCTCATGATATTCAACACTCTCTTGCATTTATCCACTACCTTCTGAATATGTATACCCCAAGGAACCCTTTCATCAAACCATACTCCCAAAAATTTAAAGTATTTAACTCTTTCCAACTTTCGCCCATACAACCTCAATTTCACCTCAACACCCACTCTTTTCCTGATGAAAACCATTATCTTTGTCTTGTCAACTGAAAATCTAAATCCCCATTTAAGTGACCACTCCTCAACCTTCAAGATTGCTCTCTGCCGTTTCTTTGCACTAAACTGTATATTTCTCCCTTTTATCCACGTTGCTCCATCATCTGCAAACAGTCAACATCCCACACCACTTTCCACACTCTGAAACACATCATTTATCATCAATGAAAATAACAGGGGGCTCACGATACTCCCTTGAGGTGTTCCATTTTCCACTGCACACTTCCCAGAATACGCTGTACCTACTCTCACGTGTATTTGTCTATGTAAAAGAAAATCTCTTATCCATCTGTACATTCGACCTGAAATGCCAATTCTTTTAATCTCAATCAGTAACCCATCCCTCTGCATCAAATCATATGCTTTTTCAATATCAAGGAACATTGCCACAACACTTTGCTTGTTTATCTGAGCCTTTCTAATTTCATGCTCTAAGCATACAACTGGATCCATAGTGGTTCTTCCTCTTCTAAATCCACTTTGGCACTGTGACATAAACCCTTTACTTTCTACATAGTAGGTCAATCTGTCTGTTATCATTTTCTCCATTGTCTTGCAAATGTTAGAGGTTAAAGCAACTGGTCTATAATTTCCTGGGTTTGTATCATCTTTACATGGTTTACGTATTGGTACTATAACTGCATCCTTCCAACTTTGTGGCAGGTTCCCACATTCCCATACCCTGTTGTAGAGTTCCAACACAACTTCCTTAGATGCTTCACTAAGATGCTTCAACATCATATAACAAATCTGGTCCTTCCCTGGTGCTGATGCTTTAACCTTCTGAAGTGCTCTGTTCATTTCTGTCTTTGTAAACGGTAAATTTGGTGAATCATTCGTATCTTCATCTTGTCCTAACATATCACTATCTTCTGCCATCACTTTCAGTCGTTCTCTTTTACCGGCATCATCCAGGTTATCTGACCAATGGAGTTTAGCCAAAGTCCTTGCCATCATGTTTGCCTTTTCTATCTTTTACTGCCATTGCCTCTCCATCACTTAAGACTGGATATCCATACTTCCTCTTAATCCCGCTTTATCATTGTCCAAACCTGATTAATTTCTGTCTGAATTCCCACAGAGTTACAAAAGTTCCCCCATAAATTTCTCTTTGCACTCTTTATAGTTCTTCTCACAATACTTTGTAACCTTTTAAACTCAATAAAATTCTGAGTGCTAAGATTCCTTTTCAACTTTTTAAAAGCTTTATTTTCAAGACTTAATTGCTTCGGTGCATTCCTTCGTCCACCATGGCACTATCTTTCTTTTCTTTTTGCACCTCTTATTCTTTATAAATCGGTTTGCTGCTTCTAATATGGCACTACAGACAGATTCATTCAGGTCATCAATTTCCATATCTAAATCTACTTTTTGAAGTTCCTGATCACTAATAAAGCAAAATGTCTCCCAGTCTGCACTGTTAAAACACCAACTCTGCACTCCCCCAGTGTTATACTTTTCCACACCCACCCTTATTTCAGTCATTATAGGATAGTTATCACTACCTACTGTCGTATCCCTCATTACTTTCCAGTCACTAAAGCTTGCCAAGAACTCAGAAACCAGTGTGATACCAATTACTGATTCTGTCTCTGTTCTCACATTCATTCTTGGTCCATGTCCATCATTCAAACAAACATAATTCTTATTTTCCATAAGTTCCTCTATCACCATTTCATTCACATCATTATAATTACCCCATACCGTGCTGTGAGCATTAAAATCCCCACACCATATTACTTTTCCTTCTGCATACCCATCAAGTTCACTAAGTGAGTCTAATGAAAGTCTCTTACACGGGTTGTAAAAATGAACAATCTTGAAGCTTCCTTTTCTTGTCCAAGCCTCAATCACCACATATTCCAGCTGAGTACCTTTTGCCAATAGTCTATACTGAACCCCTTCCTTAACAAAGGTCAGACATCCCCCTCCATTACCTTCCCTTCTATCTCTGCGCACCCCCCTGTGATAAAGTCTAAAGTTGGTTTAAGCCACGTTTCTTGAATACATATATGAGGTTTTTAACAAGACTCTCGATGAAACCTTTGAATTCTTGACCATTAGCTATTGAACTTCGGGCATTCCATTGTAAAATGATCATAGACCTATTATCTCTTCTCCTGCTGCTCCGGGTTTCCCAATCCCCCCCAGCCTTTCATTTATGTGTTCCCATGAAATGTCACGCACACCAAAAACTCTCTCAGCTCCCTTTACAATAATTTTAATTCTTTCTGTTTTGTGCTTCACTTGATCTGTACAATTAACCACATATGCCATAAACATCTTTTCCACTGTAATCGCATCACTCGTGTTCACCGTTTGGTTCAACTCAGTTGCCGACACTTGCTGCACTCTCCCTCTCTCAGGTTTCCTTTTTTGTAGGTGCACTCTTTTCACAGCCTCCGCATAGCTTATGTCTTTACTTGCTTTCACCTGTTCAACTTCAATGGCCGTTTTCCTAGCTTCGCACCCCCCCAGGTTACCCTGTACTGTCCCCTGCCGTTACAACATTTGTCTAACGTATTTTCTCCTCATTCCTCATACTTATGGTTACCCCTACACTTTGCTGACCTCTACACGCTGCTGCGATGTGTCCATATTGCTTACATTTGTAACATCGAAGAGGGGAACTGACATACGGTCTAACTGTAAAGCACATACATTCTATTTGTATTCTATCAGGAAGGGTAGGTTCCAAGAACTCTACCAACACTGATAAAATGTCTTCCGTCTCCCCATTCACTGTTCTCTGAAGCCTTTTCATTCGACTCCCTGAATGCTCCGTTTAAGTTTGTCCAGGTCCTCTTCGACCGGAATCCCTGTTATAACACCTCTTGTCCCTTTATTCTCCCCAACTATTCTTTTCCCCTCCACAGTCTTTTTACAAACACTTTCAATATTCATCATTTTGTTTTTTTGTTCCTCTGTTCTGCCTGCTATCAACAGGTTCCCATCCCTGAGTAGTTTCGCCAGGTGCACTTCTCCTACCTTCTTTTTCAGTTCCCTAGATACTGCTAACGGACTCAACTGAATACAATCTTCTTCCTTTCTAAACTGAAGTATCACTTTGAACTCCTGCCTCATCAACCTCTTACGTACAGCCGCAATGCCCTCATCTGAACTGATATCTTCCAGCGTTCTTTTACTACTCTGCGTTCCAAACAAGCAGTCATCCTCTTCCCAATTTTTACCCCTACCTTTAACTTTCTTATTCAAGACTTACGTCCAATCTTCCATACCTATCTCATCATCATCCAGTCACAAACCAGCTTATGCCAACCGTCCTTCTACGAGGCTTCCGCTCTGCCTCTCCACTCTCCTTTTGCTTTGACTCAAGATTCAGCACCGATCTGATCCTGTTTCCAGAGATGAGTTTGCTCCCACCAAACCGTCCTCCCACTCGTGACCCTTCGAGATCCGCTCCACTCTCCTGCCCTGACTCAATGTCAACCTGCTGGTTAAATAGGGCTGATGATGAAGTAGGATCAGCTGAGGAGGAAGTGGAATTATCTAGGTGGGATCACACAGTCAGATTTACATACCAGAGGCCAAAGGCCGTAACACCATGTAAGTAAAAAAAAGTATAATAGTGATTTAAGTTTTTATTAGTTTTAGAGTGGGCAGCTTATTTTCATTTGCATGGAATTATTCAGAATTTAATTTCAGAACAAAGAGAACAGTTTACTGCTTTAGAAAAAAAAACCATACCTTTCATGTGTGCTTGATGGACTTTTAGCACATAGACACAAAATTAACAAATCGTGTTTCACTGCATCATAAAGTGTTCCCATTATTTTAGTTATAATCAAATACAATACAGTATTAAAGTACCCACAGTGGCAAACAGTACAGACCTTTTTGCCACTGCATATCAATGCATTTTCTGCAAAAACAGAAGTCAGGGAATTTACCTCTCTTTACGACAACCCCCCCTTTTGCTCTGAAAGCTCAGCTCCAGTGACCTGATCATATACTCAGTTCAGCTGTAGTTCTAAAAAAAACTATACAAAACAAATAAAAGAAATAAAAAGATGCAAAATGTGAATTTTTTATCCGTTATTTGTTCATGCTCAAGGAACTTTTAAACTTCATTCAGATTGCCTACACTTGCCCAGAAAAGGAGAAACAACAGACTGATTTGCAAGCAATCCACAACTTCACCACTAAATGGAAATTAATTCTATGCATTGCCCCTTTAATAAGTGACTAAAAGGGACTTATCTCCGAGATCTCCTGTTGCTTTAGGGGTCATCATTTTCTTGTTACTGTGACCGATCACATCATTTCTTTCTGTTTCCTTTTTAATTGTTCCTATTAATAATATTTGTCTTCACCTACACATATAGATTTCCCCAAACTAGAATAATGATCATATGTATGATTATTGACCTGAAATTGGCTTCCATGTCCATGTATTATTCACACTAATGATCTGCTGGATTTTCTAACGCTGGAAGAATGAACCAATATTGAGCCCACTGAGATCACTTTGTGTCAGCAACTTAATTACTACCCAACACAGTTTAAAAGCCAGCTGGTTACGCTGGCAGGATCAAAATGAGCTATAGCAAGATGAGTCTGTATACTTTGTCTTGTATTTCAGTTTCTAATGAGCCCGGGTAAGCAAATCTTTTTGTAAAGAGAAACCCAACATTTTACAACTGTTACTGCTGTTGACACTCAGAAAGTATTTGGTTATTAAACAATCATGGTTAGGACTAAAACACATTCTTTTTACAATGTAACCACTAACTTCATGGTAATTTTACATTTCACATGATGCAGCTGCTGTAGTAGACCACTAGAAGTCCCATATTCTTCTATAAATAATGAAATGCCATTTTGGCCCAAATTTGCCTTTCCAAATTCTTAAAGATGGAAAATTTATACAGTTTTCCTCACTATGACCCAGAATTGTGAACTCTGTTCTTTTACTACATTTTCTTAAGCACTGATTTAGATTTGATTTGATTAGAAGAATTTATTTGCTTTGTAGATGACTGTATATAAAATTTTAATTGCATATTTTGAACATGAATTGCTTACCAGTGAATTTACTGAAAATATCCAATGAACACCAAAGAAAAAGATCAAACTTTGAACTCATATAACAATCTAAGTATAGATGCACAGATTTTACTGAGCAAACATATGATGGACTTTTTAATGATTCTATATTATTATTATAATGGTTGAAACAATAACAATTTTGTTCAGGTAAGGATTTAAAAGATTTTGAGTACTGGTTTGACCTGGAAATTGGAAGAAACATTCAGAAGAAAACACCTCTTCCTTACATAGATTACACTCCATTCCTTACATACCCATTCATGCTCTGTTCAATATTTGTTTTCCTTTCGTGACATGTTTTTGACAGAAACCTATGGTTTGTATGTCACCTAGCATTGATCACACCACTGATGAAGTTTGACAAGAAAGAGATCAGAGTTCCTTTCAGCTTTGGAGTAAAGCCACAGAGGACTGGTCGATGTAAACAAAACACTTCATGATTTTAAATGACAGAAAAGAATTGCGATCCAAGGTTTATGGATTGCTTTTTTACTTTTATGGTCATAACCCTGGTCATGCCCCTGTCTGACACTTGCTGATACAGCTATTTCCAGGTTACTAAGACAGAAGAAAAATATGAGCTTTACAACAGAAGAAAAAAGCTGAGGCAAAATTGGTTTTCACTGTGATTCCATTTTGTCGTGAACACAGAACAGATAAGGAGACACAAAATGTATCTGTTAATCGGAGAAAGAAGATATTATTGCATGGTCATTAGATTGGAAAGGATCAGTATCTATTGGTTCTTACACTTGTGGGATTCAGCTGACATCTGGGTCCTCATTAAATCATTTCACATCTGTGATGTACCAAAAAGACGACAGACAAACTTAACACCTGAGTGACTTCTGTTGCCTCAGAGGAAAAAACGGACAAAGACTTGATAGAATCATAAAATCATGATGGGGACTGTATCCTAGGAATTAAAAAAAAAAAAAAAGATGTCCTGTCAAGAAATTAATGAAGGCCTGTATTGAAATTACTGAAACGGAAATGTCAGGTTTCAAGATTGTTTCCAATCATGTGCTGTCAGTCTCATGGCAGTCTGCTTCTTGTGCTGCTGTCAACACATCCCAGGAGAGAAGTTTGACTTGGCATGCTTTGTTTTTTTGATCAAAGTGGTGTATCTCACGTATTGTTTTTGCCATGTACATTTTTGATTGGGTTGAAAAAAAAAATTTCATTATAAAAAATGTGCATGAAACACACTTTACACGAACACATAGGAGTCATTCAGATACTGGCATACATTTAGATAACTATCCCATAGAAATGATAGGTATGGAAATGGATCTTAGTTAAATAGCATGAATAGGAATCCCAATGCTTTGATGCTGCATTTCTTTTAAGGTTTGGCTTGCATGAGTTGTATCTTGTAAATCAAGAATGGTCCAAATCAAATAAAGGTATACTATATACAGTCATTTAGCAGATGCTTTTATCCAAAGCGACTTACAATTGAGTACACCAGTGATGCCAACACTGGAGGCAAGGAGGGTAAAGTTTCTTGCCCAAGGACACATCGACAGTTGACTGGGCCGGGAGCAGGATTCAAACCGTCAACCTTCAGGTCATTGGACGACCTGCTCTACCACCTGAACCGCTGCCGCCCAGCAGAGATAGAAATATGTTGACCCTGAGTGCTAAATATTGGTCAAGCTCAAAAATGTTCACAGTCTGATGTGATGCTGTTAAATTAGATGTCAATGACTCTAATTTAAAATATTTCAAATAAAATATTTAAAATATTTCAAATAAAATAGGTAAAAGAATACTATTGGAAGTGTTGCGGTACCTGTAAATATGGATGCAGGCTATCATTTCTACTCCTTTCTTTTTTTCAAATTCAATTTAATTGAATTGCTTTATTTTTTGGGTGTTCAATCCAGCAAAGGGTAAGACACCTGTGTAATAATCCATGCGGCTTTAGTGTGAAGACGATTCTTCGTTTTTCCGAGTGTTACAACAGTGACATCTAGCGGCCATTATCAAAACTGCATATAATTCTCCAGTGTGGAATGCAGCCCTTTGGATGCACAATACGTATCACTGAGATTTAGTGGCATGATTTTTATTTATTTATTTATTTTCGTATTTTGACTGTAAATTTAGCTTTATATTGTTGTACACTGCCTTGGTAAGACTGATTACGCATTTTAGTTTGAGTGTTGTTACTGGAAATAGTAATAGCAAAGTAAGAGAAACTATAGCCGAACGCAGCCCACCAGTCCACGGTCACATGCTAGTCAAGCTGGATCAGCTGACATCACCCTGCTTCTGCTTTTGATGCTCTTCCTCTTCCTTCGACAGACAGCGCGTCTTAAAACAGGATTGTATTAGTGGAAAGGCTTTCCTGGCATCAAATTTTAAATTTGAGCCTTGTATATCTTGCTGTTCCTGCAGGGTTAGATCGCCGGATAGATGCTGCTTGAGTGGATGATGAACGGACACGCCATTCTTTATACGGGGGTCACTTTGGCCTTCTGGAGTACTATACTAATCGTCGGTAAGGTTATACTTGTCCTTCATAAATGCCTAACAATGATGGAATTAGTTAATTAAATTATATCTGTCTTAAACTTTTCTCGGGGTTATCCTCACATCAGTCATAATTTTGTGGTAGAGGTAGCGTTTAGTGTTTGACAGCTATTAGCTATTGGTACTAGCGCGTTTGCGGCAGTTGCTTTGCTTGCTAGCTAATGCTGGTTGTCTGTATATTAAATATCACTTTATCCATTAATACGAGTAATTAGACTCAAAAGTAAAGCTTGTTCATCAGTGATTTGCATTTAATGTATTTACATGAAAGACAAGAAGCCCGATCTGGTGTTTAATTTAGCACCTGTCTAGCATAGTGTTAAGCTAATGCTAGGTTGCCCAGAGTTAAACAGCCTGAGCAGATAGAGTAAGACGTCCAAACACTGGGAAACAGTTGTTCCAGTTTATTTTGATTAGTTTCAGACTTTGTTTGGAGTGGTCGTCATTTCAAGATGTTGGGTTGCTTCTCTCTCGGCCGATTAAATAATTCAACACAAAGCTAGCGTTAGCTGTTCGTGACTGAAGCTGGCTCACTTTAATAAAAATCTTTCAAACAGGAACTGCTGCAGTTTTCACGTGAGCGTGAGCCATCACACAAGCTCAAACTTCTTCCATGACTTTAACACTCAAGTGTGATTTGTTTTACTTATGGAGCGTTAAACGTGTATATTTATGCTCTAATTGTCACATCTACGAGGAAAATATTTGTTTCCCCTTAAGTTACAGTTTAAACTTGCAAACTATTCCATATTTGCATTAAGACCCTTTTTTTTCTCTCTCCAGGTATCTGTTATACCATATTTGACCTTGGATTCCGCTTTGATGTGGCATGGTAAGTACAGTTTGCAATAACGTACTATATGGAATTGAACATGTTGCTGTTAATGGTAATCAGTCCTGTTTAATTAAATAATTTAATCCTTTTTGCCTTTGTACTGGTGTAGTTAAAATTGTAAGTACACTATTAAATGCAGAAGGTGTAATAAAACTGCACCTTATGTTTCTATGTTGCAGCATTCTTTGAGAATTGTTACAATGCTTTTAAATAAGATATTGCTGTGACAGACTCAGAGTATCTGTCTTTGTTCTGTAAGTGTGGAACATTAATGAAGAACTTAAGTGTGGAATAGGGTGTCACTTACTTGTTGTAACCCCTCAAATCAAAACTTTTCTAAATCTACTGGAAAAGCTCAACTTAAATACAATCTTATTTTTACTAGGATTAGCCTTAGTGCTATATAATACTACAGATAAAGTCTCCTTGAGTTGTCCATTCACACATGTGCTGGACAACATAAGACTTTCTGCGTGAGACACTCTTCATAGGCTGGTGATTTATCTGCTACAACAGCCATTTTTGGCTATTGACAAACTATTGCAAAGCAACATACAGACAATCAGAAAGAGAACAAAGCAACAGAGATTTTAATCATGTACACTTAGTTGCCTTAAAATACTTAATGCATTGAACCGCTGTATTTATATGACTTGTCGATTTATATAACTTGTCGAAGCTTGATCTCAGTCAGGCTTCTTTGCCATGTCCAGCTTGAAAGATTTGATTTGAATTCTTGCATACAGCTCCTTGTGGTAATGTCTGAAAAAAGTGAGAGCTGCAATCTGAAGGATAATTGGATAATATACATATTATACCTTCAGTACAGCTATGATGTAAATGAGTACTTTCAAGGTGGGATGAATGTTGCATGGATATGAACAGCCAAAATATGAACTTTTTTCTTTTCCCCCTATTGTTTTTTTTTTTTTTTTTTTTAAATCCGTCTGTTCATTTAAGAATTTGGGCTGTTTATAAAGCTGTCACTTATAAAATTGATGTGTGTTGCTGCTTGTCAGGCAACATGCTATAGTGAGCTGGATCATTCCCTAATCATGGCTCTGTTTTTACTACTGGGAACTCATTAGTAAACTTCAAGGGCTTATACTGTGCTGCACATCAAAATAATGTATGCTGAACTACAGTAATTGAATCAAACAAAATGTGTGTTTGGCTGAACTGCTCAATTCTTACAAAAAAAAAAAGTGCCATAAAGGTTTCATTCAAATCTGGTGATACATGTTTTGTTTTTTAAATAATGTCTATACATACACACTTCCTTAAAAATCTAGAATAAATACTTTAAAGGTACAGTGTGCAATAAAATAAAAGATCAAAGAATTGTCATTAAAAACCATGTTTCTACTGGTTTCTAATCACTTAAGAAAAATAAATAGATCTTAGTCTTGTACAACGAGTAATTTATATCCATTTGCTGTTGGTCCACATATATGGCTGCTGCCATTTTTGTGCCACCATTTTTACTATGGTGTCGCTGAATGGACAAACAACTCTGTGTATGAAGTAACAACCTTCTGAGCTTTAAACTGCAGTACAAGCTTTGCAAGAGCACCATTTTGAGTCAGTAACGCCTGAAAAAGCACAGAGAAGACAGTACACACATATACAATTGTGGAGTATATTCCTGTAGTACAGTCATTGCTGCACCCGAGGCCCCTCACATTCACCGATGAAAGCATGTTTACATCTGGCCGCCATCCAGTCACAACTGTGCTTGGCATTTGAAGTAACTTCTATGTCCATCTCCACCACTAGATGTCAGAAATTCTTACACACTTTACCCTTGAATGTTTCCTCACAAAGTACATTTTTTATGTGCTTCACTTATTTATTCACAGGTTCCTGACAGAAACTTCCCCTTTCATGTGGGCCAATCTGGGCATTGGTTTGGCTATCTCTCTGTCTGTTGTGGGGGCTGCCTGGTGAGTACCTGACAAGGAACACAAATGAAAGTGCATGCTGCTATTTGCTGTAGTTTAGAAAAATTTGACCGTCTTGGGCTAATTGTCACTTTGAATGAGCTGAACTCCACTGTTCTAAAGTTCCTAATCAAATTTAATTTTTAAAAAATGAAAAAGACGGCACTGAGGTCAGCTTCCAAACCCATTCATGTCCATTTCTTTTGCAACTTAAAAACAAATCTGGCCTTTGTTCAGGTTGGCTCAACACAAGTTAAATTAATTTCCACTTGGGTGCAGAGCTGTGTTCAAACCTATCCAGTAAGAGATGATCTGGCAGCTTAGAATCCTCCTTCTTCAGGCAATTTGCCAGACACTGTATAGAGTGATGGCTGTCACTTTTTTCCCATATGTAAGTGATTGCTGTACAGGTGCAGCTCCTGGATGAGCCTAAATGCCCCAGACTCCTATCTTGCCATGAGGATATGAACCCATTCCGTCCTGGCTATTGCTCCTCTCCTCCTCCTTGGTAAAAGCTATGCCAGGGCTTTCCTCTTGACAGTTTGACAGATCCATTCTGCATCCAAGCCAGCTGCTGAAAAAAGTAGCCACTCAACCTTGCAACTGGCACCAAACTGATGTGATTACATTGGCCTACCTCTGTGGCGAGTGCACAACATGCTGCATCCTATGAGAAAGCCACTTAACAATGTAAAGCAAAGATGATCCTTGAAGTTTTAAAACACCCTGTTGCATGAATGAATACTTTGCTTTTGAGTGTATTCTAAAAATATGTTACTGATGTATGGTCATGTTAATGTATATTATAAATGGTATAGGTCCAGAATTTGATTTTCAAAACTATAAGTTATCTCATTTTACAGCTTCACACATAAATTATGTTTTATTGGGCACTAATATTGCTTATTTATTTATTTTAGCTTCAGTCAGGCCCTAACAAAATAAACTGTCTTCAGACAACTATTACTATCAATTCAGCACAACAGGTTCAGGGCTTCACACTACCCAATTTCCCCTGTTAGAAGCTGCACTTGAAAGCATCAGTTAAAGTTCTGCTGTGGGCCTGCAAGCTGCTGAACCTGTACTGCATGAAACATTATGGATACAGTCCAAAGCAGCCATCCTTTATCACACTGTGTAGACGCTCTTCTCATTTATTCAAAATGTAAATGTTTTTTTTTTTTAAACACACATTTGGTACTGAAAGGTTTTATTTGTGAAATGAGAAAAAATTTAAAACAATGGAGAAGCTTCACTAAATGAATGAACATCTTTATTCACCAAAGTGAAGAGTCATAGAGCTGAACATCAAGTAAAAAGAGGCTAGCTATATAGCCCAAAGCTGCTAATAATGCTGTTTAGCTCTAAATGACTTGGTATCCGCGTCTCAAAATACTGTATTCACATTGAAACTAAATCTCTCTCTCTCTCGCTCTCGCTCGCTCGCTCTCTCTCTCTCTCTAAATGATATATTATATGATATATATGAGATTATTTTCCACATTTGGTCTTCCCCTAATTTAGATTCAGATAAATAGAATTATTTTAATCCATATTATTTTATTTCCCTGTGTTGCTTTGTGTATGTACAGCACTTTGTTTCAGCTGTGGTTGTTTTAAAGGGCTTTATGAATAAAGTTGAGTTATGTCTTTTATTTATTTATTTTGTTACTAATCTGATCTGAATGATCTAACCATGCATAAGTGTAATTTTCTGCATAATTGCTGTTTATTGGAGGCATTTATAACTATTTGGATCAAAGAAGATTTTAGTGTGGATTCTATGTGTAAATGGGGTGTTAATGCTATTGACCAACCATGACTCACATTTAACTTAGATTGTGGAGTAAATGATCTGCAGCTTTTTGGTTATGGTTCTTCTTAATTCTCGTACCTCATGATGAATTTCTCTTGCACTGAAAATGTTAAGCTAATTGTCTTTTGGGTTGTTTTCCAGGGGGATCTACATCACTGGCTCTAGCATCATTGGTGGAGGCGTCAAGGCTCCACGAATCAAAACAAAAAATTTGGTCAGGTAGGCCAAATTACCAGTGAATGCAATTAATTGCAAGAGGCAGAACCTTATACACTTCTTTTGTCACACTTTATTTTCTATTTCCCCTCAAGCATTATCTTCTGCGAAGCTGTTGCCATTTATGGGATCATCATGGCGATTGTCATCAGCAACATGGCTGAGGTAATTAACAATATTGTTTTTAAGAAGAAAAAAAAAAGGTCTATTTATTCATATGAAGAAAGGAGTGCTGCATGGGGAAAGGTACAACCACAGAATTAAGCTGGATTCCAAAGAGACAAAGAACTAAACTAACTGTGATTTAGACAGCAGCACGAGGATGGATGGTTGTTTCTAAATATAACCTCCTTTATCTTATAGAACTTCAGTGGGACAACCCCTGAGACCATTGGAGCACGAAATTACCAAGCTGGTAAGAAAAAAAAGACACGAAAAAGCTCACAAATAGATTGACAATTTAAACTTAAAACCTCACCTGAACACTACAAACTCAGCAGTAGTGGGGATTTTTATTTTAAACACTTTTGTACAGATGGCTCCACTGTGGATTATTCTTAATTATCTCTGACTTATTCTGTTCCCTGCACTGTTAGGTTATTCCATGTTTGGAGCTGGTCTGACTGTGGGCTTTTCCAACCTTTTCTGTGGCATCTGTGTCGGGATTGTGGGCAGCGGAGCAGCTTTGGCAGATGCCCAGAACCCCAGCCTCTTTGTTAAGATCCTCATTGTGGAAATCTTTGGCAGTGCAATTGGCCTGTTTGGTGTGATTGTAGCCATTTTGCAGGTAAATCACACAGACTGGGTTCTTATTTTCCCCCTTCTGCGATGATACTACTACGTTCACCATAGTTTAATCTGTGTTTCTATTATAAAATACTGTACTAACTTGTTTTTTATTCTATTTTTCCCCCTCAGACATCAAAAGTAAAGATGGGCGACTAGAAGATGCATTCACATGCTGAGAAAAGAGAAAAACGGCGGGATAAATAAGATGGATTATTGTGTAAATACATAGTAAATTATTTAAATGTCTCTATTTGCTTGGTATTATTTTTAACCACTGTTCATCCAAGAGTGGGTCATGCATACATTGAAACTGGAGAAAAGGTGAAAAGTTCATTTTGTGCTCCTTTCTTTCTTCATCGGAGAATATAAATGAGTGAAACTGGAAACGGTTTAGCTTGATGAGCAGTAGAAGTAGTCTGTTGTCTTGAGCTGTTAAGATGCTGAGTTTGCGGCCAGGTTGGCATATTTTTATTATTACAATATTTTTGACCCCTCTTGGTGAATGGTAGTTAAAAATCGCACTGGAGTATTTGAAAATATTGTGTGTGTGTGTGTGTATGTTGGACATTTTCTTTTCTTTTCTTGTGAAGCATGAGGATCTTTGTGGTGTTTGTAGCCTGGTCTGTCAATTTTTGTTTTTCTATCTTTGCTAATTAGCAAGCGGTCCTTCATCCACATATTGGCCCACATACAGTGTTCATCAGGCCTTGTACTGGAGAATTTATCAAGTTTTGAATGAAAGTATTGATCTAAAAATAATCACAAGGCAGTTGAGCATGCCATTTGAGAGGCCTGTTTGAGTCTTATTACAGCAGCAGATTTTCATCTCTGTGTGTCGTCTGTCCCCCCCCCCCAAGTTCTCCAAAGTGTTAAGATGTCTACATTTGATACTAACAAACCTCCTGAACACATCTGCCAGTCAGTTCTACCTGGTTGAGTTTTGTTATTTTTTATTTTTTAAATCCAAGTTGTGATCCTCTCCTGAGGTTTCTACAATGATCCATCAGATACAGGTAGAAATGTGTGGTGTTGGCATGGATGAGGCCAAAATAAATCTTTTAAATCTTTTTTCCCATCAAAAACATTTTTTTGTTTTGTTTAAATAAAACAAACATGGCTTCGGCATGGAACTAAAATGTCAAAAACCACTGCCTTTGTCAACCATATACCTTCATAGATTAAAAAAAAAAAAAAGGGAGAGAGAGAGATTGTATTTTTTTGCCACATACACATAGTAACTGTTAACGTCTGTACTGTCTCCATCATTGAGGTGGATCCCTGGGGGCAAAAATTGAATGGACTGGGTGGTCCAGTGACCTTGATTTTAAGCAATCTCAGCTGGTCTGCTGCAGCACACTATATTACATAATCCACTTCATAGACACAGAATTTTAATATCCCAATTTACATAAAAACGTATGACTCTTCAGATAAATTGACTTTATCTGTCCTGTTTTGAATACATGTCTGTTTTTGATTTCAAAATGTTAATCGTTTAATTTACCAAATATTTCAAACATTCCTTGAAATTGTGTTTGAAGTGTGTGTGTGTGTGTGTAATGTATGTGTGTGTAGAACTGGAATTGTAGACGATGTTAAACTGTTGCAATATCACAACAAAGACGTCATTAATGCTTCATAATCCTTATTTATGTGGACATTCTTTTCATCTGGTTGTTGTTTGTTGTTTCAGCTGACTTGAAACTGTAAATCTGACCTCCAGCCCCGAGAACGACAAAATAGAAGTGCGGACAGAGAGCAAAAGCTGAAATACTGCAGCATAGTAGTAGTCTGTTGGATGTGTGTTGGAACCCATGTAGTAACACTCGATCTCGATGCATCATTCCACAGAGGTGACAGACCTCGGCTAATTGTCTAAAATCCTTCCTCCTTTCTCCTCCACTTCTTTGTTGAAAGAGTGTAAACATTGACACAGGGAGGTGCATCGTCTTTAGTGTATGTAGATGGAGCCTTACAACAGGTGTCAAAGCACTGACATCGTCCTCATTATCAAATTAAAGTTGGAATCAAAGAGGCCTTTGGTAAGCCAGACCCTGTACCAAACCTCAGACTTATAGTGACTGTTGATGGTACTGTGTGTACATTATATGTTGACGTGATGGTGATCCACAAAAAAAGTAATTGTTTTTGACGTGTACATTGAAAGCAAAACCAGATTTTCCTTCTGGCTTCATTAATGTCATTTGGAAAATAAAATGTTAAATTAATATCTGGACATTATTTTATTTTGTGTCTTTTTTTTCTTTTCTTTTTTGTGGGTTTGTTTGACTTCAATCCCTGGACAATTTACCACTGAACGGAGAGCCATTGGAAGCTGACACCCCTGAAATGATTATGTTATTCCACTAGATGGAGCAGAAGACCTCAACATCATCCTTGTAAAACTGGCACTGAATACACTGAAATTAGTTTAAAGTTGCGTTTTCCTGTAACAACTCTGTAGTCATTTGTTGGATCTATGCGTCGTGTGCAGCTGATTAAAAAATCTCATAGTTGTGATTTCATCATTTTGAAGATATCTGTTAGTGTTTTAGCTCGGAAGTACAGAGCTTTAGATTGTGATTTATTAATGTGAATCTAGATTATTAAAGAGAGTATATACTGCACATGTATACGCTTTGATTAGGAAATCCATTCGCTGTGGCATTTTTTCAATAAGCTACTGTGTCACAATATTTATTTCCATCCAGTGTTGCTTTCATTTTTCATTAAGATCTTGTACAGATGATTGGAGAGTCAGACCATTCTGCAAAGCCTGCTCTGGCACATTCCAAAGATTCTCAATGGGGTTCAGGTCTGGACTCTTTGGTGGCCAATCCATGTGTAAAACTTATGTCTCGTGCTCCCTGAACCACTCTTACAATTTGAGTAAGATGAATCCTGACATTGTCATCTTGGAATATGCCCATGCCATCAGGGAAGATGTATCCATTGATGGACTAACCTGATCCTTTTAGTATGTTCAAGTAGGCAGCTGATCTCATTCTTTGGGGGAAAAAAAATTTCGCTGAACCTACACCTGACCAACTGCAGCAACCCCAGATCATAAACTACCCCCACAGGCTTGTCAGTAGGCACTAGGCATGATAGGTGCGTCACTTCATCTGCCTCTCTTCTTACCCTGATGCTCTCATCACTCTGGAACAGGGTAAATCTGGACTCATTAGACCACATGATCTTCTTCCATTGCTCAAGAGTCCAATCTTTATGCTCTAGCAAATTGAAGGCTTAGCCTCACTGATTAGTATTTTTTTTATGGCTACACAGCTGTTCAGTCCCAATCCTTTGACTTCCCTTCATATTGTGCATGTAGAAATGCTCTTATTTTCACAATTAAACATAGCCCTGAGTTCTACTGTTGTTTTTCTTCAATTTTATTGCACTGAACGCTTAACTCATTGGCTGCCAGCATTAAAAGTGTCTTTCATTGATCATGCCACTCTCTTTCATTGAAGCGCCGCAACATATATTTTGCTTCCCCAGAGTGTCCCGCTGCCCCCGCCCTCCTCCCTTTTGCCGTCTTTGGCAGTGAACGATCAGATTTGAAAAGATGTCAAAAAAAGTTTTTGGCAGCCAATGAGTTAAGTGATCGCGATCACCACGATTCAGGATTTTATTTTCAACTACATTTCTTTGAGATGTGTCTTTTGACATGGTTGTTTAAGAAATGAGAAGCTACTCATTGCATCAGTTGCAGTTAAATTACTTGCTGCCAGCTGAAAGATAATTGCCCATGCAGTAATTATCCAATTTAATATAATATGGAAATGTGTATTTATTTGTTGCTGTGAATGTGAATTAATAAGAATGTTTTTTTAAAAATTTGATGGAGCTGTGTCACATACAAATTTAAGTGTCTGTTATGGAACAAAAAAAAAGATTATCTATCTATCTATCTATCTATCTATCTATCTATCTATCTATCTATCTATCTATCTATCTATCTATCTATCT
>JBBBVU010000008.1:18776002-18792193 GCA_037177055.1 Atherinosoma microstoma
CACACACACACACACACACACACACACACACACACACACACACACACACACACACACACACACACACACACCAGCAGTCTGGAGCCAGCAGACATAGTAGCGCTCATTCATCCCCCAGCAGCAGCTGCCTCCCCCTCCATCCTCTACCACTGGCCTTCAAACCTTCCCCTCTGCTTTTTTCGGCCGCCCCCCTCCTCCTCCTCCTCTTCATCACCCCCCCCCCCCCTCTTCAGACCATGTCCATTTTAGGTTTTTGGTAGAAAAACAGTCTGTCGGATGAACAGCCAGGATATGTTCATAACACCAGTCCGACTCAGGCCAAACCGTAGCGCACCGTGTCCAGCCCGTTGCCACGGAAACGCCTTGTTTCCCTCTGGAAAGGACCCCGGTGATCTGCTGCTACGGTGATGAAGATGAAGTCTTCGATCTGCACCAGAATTCCCTCTGGTTTTAGACCGCGTCCACATAGAGACGAGCTGAAGGGTTTTTAATCATCTGGACCAACTGGTTTTAGGAAACCTGAACTTTTTAAACCACATCCCAAAGATCATCAAAATCACTTTCCACTGTCCTCGAGGATGTTTAAAAAGGACTTTTCACCTAATGTGTCACCATATATCGCTCTCATTATGCAACGTACCATCATCTGGACACTTTGGTCAGACCGAAACACACTGGGAACCTTTTACCATGGAGCCAAATTATCATTCTTTTCTAAGCCTAAAATTAGTAAAAAAAAAAAAACCTAAAGAAACAATTAAATCCCATGTGGATGACGTTGACGTGGAGCCACAGACTGGAAGGTGAAGCAGTGGTGGATTGATGGGACGGTGCAGCAGGAACGTCTTCCTCTAACCGAGTATAGCTTCAGGAAGATCCATGAGTTCCACATGATCATGTTTTGGTTCCTTTCTTCTAAATAATCAATGTTAAAGTGAGTGAATGCACGTTTTTAATAGTCAAAAATGATGTTGTTTAATAATCTGGATTTTATTGAAAACAAAAAGATGAAAACAGTGTTTTTCTCTATGAAGTTGAGGTCAGGGGGATGACGGTGGCAGCATCATGAGTTCCCTCTCTTTACACCCACAGCAGCCAAATGTTCGGCTGGTATTTCTGCAGCATGGGAGGGAGCGTTGTTACAGAGGGAACGCTTCTTCTTTTTATACCATAGCTGGAAATGGTCCGTTAGACACTGCATGGACTTTGCATACCAGGGAGTGACATGGTAGACTCCTTTAGGATTCCTATCATCTCACTCCCTGTTATTCCAGTCCAAACCATCCCTCCACCACCACCGCCGCCTGGCTGATGGGATCCACCAACCAACCAGACCTGCACCCATCTGGACCATCCGGTGCTGCATCAGTGAATACATTTGTTTGAAAATGAGTCTTTCTGTATTTCTGAGCCCACTGCAAACCCTTTCTCTTAGTGATCATTGGTCAGAGGGAGGTCCAGGTGCAGCTGTATGCACAACTGCAGCCTCTGCCTGATGGAGACTTTCCTTGATATTCCTCTACCTGAACCACACACTCTTTTATTAACAGTGCCATGATCTCGCTTAAGTTTGCTTTCATTTGTTTCACAAGGTATCCTTCCATTTCTCCAGACTGCAACCTCGTTCGCTAGTTTCCCTTCAACAAAGCTCAGCTGGGCAACGAATGATCGAACCAGTCTGAGACATCGGAGATCAGTTATCAGTTAAATAAACAACACAAGCTAAATCTCACACAGAAAAACTCAAACCCAGATGTTTCTTTAACAGGGAAACACCGTGCATCTATCTCAGATTAGTTTGGATCTTACAAAGTTGAGCCAACACTTCGGAGTTTGAACAGAACAGAATCAAACTGCATAACTTGTGTTTCTGCACGACAACGCGGACCAGAGGAGCCTCACCCTGCCGGGAAAACTACATTTCCAGTCAGATTGGAAACAGTTAAAGAAAAGTGGGGGGCAGGAGGGGGGGTGTTTTGTCTTGTCTTGTGTGTGGGTGCTAATTTAAACTCGCTGATCATCTCGGCAGCACAATAGGTAGGTGGAGGGCCACTAATCTGCCCCAGCTGGGTGCTGCAGGGGATTCTCACTCAATGTGTGTGTTGCTGTTAATTGCTCCTAGCCTGGGGGAGTGTGTGTGTGTGTGTGGAATGGGGGGGGTGCTGTAAGTGGAGTTAGTGGGAAAACAAATCAGCTGCAGTAACAGGTAAGTGAAAGTGAGCGGGAGCTTTATTCCTCTGTAACATGTCGGCGGAGGGGCGATTAGCCAACGGCTGTCAGTCATCCCACATCTGAATAAACCAATCCGATCCTAAAAGGAGCAAAACAAACACATGATGCGCTTTTATTCTACGTAAAGTTGAAAAAGTGAAACCTTGTTTCCAGACAAGCCCCTTCAGTTTATACCATGTGGAGAAAATACAGCAGAAATTCGACAAAGTTGGAAACGATCCATCCAGGAGACTCCGCATTTTATCTGTTCGTAGAAAAGTCTTCAGAAAACCCATGAACCACAAAGGCATCTTTCATTTTTTACCCCCCCCCCACATGCACAGAGAATAAATGACACCAAAGCTGCGACGCGTCTGAGAGGACTCAGCCTGAACTCCAGCTGTTGCCACCTGCAGACAGGTGCAGCGTCCCTGCACACCTGCAGCAGATAAAGTGGAGCTTTACATGTAATTGGTGTTGCAGACTAGGATCTGTAGCTCAGAATTACTGAATAAAACTTCCTTCCTCGTCTTTCTGGTTTTTCTGCGTCCGTGTGCTTATTAAAGGAGGCTTTTTTTTGTTCCAGCTGCTCTGCAGAGTCAAACCTCCTTCTCTTACTTCTCTGTTACTTTTATTTCTGCAGTATTTCAGGCCACAACCCCAGCTGTTATATTGCCCCGGCTTACATGTATGTGTGTTTGTGTGTCCAGCTGTACACACACAGCTAATGAACTTAGTTCCTGGTTGCAGTTGTCACCGTGGTGCGACTGTCTCGGTGACTCGGGGTCAAAGGCCGCCGAGAAGCTTCATTTGAGTTCGTTTCGGGTCTGAAGCTGCAGATTTAAAGAAGGAAATGGTTCAGATTTACTTCCATTTATATCTTCAATCTCTTTAAATCTCACTGATTTATTTCACAGGAATTAACCACAAAAGCCCGAAACTCTTCAGAAAGGAGCAGAGATGAAGTGGGAAGACAAACTTGCTGCATTGTAATTAATGAACGGATTCAAAATGAGCTAGAAGTGAGGAAATCATTGGATGCATCGTGGACACTTTTACGTGTAAACTGGGAAAGTCGGGAGCTGAATCAGCAACTTTCCAAAGATTTAATGGTAGAAGAAAGCATCTAAAAAATACCAAAATTTGACCAAAGTGGTTTAAATTCCAGTCAAATTGGCAGCAAACAACAAGAAAATGTTACATAATAAAAATGAAAATAAACGATTAAAAAAAAACACAATTCAGATTTCACACTGGAGTAAAAAAAGAGGAAGTGAAGCCAAGAAGAGGGTTATTTAGATATGTCTCCAGCCTGAGCCGACCAGTTATAGGAACACTGACTTTTCCACAGATTGTTGTAAAGATATGAGTTTTAATCAGGGTGTTTGGAGGTGGAGGGAAAACTGGACTGAAGCGCCGTCACCGGCGTGTGGATGAGAACCGCTCAGTCACATCCAGGAAATTCATCTCAAACTTTAAAAGCAGTCAAAATCTGAAAATCCTTCCAGAAACAAACAGGGACTCGTTGAAGAGATGCCCGGACCGCGGACACGTAGTCAGAGTTGAGATCGACACTAAAGTCCAGGCAAGTTTATCTGTAAAGCTCATTTCATGTTCCAGACAATTCAAAGTGCTTTCTATAAAACATGAAACATCCCAGCGGGGGTGCAGAGGAAGCATTAAAAAGGACATGAGAAAATATAACGGGAAAGAAAATGATGTTAAGACATTGCAAAAATCCTTACAATCACATAAAATAACTCAATTAAAACAGTCTAGATAAGTTAAAAGTGACCGAGCAGATTTCCTGCAGAGGCCCTTAATGATAGTTTGTTCCACTTGTTTGTAGCATAAAAGCTAAAAGCTGCTTCTCCGTGTTTAGTCTGGACTTAGTCGGAGGTGGTCCTTCAACCCCTTGGGCAGCTTCTTCTTCGGTGGTGGCTGGCTGGCTGTCCAGTTAGGGCTGTTACTACACGTTATCATGGCTGCCACGCGTTCGTAGGCCGCTCGCATTGACGCAAGCTAACGTGCATCGTACACGAGTTGCACGAGGTCAGAGGTGAACATGATGGCGGATGGGTCTGTAGAGCTCGTCCACACCTACCGGCATCTTTATGGAAGAAGTGGAAACCAATGCGGGATCACATGTCTGCCCCCCAGCTGGGACCTCCACTATCCCAGCCCGAACCCTAACATGTAAAACAACTTCCAGGTTGGCTTTAGTTTACTTTATTGAATATTGATAAATATATATCAATATGGACGCCTCTGTGGTGAGGTGCTCCGGTCACTCCCACGGGGAGGAGACCCCGGGGAACACTCAGGATAAACTGGAGGGATTGCATCTCCCGGCTGGCCTGGGAAGGCCTGGATGAGCTGGAGGAAGTGGCCGGGGAGAGGGGAGGTCAGGGAACTGAACCCGGCTTCCTGCCTGCCAGTGTGAGTCCAGTACTGGTTGGACCAGCTCGTGCATTGGCTTGGACGTCAACCAGCTTATTCCTGGTTGGCACTGGTTATTCCGGGAACTCTTACACACACACACACACACCCAGAGAAATCACACACACACATAAACATCTAAATCCCAGCCGGGAGCAGTGATGGGCGGGGTCTATTCAATGTGCACACCTGGGGTGACTGATAAGATACCAGCAGGGCCGTATTGGTTTTGGGTTTCTGTGCATGTGTACGTGGTCTCATGTGTACTCTGATATTTACCTGCACACGATTGACCGTCTGCAGAACTCTCAAACCGTTTCACACCGTTTACACGAAGAGACCAAACCTCCTGCATCTGGTTTGATTTGAGATGTTTTATGATGATAAAGAGCCGGAGATTATCCGTGTTTTTACACGAGGATTCGTTCTGATTTGCTGTAAATATTTGCAGCAAATAATCAGAGTCATGATGATATTTGCTGAGTCATGGAAGTCTCCCTCACCATTCTGCCTCCTCTCTCTCAGACGAGTGTAAACTTAGTTTTATTTATATTACGCCTGGTTATTCGTGTCTATGTTATTACATGTTTAATGGTACAGTCCAGCATCTGAAGGCTCCGATGGAGCAACCACACAAAGCCCCCCCCCCCCAAAAAAGAGGAAGTTCTTTTCCGAACCCACAGGTGGATGAAGGAGGGGATGTTTGCATTGTCAGGTTTTTTTGCTTTTCCTCTCTCTTTTGTCTTAATAGAGCGTTAATGTGTGCAGGGTCTGAGGGAGTGGGACGCTAGTAGAGCCCAGATGATGCGACAGAGTTAGGTTTTATAAAAGAAAACAACCATTACACCGAGGATGATGCAGGACTCCACGTTTCCATCGGTAGCTCCTGAGCTACAGCTGTCCTCCATAATAAATGAACCTATTTTCTCACATACAGTCGTAAACAATATTATTCCTCCCCTTCCATGAAAGAAAAGACAAAATTCTTAATAGTAATTCAAATAACTGGAGACTGATGGAAATAATGATAAATCTAAATTTGCTAAATTCTAATTTAGTGAAATAAGACATTGTTTGTTAATTTAATTGAGTTGAAAAAATAATAAAAACCAAACAAACAATACGGTCCTGGACCAATGAGAACACTTTGTTGATGAGCAGTGGAGCAGAATACCTGTGGACAGGTGTAGAAGTCTGATGGAGAGTTACAGGAAACACCTGATCGCATTGATCGCCTCAAAGGATTGCTCAACAAAATATCAGCTTATTAATGACGTAACGTATATTAATTTCAACATTTTTTGCTTGTTTTTGAAAAATATTTCTATTGAACCACAATTCAAAAACAATGTCATGATTTTCATAAAATGTTTATATATTATTACTTTTGTCAGTTTCAGTTTATTTCAGCTCTTTTTTTCCTTCTTTAATGGAAGGGTATGAATAATTTAGCAAACAACTGTACACACACACACACACACACACACATATATACATATATATATTCCTCCAATGTCGATCATATTAAGTAGTCAGTTTTTAAGTTTTTATCCCTAGGAAGAAATGACTTGCCCATTACGCTTGTCTGTGCTAGTTGCCCTAACTAGATGAATTGGTATGATTTACCCATAAAATATAGGGTCATAACAACCGCAGCTTATTCAGAACTCTGCTGCTCCAGTCCTCACTAAGACCAAGAAAGTGGACCACATCAGTCCAGCTCTGAGATCTTTACATTGGCTCCCTGTCCATTAGCAAATTGACTTTAAAGTTCTGTTGCTGGTCTATGAAGCTCTGAATGGTTTAGGACCAAAATACATCAGTGATTTCTCAACCCAACCTACCAGACCCCTCAGGTCATCTCAATCCAGTCTTTTATCAGTTCCCAGAGTAAAAACCAGACATGGAGAAGCTGCATTCAGCTTCTATGCTCCACATGTCTGGAACAAACTCCCAGAAAGCCTCAGATCAGCTGAAACAGTTTATCTAAATCCAGGTTAAAGACCCTCCTGTTCTCTGTAGCATTTGAATAGTTTTTTTTTAAAAGTCTAAATCTGCAGTTTCTTTTAAACTGGTATTTTTAATTCCTGCCTTTCTTTTTCCCTTTCTCTTGTTTTTAATTTCAAATTACATCTGCACACCGCTGTAATGCTTACATGAAATGTGCTGTACAAATACATTTGCCTTGCCTAATAACTTTGTACTGATGCTCATCTCAAGGTTGTCTTTTGTGTTAAGGAAATGAAAAGGTTTGCTTACTTCTTCCAATAACACTATGCCATATTGGTACAGTTTGATTAACTTTGACTTAGGTTCACATCTGGATAGCTGTGAAGTCTGTCTAGTTGTCTTGTCTATGAAAACAAATGTGCATTTTCGTTGCCTTTTGACATTCACATTGTTTTATAGTGCACCTTAGATAAGATGTTTAAATATGCAGACATTTCTAATGAATCTACAATATCACGTTATGAACATGAATTGAAATATAAAGCATGGTTAACATGCTTTCAGTCTTAAACTTCAACAAATTCACATTGAGTTTATGAGATGAAAATTATGCAATGTTCATTAAAAAGGAGCTCGAGATACTGTTGAAAGTCCCTGTGTGAAACATACTGTATTCTATTTTCATATTAATTTAAAAACTGTTATTTTATTCTTTATATCCAGCTGACAAAAGTGGGTTAATATAATACCAGCTCACCCCCCTTGAAACAGATGAGCAAACTAGAAAGCGAAGGAAAAGCCAGACCAAGCAGGCTTCCGTAGGCACCACCAGAGCGAAGGGATCTGCTCGCTGCCTCAGCCTGAGAGCATCATTTCCCTGCTTTCTTTACATCCTCACCAAAACACGGCGGGATGACGGAAAATCAAAAGCCATGCATCTCTCCTTCCCGATTTGCGATAGAATATCTGTCTGAGTTACGTTAGTCGCTTGGTTAGCGTATTGCTACACAATATGAAGCTTTTCCCTTGATGATGAGGAGACATAATAACCAGTGATTGGACCCGAAAAGAATATAGTTATCCTGAGCAGAGTCGATCTGGGCTGAGCCTCTTGCTTTTATTGTTTTTATACATTTGATACAACGTTTCTACTATTGATCTCATATTGTTAGTTATTTTCTGGTAATATTTTTCTCGGCTGATGCGAACAAAATCAGTGGTGCTCCAACAGCGAAGAAGCACAGACAGAAGTATCCGCCTCACAACATAAGGTAGGTGCACTATCTGCATGCTTTCTTTCTGGGATGTATTGTTCACTTCAGCATAGAATCCACACTTGCCTTTATTTCCCTCAATTCTGTGCACATATATCCTTCCATCCTGGAGCTTCTAGGATTTTACCGAGTTTTACGTATCGTGGAGATATGATCGCATGCACTGCCCCCTACCCCCCTTTTGTTATCGTGCACATTTCCACGAACTAGCAACATCCTTTCACCCGCCATACTGGGCTTCCCCCAGCCTCCCCTTACTGTTCTTTACAGTAAATGAACTATATCAGCACGCAGACGACTGCGATTAATCAAATTTGCATTTTCTTTTAGTTGGAAAAGAAGTAAAAAGGAGGGGCTAAAATCCACTTTGAAAATGCAATTTTCTAGAATTGCTGGTTGTCTTAATGAAGCATGGGAAGCTGTGTGCAGACCACAGCAGCTCATGTCTAATGGTCCATCTAGTACGAGCACACTATGAGCCAAATTCACAAGTGTGCAGAGGGGGGGGGATGCTATAGGAGCAAAAGGAGGCATCTTCATCACAAAGCTTAACCTGACCAGGCGTTTACACAGAAGCTGTGCACCTGAACCGTAATCCAGCTTGACATCTCTCTCGTTTATGACACAGGATCTCTTTAGGGCTGCTGTTTTAGAGTTGAAAGTAGCAAGTGGACTGGAACTGCCTCACTTTGAGAAGTTTCTTGTCACGCAGAGTTGGCTTGGGATGGAGTGCATTTAATAATCTTGCTTTTGATGTGGTGTGCAGAGAGCCTTCCTCTTGTCATGTTCAATTAAATGTGAACAGAATTTATGTCCTTAGATTTTCACAAGGGCCTGTATATGCATCAGTACAAGCTGCCACTAAGAAGTGCTTTTATGATCAATTAATGAGCAGATTATTTCTTTGACTATGGATTTGTGTATGATTTCAAGAAATATCTATTTATATTGTATTTAACACATAACCTAACAGTAAAAATGTTTTTAGTATAACAGAAGACAAAGAAAGTCATAAAATTTAGAAACTGGAAGTAGAAGAAATGACTTTCCATCTTGAATGAGAAAAGCATCTCTGCTGCAGCACCATTAGGCTTGGGATTGTACTGGCCCGTGTTCTGATGGAGTCTCTTCTGTTGCCATGGACTGGCAGACCTGCTTTTTCACAGAAGATATTTGAAAATGTCATCATTTAAAAACAAACAAACAAACAAAAAATTGATAAAAACAAAAATGCAAAGAGCACAATTGATAATATCTAAAAGCTATTTGGGTGTGTGTTCGATTATGGCCCACCCGCATGGCTCACTGGGATTTGAGGACTGTTATTGTCAGTGAGTGGACTTGAGTGTCTTTCACCGACTGCTGATTTAAACAGTAGTGTCTCACTGTTTGGGTGAGCCATTTCAGTGATGATGTGGAGGCATCGTTTGACCATCTGCTGTGAAAATCTGCTGTTTTATCTGTGAAATGACTCCAGGCAAGAGGTGGTAATACTATCAGGATGCTTAATTACAGGTAGCAGGGTGGTTTCTGGTTGATCCAGTCAATCTAGAAAAGGTCACAGTATCAGTCATGGTAAATTAGGTATGGATGATCATATCTGGGATGTTTTGGGTTAAGATCCTCATAATTCTCCTCTCATATTTAGATTATACATGTGGCTTTTTTTTTTAGTTAGTAAAATATATATATATTTTTTTAATGATTTAAAATTTCTAATGACGCTTTCGCTTCTTTATACTGTTGTCATGAAGAAGTTACAGTTTATTGATGTTTGCTGGTATTAATTTATGCACAGCTCTTTAAGTGCTTCCGTCTCCGTCAGGGATCATTGTCTTGTTGCATAATCCAGTTTCACTCAGGCTTTAGTTGTCGGGCAGATGGCCTAACATTTGACTCTAGAATGCTTTAATTTACATAGGAGTTGGTGGTTGACTCCAGGACTGCAAGGTGCCCAGGTTCTGTAGCTGTATAACAATCCCAAACTAATAACCTTCTACCAATGTGCTTAACAGCTGGTGTAAGGTATTTGTGCAGCTCTGCTGCGTGTGGTTTTCACCACATGTGGTGCTGTGCATTATGGAGAAAAACAGGCTTTCTTGTGTCAACCCTTCCTAACAAGCCATACTTGTAAAGTTTCTATTTGAACTGCCACAGAACTTTAATATTTAAAGGACCAATGGCACATTTTCCATATTTTCTAGCTAAAATGCAGTACTACAACAATGTTTCATTACCTTAAATGTCATCCAATGCTTAATAAAAAGTGGTAAGTGCATGATTAGATATTCTTATGCAGAAGAAACTTAGTTTAGTCAAGAATCTGTTGTTATTGGTTTTTTTTTACCTTGACATGAACTTGTTGGAATGTTCATTTCTGGGAAGATTGTCAACTGTTTTATTGTTTACTTGTGAATAGTCTTTCTCATCGTAAAATGACTCCAGATTGTTTGGAAATGGCTTTATGTATTTTCCAAGATTCATTTCCTACTCTGCATTGTGCTAACACACACCAGAATGCTCCAAATCATCAAACTGTCATCACTTATGTTTTTTCAGAGATGCTCAAATTTTCTGATGATCAGTTTTTCAAATGCATTTGATCAGAAACCTCTGGCTGGTTCTGCAGCTTCTGCATTTTGAAGCGGACCAGATGTTCTTAGAATAAGGAATTTACTGATATCGCCTTAGGAAATACTTGCATGATAATTAGGCTTTTAACTTAAAACAATCTGATCCACCAAGTCCATGTACAAAAATGATCAGGGCATTGTTTAGCTGCATCTGTTTCATGGGTACACAATGAAAATACAGTATATTTATAACTTTCAATGTTTTTTTCTGGGTCAGTTTGCTTTGTGTTACTGCTTAATTCTTTAACTGGGTGTTTATATCTTCATTTCTTTTCAAAATCTGTTCAAATGCTCAAATATTTTCTGCCCATTGCTTCTTATTACAGTATCTGTATCTTGGCCGTGTTCTGTTATATCATTGTTCCAGTGTTTGGATCAGTCTTGTGAGTCATTTTTCTCTGCTCAGTCTAGAGGAATGTGTTTTTGTTAGCAGGAGCTGACAATAATCAGGTTACACTTCATCAGATGATCATTCTTCCACCTCTCATGACGCCCAGTGAAATGAAGCTGTGAGGAGCAAATAAGTTGTTTCACATTTCTTTCCCCAGGTTCACTCATTATCCTCACCTTGTCGGTCCCAACTCTTCAGCAGCAGCAGCAGCGACTGCCACAGATTCACTCTTCCGGTCGCTCTTTCATGTTGGGATTTGTTGTCATGGTAACTAACCAGGCCATTCCTGAGTTGTTGAGGAGATGAGTTCAAGGAAGAACACCTGCGTGTGTGTATGTGTGTGTAAAGTGTCCTTTGTGGTTGATATTTGTTCTTCTGCTGCCTTGTTTCTTGTATGTCTCTTCTATCATCTATTGTTAAAAGGCACAAAATGCCGTTCTTAGCCATCAGGGGACAATACCGTTTTAAAGGATCATCAGCACATTGGAATTTTGGGAAATGCCTGTCTGGCTTTCTAGCAACTTCTCCATCAACGTTGCACTGGGGTTAAAACAAACAGTCAAAAGTCCGAATGGGTGCACCACATAATCGTGAACTGTATGATGGTTTGATGTGTGTTTTAGTAACTACCAGGAGTTTACACCTCTCTTGATTCACTAGAATTGTGTCATCACATCACTTCCTGAAAGCCTCATTGCTCTCATTGTGTTACCACGATAACGGATGAACATTAGGTTCACATTAACTCCTGAGACAAATACTGCAAACTTGTTTACAATCAATATCTGTTGTAATTAATTCTTTTGTTTCTTTTTGAATGTGCATTGATACTGCAGTTTTACCTCAGAAAAACTATGTATTTTACTTGTTGCTGGAGTTATATTAAAATAGTTTTTTTTTAAATTGTTGTTGCTGTACTAAATTAGCAGGGGTGCAGAAAAAAATAGATTCACATCAGAATCGAGATTCTTATTTATGAAGATTCTGAATCGATCCAAAATGATCAAGAATCAATATTATAAGACTTTAAAAGTGTTTGACAGACTACTTTGAAAGCTATTGTTATGTGACAAAAATGTTGTAAAGTTTGCAAGGTAAGCAAAAATAAATGTCACCTCTTTATCAAAGATTGCTTCTGTGTATTTTCAATTTTTGAATCACTTGATTATCCTTGAAAACCTCCTTCTAGCTTATCTGAATGTAGTTTATCCCGGAATTGGCACTCTTTGTTACCAAAAGAATATTTTTTGTGAATCAAGATCGGTTTGAATCACCCCAAGAATCGGAATTGAATCGAATCGTAAGCTGATGTCAGATTCACATCCCTATAAATTAGAGTATATAATTATAATTAGTGTATATCATTTCAGTCATAGCTATATTTTTTCAGTTCATGTTGCTTTCTTCCTTTAAAAAGAATAAAAAATGTTTTTCACATTTTTCTTAAAATGGTGATTTAAAAGAAAAACGTATCCAAAGACACTGTGGAGTAACCTTAAAACAGATTTCCCACCGATGTTTTCAGTCTAAAAACATACTCATTTCACTAAATTGTCTTTAAAACAGCTCAACAAATCCTTATTTCACTCCTGCTTCCCACAATCCCTCTCACAGTGAAGCTTTCCTTCCGCTGCAGCACTTCATTTATTTCTTTGCTCCATTGCCAAATGAGCAGCTGGATCAGAGAGAAGGGGAATGAGACAGAGCGAAAGAGGACAGAGAGAGATGATGATGTTTCCACTGTAGCATGTGGATTGTAGCCACAGACGGGACTTTGTTTATTTGCATAATGCGGCTGCGGCCTGCCTGCTGAGAAACAGCAGATATAATATTGGAGAAGTTCTAAGATGGCTCTCAGAGTCTGACTTAGCATAATGATACTTTTCCAGTGTCAAATACTTTTGCACGATGGGATGTCTCTTTGATTTCACTACTGCTTGTCGATTTAATCTTTGTAAACAGATTTACAATGGTGTGGGAAGGAGTGGACCTTTGAAAAAAAGAGTGGGCACTTGTTTTATCTGTAAAAAAAAAAAAAAAGTGGGAAAACAATCAAACAGACTTTTTTAACAGTTCCCTCAGCTGAGAGGCAATTTAGTATCTGAATAGGCCGAGCTGAGTGGAGGAGGTCTAAGTTCAGCTTTGTTTGGCTTTTATAAAGCTCTTTTTTTGTCTTGCTCTGGAAAATCTCTTTCATGTAGTCTTTTTCTTTTCTGGTGGGTTCTATTCTGAGCATTATTATTTCTATAGCTGCATTATAATACGGGAACATGGCTGGAGACTTCAACAGGTAGAATCTGGCACAATGATCAGATAACAAGGGAGACTTCTCCCCTTGTTGCTGTCCATGATGAGGTAAACAGTGAAAACACAGATCGCAATTACTTACAGGTGTTCTGTTATGGGATGTCCCGATCCAATGAAACCATTCATTTAATAATATAAGAATGACTTATTTCTGTCTATGTTGCAGATAACATACATACTGTAGCGATTAAGCCCCGCTAAGGCGCTACTGGTTGTTAATTGCTTGCAGTTGTTCTTACATGAAGTCAGTTGGGCTAATGATCACTCTTCTTCATAAATCAGATACATTTATTTCCTTTTCATAGAGTCTGTTTCTTTCTGTTTCCATTAAACAACATTCCTATTAAACAAAAATCAAAACCCTTCACTGAGCACTGGGCACAGTTGCCTCTCCTAATTACCAACACCTTAGTGACAAGATGGTTGACCTTAAATAATGCAAGGCTATTCACCACAGGCAGAACACAAAACATTAAACACAACCCCCTAGTGGTTGGGGGAAACTTAACTAAAGAAAACATGCCTCCAACAAACAGCCCCTAATTGCATGTGGCAGAAGACATGGCAATTAACAAAACTTCAATTGAAGGAGCCACTTTAAAAGAGAATATAATTATCTCAGTATGTATGAGAGTAGGTTTCCACATATTTCACACCTATCCAATGTTGCATCAAGGTGTGGTTTCACATAATAGACTTTATTTTTGTTACAGGTCTTTCAATCGCATTAGTTTTACTCTGTAGATGAACTACACATGCCAGACCTTTCTTATTTGCAAAAATGGTTAAGACTCTTCTTAGCACCCAAGATCTTCTTGGTGTTACAGAGTCCATAAGCAGGCCTGAAACTCCTCTTCTCCTTATTCCTTTTGTTGTTCTTGCAGCAATGGTTTGAAACCTCTGGTTCAGTTTGAACTTGAAGCTGCTGTCCATTTGGATACACCACTGCAAACCTAAAGCGCTGTCCACAGGCAGCTTATCTCTCGCCAAGTCCAGCTCACACAGGGTCTGGGACCTTAGCTTCCCTGGGATACTTTGAAGCACATCTCGGCTATCACTGGTCCATTGAGTTAAAGTGAACCTTCATCTGTTACAAATGGTAATGAGGTCCTTAGCCATGGAGACTGCATTCTCCATAGAGGGCAGGCTCTTTAGAAAGGCATCCATGTAGAAAATTTGGTTGACTGTCTCAATCACATTTGGAAAAAAGTTGGTCTGGTTACCCTCAGCATTCATTCTAAGAGCAAAACAGGCACAGCTTGGAGAGGAAACTGCTCCAAATAAATGGACAGTCATTCGATTTTCTTTAAGGTCTGGTTTCAGTTTACCTTCAGACCACCACAAAAGAAGCAGAAAGTCAACATGTTGCTCTGTTGCCTTTACTTGGAACATGGCATATATGTCTGCCATTAGTGCCAGAAGTTCCCGTCAAAACCTCATCAGAACCCGTACTAAATGAGCTGGTTCCTTTTGAGCCTTGAGTGACACTTTCATTTCCATTTTCATCACCCCTTTGTGGGAATCAACTTTATCAGCTTTAATGTCCTTTTCCTCGACAGGAATACATTTCTTATTTTTTCCAATAAAACCTTTGCTGTTACTTTTGTGAAAAACAGTCATTAGAGGGGACATGTGGAATATATATATATATATATATATGAAAAAGAAGCTAAAAGGCTAACATCAACTGATCCATTTTGCATCCATTTGCTGCTTCTAGAACTACCCATATAAGTTACTCGCTCAAGTAACAGCAGCTTATATTAACTAACCCCCCCCACATGTCCTGTATTGTGTACAAAGAAAAGCCTTTAGAAGCTTTGCCTTGTGTAACAATGGGGGACTGACTAAGTGTGATTACCTTTTTAGTTCAAGGCTGCCTCAGCTGACATTTTACCATTTTTTCAATTCTGGATTTAAGGTTTGTCAAACCTTCTCCGTTGTTTAGGAGTTGCCATAGTATCCAGACCAGTGTGACAGTGATTCACAAGTCCCCTACATTCTCTGCAAACTCCCAAATTCTTTCCTTTTCAGGAGGGCATTTCCCACCAGAAGAAAGCTTGCCTTCACTCTGAAATAACTACTTACTGTTTGAAGTATTGATGGGTTTGAAGCTAATCAAGAGGTGCCCACGATTAAGAATGAAATAACTGACATGTCCATTGTAACATCAAAATTTTAAATAAGCGGTCATTGCTAAAACTGTCACCCCTTTTGGGTTATTAAGATAGCACAACATAAATATCAAAATAATAAAATTGTTTTTTTCAGTTTTAACTTTAGTACAAAAACAGGTGTCCATCCAAAACAGATCAGGCCATTCTTCTTCTTTTAGTGTGCTTATATGCAGAGTATGACAGACACGGAGAGACTGAAGTCAGACAGTATTACTCTCACCAAACTCTCCTTTGCTGGCTTCAATTCTCTTATATCCGATACTTGTTAGCTCCTTACACAGTCTCTCGACTCTGTGTTACTGTTAATGTGCCTTGCTGTGTCATATTCACTTGCTGAAATATAGGCCTGTATATTACATCAGGTGGGTCTGAACATGAATTAAAGTGGTGCACATGATGCAAATCATGAAGAGCAGTCAGTAAAAACCTGGCTCTGTGCAAACACTACCCAATCCTGCCCTCAGGCAGGAGAGCTGCTTGATTCTGTTGTGCACTTCTTGACAGCCAGAAGCAATTGTTTACCATTGATCATTCCATAATAATTTCATACTCCACCATGAGTAATTAATTGGATCACATTTTTTGACGTATGGAGATTTATCCTACTTTGAATGTAAAATTATTTACTGATAATGGGCTTTCATAAAAGTTTTCAACTTGCAAAGGATTTCTAGTTGTTATCCTATCTTTTGCTGTTGATTTTCAGTTTTATTTAACCTCTATTTCTAAGGCCCTGATTTACGAAAGGTTTGCGTGTACTAAAACAAGTGCTAACTTGATTGCACACGCAAAAATCGGCCGCAGCTGAT
>JBBBVU010000008.1:18798001-18818913 GCA_037177055.1 Atherinosoma microstoma
AGATAGATAGATAGATAGATAGATAGATAGATAGATAGATAGATAGATAGATAGATAGATAGATAGATAGAAAGAAATATTTTGGTGTGTGCATGTATCCTGCATCTTTGTGACATGACCCAGATCTTTCACAATGACAGTGTGTACTGTGCTTTCTCTCTTGATTTTCATCCTCTTTCTACCCCCCCTCCTCCCATGTCTATGATAACTCCTATGTTTTCACCTGAGGATATAATCTCCACCAACGCCTAGGCTGTTCTGTGGTTTTCTTAAGAAAAATAATTTTCGTTGACTTTAGAACAGCGCAATACCTCTGAAAGTTCAAATCCATAAAATATTTTTTTTTATGAGAATTTTTTTTGTATTAATGAAAGTTACTATAGCTGCTTTTTCTTATACAATAGAGTCAGACTGTTGAGGGTGGATATAGCCAAAGATAACTTCTGTCTATCCCACTGTGCACCGCTTGGTTTGTGGGAGATGAACTTGCCTCCAGCAAGATGTGCTGGCGCCATGAGAGTACTCTGAGGCTCTACAGTATCAAGTGTAGCATGGCTAATGCATTTTTCATTAGACCAGGAGGGCTGGCTTGTAGCTTGAAAACGCAAGAGGCTTGGAGCTCAAGAGACAGAAAGAGGAGGAGGAGAGGGGACTGTTATCTTCATCCAGCTGAAGATTTTGTCTTTTCTCTCAGACTCAGACTTATTTACAGTGTAGCTGTTCTGCATCAAGTTACTGTCAAAGTACATAGAAATGTAACATAAAAATGGATGGCCGCCTGGGAAAAACCCACACACTTTTCATTCATCCTCCAAGTTGGCATGAGAAGTGTGTTAGCAAACAGATGCTCATGTAATCTTAAATTTGCTGGTAACTTGATTGGTGTAAGTTCAATATTCACACTTGCAAGTCTTTCATTTTTTCTGGATCTAGAAAGATTCTGTTCCTTTGGATGGACAGTCTCCATGAAGTTCACTATGAAACTGCAGTCTATATCTTTGTATAGTCTAGCAAAAGGGAAAAAAACTGGAAACATCGACTCAATATGTTATTGTTTTTTTTTTTATTTGTATTGAAATGGTTTTTGAAAAATAAAAATCACTGTCATTTAACAGGTGTGTAGTGCCGAACAGATTCTCATGGCTTTTGAGGCAACCAAAAGGGACTCCGAGAAGTTACTGTTTATATGCCAAGTGTCCAGCTTCTGGGCCAAGCTAAGCTAACTAGTTTCTGGCTGAAATGTAAGGCAGTTTTGCTTGAAACTCTGCAGACCCCCAAGAATTCTTTGCAACTTTGCATAAATATGACCATAAACATTAGCAGTTAGCAGTTAGGCTGAGGAGGACAATTAGGTATAATGCTAGATCGAGGTTGAAATCTGAGGTCTGGCAATGTTTGTGGAAGTGAATCACAAAACAAGGGTGATTTATGAGGAGCCCATAAGAAAGAGTTCTCATCAGGCTCGAAAGGAACTAGAAAAAAACATTTTCAACGCATTAGGACTAAGTCCAGGAATCCAGCGTAACCTCTAAACAACCTAAGCCTCTTTCATATTGGCTAAACTAAATGTTTTTGAGTCCACACGCTGAACATCCCTGATGGGACCATGAAATTATCATTTATATTTGAAAGAAATGATAATAATTTATAAAGATTTCCTGATATTTGTCCATGAACTGAATCTTGAGAGAAAGTGGGCCATTTTGCAAGAAAACAATACCAGGCACACTAGTGGTTCAATCAAAGAATGATTAAAGAAGAGTAATGTTAATGCTTTGGTATATCCAAGTTAGAGTCCTGACCTTAATCCAATAGAAATGTTATGAAAGGTCCATGTGAGAAAACCCACCAGTATCAATCTTCTCTAATTCTCCTCTACAAAAGAAAAATAAGTGTATTTCCTCAAATGTCAAACTACCGGTTTAAGCTCTGAAGACCTGAAAGGGGATTAAAGGGTCAGATAATTCTTTGTTGGCTATTACAAACAACTCCTTTCTCATAAAAGTAGTCAGGTGATTTTTTGTTGCTAGAAAAAAAAAAATATATATAAGGCCGTTTTCAAATCTTCATTGTTTTCCTCATCCACTGATTTAGATGAGTTTATAAGATAAACTAGGATTACAGCCTGAGGGGTTTGCTGAGAACATCTGGTGAAGTGCTAGAGAGTCATGATTTAGTATTGAGTTATGTGTCTGAGTGTGTTTTTATGAACATGTATAAGCTTAGATGTCTGTATTTGTGAGGACCAATATGAGTTTGAGACCTTGGAAATGGGAATATTTGGGGAAAGTGCAGATATTTCAGTGGTTCTCACTTTCTGATACACTGTCAGTACAAAGTTTGAAGGTTGAGCCTTGGTTTTAGGGTCCAATGTAGGGTTGTTAGAGAGATTAAAAAGCCATGAATGCATTATGTTAATCAATGTACTCCTAAATGTACTTCATTGCATCTCTACAGGCAAAAAAATAAAAAAATAAATTGACTCAGTAAATCATCAACTATTATTAGCCCTTTTAAAATACTACTGCTACTAATAACAATAATATTATTATTGTTATTATTAATAATAATAATAATAATAATAATGATGATAATAATAATAATAATAATAATAATATTATTGTTGTTAATAATAATGATGATAATAATAATACTACTAATAATAATATTACATTGAGGAAGATGGCCTTTACTGTGTTTTGACCGTTTTCTGTTGTGATGCGGGTCAATTTAGATGAGAGGGCATACTTTAATCCCTGTGCTCACCTGTATGGTCATAAATCATAAGGAGGGGGGGTGCTGTCTGTAATAGTGAAATCAGACGCTATAAAAAAAGGCTCAAATACGGCTCTGTGGTCCAACTGGACCATCAATTAGAATCGAGATCGCGATTTTTTAACGATCTATCGTGCAGCCCTAATGCACGCATATATTTATGTATACATGTCAGAGTGAAGCATGTCCTCAGGCTGTTGCTGGGAAAAGGGTGGCTTGTTGTTCTGTTGTATTAAACCTTGTAAGAAATGATGAATGATTATGTCATTGACAGGGGAATCATGGCTTGTAGAGAGTTTAATATTCTTTACCTCTTTTATGCTAAATAGAAAAAAAGAACAGGAGAAGTGAGGGAGTGGGCACTGTGATGCTATTACTGTATAATCAAGCTGCCATCAGCCGTACATCCATCTGAAAGTTAGAGATTATATTATTCAGTTTTTGCATCTGTGCCTGATGGACACTTTCCACTTATTATAACGCTTCACTCTCCAACCTCTCATTCATGTCTGATCATTCTTGTGCTTTAGCAGCATGACCTTGGGTGGCTGTCTATCACGCTGGCATGCCCTTGAGCATGACATTCAGTGCAGCTGGGCTCTGATACAAAATGAAATCTACAGTTTTAAAGCAAAATCCTACTGTGAAGGTAATTTTGTGTTGGTTGGTGAGTTACTGTGACACCTTTAAGTGTTGTTATCTGGTTGAAACTCACCTGCTAGGAAAGCAGCCTAAGGCAATCAGAGGTGTGAGAAAGACTGAGAAAACAGGTGAAAGTTGCAAAGAAAGCAGTGATGTAGTGTGTGTGTGTGTATGTGTGTGTGTGTGTGTGTGAGGGTTAGTTGGCACCAAAAGTGTTTTAGTGGAATTGATGCAATAGAATATGGTAACTTCAACCAGATTCCCATAACAGTGGTTAAAAAAGATAATCTGTGTTGCTCTGCATTCAACGCCAGCTGAAGAAGTTTCACGTCCCACTGAAGCTGATGGTGAACTTCTACACGGCCATCACTGAATCCATTTTCACATCATCAATAACAGTGTGGTTTGCTGCAGCCACGACCAGAGACAAGACCAAGCCGAAGCGCATCATCCATTTTTTCCTGCAGCCGTCAAAAAACGTTCTTTTTTTTTTTTTTTAGCTCTTTCATTTGAACTATATACAAGGGCACTGTCACATACTCTGATCAACTTAAACATTTCAAGCACTGACAGAAGACATGAATTGTAATATCCATCTTGTTGCCAGCAGCACTCAGCAGAGAAACCTTGGGTCCTGACATTACTTTGCCATGTAGATCCAGCACACACCCCCATGGCAAGAGCAGAACCATACAATCCTCTTGCAATGCAAAAACTACTCAGGGACAGCTCAAGGAACACATGGAGCCAAAAAACATTGACCCAACCTCTAAACCTTGGCTCTCAATTCAGACAAATCTGATCCAGATAAAGTCCACCCTGCAACCCACAAAACCTAAAATCTCTGCCTCCACGTCCAGGTGCCAGAAACCGACCGCCAGGGGAGCAGTGTTGTTGCATTGATGAGTCATAGCTGACATAAGCTCTGTGGGATTCTCTGCCGTCCCAGACGGAAGACAAAAGAATTTTGGGAATATTTTTGACAGAGACTAAAAATGGTAACCTAACAGCAGACAGTGAGAGTGGTTTAAATGTTACCGCAGCCATGGTTTTGCAACCAAAGGAAACTAGAGACAAATTTCTGTCAGTGTTGGAAATTTGGGAAGATTATCCCACAGTCTGTCTGCTGCTATGATCCATGTCACTTAGTATAGCATGGAGTGATGATTTGGTAAACATGACACTTGTACCATTGTGTCAGGAAAAACAGTGTAGAAGGAAGCCGATGAGCCAAACATAACTTGTAGATTCAAACAAGTTGCAGCAACACAAGCCTTATCTTTATGATGTGTCCTCAAACTTAGGCCATGACTTTGTACTGAAAGACGCAGAGTGGAGAGAAATGGAGGAGAAATTACACCTCTAAATGGGTAAAAAAAATCAGTGAACATCATAATGCACACAGTAGTTCATGGAGCAGTCATTTTTCGTCTTATCAGCTCATTAAACCAACTTAAAGTAGGTTTAATGAGCTGTCACAGTGGCAGCCTGCTGTGATGCAGCAGGTACCATCATGGTAGAGCCAGCACACATCAGACATGATATTGTTGCTAAGATATCATATTTGATGTCTTATGAGGCAGGTGGTATTAATGTTGTGGCTAATTGGAAAATTGTTATTCATAATGCAAATTTCTACATATTATGATGGATTTTGAATTTTGTTTACTTTTATTCAAAAGCCTCATCGCTGGAAGAAAAGCAGCATCTGAGGCACTTTACATTATTAGAAAGTAGACATGACACCACAAATACCTTTGGGGAAAAATGTCTGAAAACTTGTTTTCATCTTTCATATGATTATTGGGTTTCTGTTCACCCTGACTTGTGGCCTTTTCAGATAGAAATATAAAAGCAAAGATTTCTGACATTGTTGGTTGTGAGAATAACTAACCACCTTGTTTAAATCCATACAATGCTCTCTGCCTCAGGATGCTGTAATAGAGGCTATGGTTTGTTTGTGGCTTTTTGCCCCAGAAACACTTAGTCAACCTTCACTGTTGATCCTCCAAAAATCAAGCAGACTTTGGCTGCATAAAGTTCACTTTTGATATTAATAGCTGTGTTCCTGCTTTTGTGGAGAATGTGAACCACGGTGGCATTTCAGAAAATGAGTGCAAAGCTAAAATGAAAAGGGGACATTGCTTTCTGTGGAGAAGAGCATATTGTATGAGGCGAAGGAGGGCTTTGGAAATCTTTTTATTTCACTTAGAGATGCCTTGACCTGGCACGCTGACATTAACTGAATCTGAGCTCCACCGTAGAATTTGGAAACATGTGAACAAAAGGTTGTTGTTTAAAATTCACCAGGCTTGTGTTTGACCCTCTGTTAGCTTACAGATGTAACAGTGGAGGAGGACAGCAAATCCTCTGTGGAGCTTATAACACAGTGCAGCTTGTGGATGTTGTTGTTCCAACATTAAGCTCTGTTTTTTTAGGTTTTGGATAAAGTGACTGATTTGATGACATATGACATGTGCTTTGTTCTTGTGTCTGACTAAGTGATGTTTGGGTTTGTGTTGTCCTTTTGCATAAAAACTCCCAGTTCAATCACACACCCTCTCCCCTTCCAGCATATGCTTGGCCCCGATTCGATGAATTATGTACCCTCACAAATTACCGATCTGGCCATCCATCTGGCAACCAATTAAAGTTTTAAGATACAGATGTTGAAGACATTCTGCGTGCTTTAGTTGGCACATCCTTTAAATGTGCTCTTCGATATGTGTGTGAGTGAGAGGACTTAGTCACACTAATGTGACAGGAGCAGAAAGTATTGGTTTAATAAAGTATCTTTATGAGTACCTTGAGTGTGACATGTAAGTAGCCACGCAGCTTTTCTGATATACTGGAATTTTAATGGTTTGATTTGACTGATTGAGTTTGAAAATTCACACTTCATCACTCAATCTGTGTTATATGATTCCAGTTCTTCATGTTCATGTTCTATATCTTTGTTAAAATGACTTTCTTCTAGAAACAACACATGCAAGATATTTTGCTGAACTGTGTCCATCTGTATGTGCAAATGAACAGGTTTCTTGTATAAAGATACCAGTTCTGCTACTGAGATGATATAAAGCTTGAGCAGCAGAGTTCCTTTTCATAAATAAAGATATATCACTGATGTGAACCACAATGGGAGTATCTTATTTGCATATCCAGACCTCCAACTGCCCTACTTACATTCATTACGTTATACTTCCCAATACTCAGAAGGTTAAAACAGTTGGCTTTCTCATTTGGCTTTTTCAGCATCTTCCCATTTATGATATGACTTTTCACTTTGCTAGCTAAAATTTGTCGCAGTAGATATTTTTCCATTCTATCCAGCTGCATCTTATTTCTTTATAGATTTTACATATGCAGCTAATAATGTTTGTTAAAGCTGTTATCATGATGTCACAATAATAGAGTTTGTTGGAAAAATTTTGTCTGTTCATAATTGTGATTTAATTAATTTCACAATGCTATAAATGTGTTAAATTACATGAACACTCCTTGTAGGTCTTTAAGTTTAATTTTGTTTTTATGTTTTGATGCCGACATAACAAATTAATATTGCAACAAAGTAAAGAAAACAAAATGCCCCATTCTAATTCTCATTGAAATTTAACAAAAAAGATTTAAAAAAACACCTCTGTCGTGTAAACAACGAATAAATGCTAAATATTAACTATTTGTCTCAGAGAAAACAGATGACTTTACAGGACCTCTACCCGGACTTTGTTCTTTCTGTATAAATACTGTTTGAAACAAAAATGTTACGTTTGTTTCCACCCGGATTACTTAATCCCTCTTGGACACGCCTTTTCTGCAACTCTAAAGGCCACCACGCCACAACTCGCGATTGTTGCATAACTTTGTTTTTGCTCTGTGCGAGTTGCATTGATCTGCCTGTATGGTTTGGACATAATCTTTTCTGGAAAGTATTGGTATTGAGGGATTAATTAACTCTACTTAACTGTGCCATTTTATACTGTGGTTCATTGTGAAATCAAGTAACTGTGACATTCCTCATTATCACCATGCATGATTGTGAACAAAAATATGTGAAGTTACAATTAAGTGAAGTTAAAAAGAAAACTGAGAGTCCATAAAAAAAAAAAAAAACTATAAAAAGGTGTTATGTGGGTCATGAACTCAGGACTCCTGAGTTGTAATTTTACAAGAAACAAGAAACATACATCGTTGGATGAGTTGCTTTTGAGGCTACACGTCTCAGGCAAATTATCAGCAGCTAATGACTTGTTGTAGAAGAATAGAGCAAAGAAAAATGTTTGATTAAAATGTTATTCTAACAAAACCCTTGGATAGGTCAGTATCGTTACATAAAATCCTACATGTACCCTTTAATGCCCCAATTCATATTTACTGACCAGCAATTTACTTGCAGATAATTGAAATCTAGTAGTTGCATATGCATTGTTATGCAGCTGCCTGTTTTATACCCTTTATTGTACCTTAAGAGTTGCAATATACCTTTAACCGAATAGTGCTTCCAAAACTTACTGTTCATTTTCTTTTGTTATATAGTACCACAGCAAAGATAAAGTGTGTAGAAATGGTTTCTTTTCCTCTCGAGACAGCAGTGAAAATATTTACTGGCAGAGCATCTCTTGATAGAATCCAAAGTGCAATAAAGTTTCTTTCCTCAGGTGAAACAAGAAAAAAAACAACCTTCAACCAACATTGCATTTTACCTTGTTTGGTTGATCAAGAATCCTCTCAGGTTTTTAATCATTGTTTTGTTCTTAAACATAATTATTATAATTTTTTGATATGGCATTTTCATATTCTATTGAAAGTCAACATCTCCATTCAATGTCGTTTAAATTCTGTTTAATTATGTACACAGGTTCCATTTTTAAAAAAATCAAAGAGACATTACCAAAACCAGCGTGTTGACATTACTCGACTTGTCTGTTCAATTTAACTTAATCAAAATCAGTGTGGTAGACAAGTAAACTGCATTTAATTTTAGTATGGGAAATCAAACAAAAAGATCACAGAAAATGGTGTTTGCCTTGGGTAACAGCGAGGGTTAAGAATTTGATGAATGCCATCACAAGTAAAGAGAGCCCAGAGTGAGGTCTTTTTTCACTGAAAATGAGTGATTTGATATAAAGCCTCAGGGGCATTCAAACTGTGATGATATATATAAGAGTTTAAAGCAGAAAATCTTTTTGTATGAGAGGCTGAGAGGAGCCAATGTTTGACATTCTTATCCTGCAGAATTAACTTCAAATGTGTTACTTTTTTCCTACTGGCTAATCCTTCCATTACTTTCCTTCTCTGCACTAATCGAGCACCGTGTTGTTTCAGACATACCCTACAGTCGTTGGTAAATGGGCCCCCCGATACTCGTCAAATTCATGCTGATGCAGCTTAACAATAAATCTTTGTATTTTAAAATTCAGTCATTTTAACAGTGTAACTTAGAATACTGGCATTACAAGGTTTCAGTGTTTTGTTTTTACTCTAAAGTAAAGCATAAATTTCAAGTTCATTTTCAAGAATGTTTTTTATTTTAATAATTCATTTCAATGATTATTAATGAATAAAGATCCGATGCAATTTGCATGTGTATGTCATTCTAAGAGTGCGACAACATTTAGATGAAATGCATGTTTACTTGGGTTTTTGTTTTGTCTTTCCCAGCACTCATTGAATCAGAGCGCATTTCATTATCCTGAAAATTATGTCATCAGATAAGATGCACTCACACTGAATCCAGCTGTAAATGGAGAAGCCTCTCAGAAGTTGCATCCACTCTTAGAGGGGAACACAGAAATGTACCATTAGATTTGAAAGAAAACATAAATGCATTCGGCAATAGTTTCTTTATAGTTAATTAGTTACAGAATTAAAATGTTATTCATTAATTTCTGTTCATTACTGAGGCTGTCTGCTGATGTTGATAGAAAAAAAAATTACTCGTAGCCACATATTATGAAGTTTTGGCCATGGATTACTAATGCGTGGTAAATAGACAATTAACTTGTGGCCACGCGTTACTAATAGGATAAATCACCACGGATTGCAGATTATCATTGTAACGGTCCATTTCGGTATATATTGTTTTGGGTTTTTGACTAGTACGTATGTCCTCCCAGGGCTACCATAGTGTAGGCAGACATTTTGTGGGATTTTTAGTTTTTCGGTAACAATAGAACTGCAGAACCTCTGTTGAATGGTGAACCTGGTGTCCGGTCTATACCAGGCTTGTAGCAAAAACAATGGGTTTTTTTTTGTTTTTTAAAAAAATTTTTTTATAGGCTTGTTGTTTTGTAGTTAAAATCTTCAGTTAGGTAAACCCAGTAAGCTCAGTTACAATTTTATAATTAATCTTAACATTAAGATAGAATAAAATTAAATAATAATTGCCCATAAATATGCACCTAACTAATGTGCGGCCAGCAGTTAATTACCTCGTTCCCCTCCATTAGTAATCTGTGGCCACGATGAGTTAATTTTTTTGTCAATGTCACCAGGTTTGGTAGTTCAGGACTTTTTGGGTGGGTCAGAAATACAGGCTCCATGATGGAGTGGTAATTTATGCCCTGCCCAATAATTTTACATTATATGTACTCCTACTATACATATAATCTATTTACTTAAAACAAACCAGCTATGCCATCTAACTATATAAATGTTAGCTGTATTGTACAGAGCCATGGTGATGAGGATGATCCCCAACAGCTGCCTGCTCAGCTCTAACCATTTTATCATTTGGTAGTTTTACAAACTCTCACCCAAAAAATTCTGAGATTAATGAAAGATCTGCTGTGTCCTGCCACTGTTGCTCCACCACGGTAGCACGTACCCACCAGCGGCCATCAGTGGCACATGATTACAATGTTAATCAAAGGTAACCAATATATTTGCTTCTGCAATGTACATTTATGCTTTTATATCTGTGCAGTTTGGTTAAGAAGACAAACTGATTTGTGCTGGTCTGAGATCTGTCAATCAGCATCGTCAGTGGATATGCTCCTGGCATCTCAGACTAAAGAACACTGCTCATTTACTCTAATTGTAAAACTTAATTTTGTGTTCTTGGGAATTATTAAATCACGTTTGCTTGACTGACCGGCAATTATGATTTTTCAGTAATTTGACAAATACAGAATGCATATTAAGTCACGTTTTGCTCTGATGTGGAATACAGTCTTGAATTATTTGCATAATTTTGTATTGCTTTGTATTAGATTATTTTTCCTTATCGTATGATTTTCTATACCACCGGAATGGCATGCAATGTGTTTCCTCTTGTCAGAAGCTGCTCTTTAATACAACAAGCTCACTGTAGCTGCAATCTCTTCACAGGATTGCAATTACAGTCATCAACAACCCTTTGGATGATGAGTTAGAGTTAGAGCAGGTAAGGTTTGTGAACGATGCTTAACTTTCAGCAGCTTTACACAGCGATAAGTAAGCCTGTTTGGTTCTGTGGTTAGAGACACACTGAGGTTAAGATTGACCGAAATGGAGCACCTCAGTTTCAACTTTTAGAAAGGAAGCAAAAGTATTGTGTCCATGATTGGTCGAAGTCTTCAGCAATGGGTTTGGATTAATCTGGTTTGGCCTTTTTAGGAAAGTTATGCATTCATCCGTTCATATCATGTTACTTTTAACCTTTTATCATGAAATTATTGCTAATGTTGCTAATCCTTCTTTCTCACATCCTCTTTTTTTGCCTATAACAGCAGTGGTGACGATGAAGATGATGACAGGACATCTGGACTGTCCAGTCTGCTCATTTTAGAAACAGCACTGAAAGTTTACAGAGATGGAAACTGGCAGTTATTTTCATAAGATGTCTCTGCGGGCTCCTTGGCAGACTTGGGGGACTGTTATGAAATTTATTGCTATTGTTAAAAGGGGAGTTACATGGATCCTTGAATAAACTGGTTACATAAAGGGTTTATTTATCTCTGTTGTTGTAACCATGTCTCTCTCCTCGTCTTCTAGCTTGGTCTTTAAGTTTGACAGATTTATTCGTTGCCCTGTTTTTCCTCCTTAGTTTACAGTAACATGTTAAGGTGAATGTTCAATTTCCGCTTTGTCACAGAGCAAAACGCAAACACTGAGGTGAGTGAGAGAAACAAGCACCAGAGAGAAACTGAAACAGGTTTCTGCTTTTGTTTTACTCTGCTGACCTTTTTCAACACAACCCCTCCAGACTTCCTTGTTATCTTGAGAAAAGTCTGTTGAGCGAAATGCTAGCAAATAAAGAAGCCGGGGCGCAGATGGATTTAGAACTCATGAGCTTCCTATTCATACTCTGCATGAGAAAAAAAGCACCAGTGTTTATTCAGTCTACACTGATCTCTGATAAGTCCTGTGTAGCCGAGCAAAACAGGCTCTTTATCCTTTTTGTGGATTTATTTTGTCTTTTTTTCCTGCTTCTCTTTATTCACAAACAATTCTATACCTATATGACACTAATGGAAACTACTCTTTGTGGTTGAAACAGAAAATGGTACAAAAAAGTTCTCATTTGTCACACTTATTATCTGTATGTTTGCCGAACTTCATATTTGGAACCACTTCCCTCCCCCCCCTCCCAAAGACTCTACATGCCAGCCTGTTTTGTCAACAAAGAGCAGCATGGTTGAGAAATTAATCCTGACCTGACGTGTGGTTTCCTGTTCCCTTGAGTCAGCAGAAATCCTTCCTCATTATCTGGCAGATTACACACATTTACACACACACACAAACTGTTCAGGATAAGTCCGGACAGTTGAGAGGCAGTCTACTTCCTGGACATCACCTCAGTTTTCTAGCATGTCTTTAGATTTAAGCACAGGTTTATTTCTCTGCAGGAATGCCGGCGTACTTGCATATTTGTGTACAGTTTCCAAAAAAAATCTGATCACACGGTGCGACAAAGTAGTTTTTGTGTTCATGTCTGTCTTGAGGCATTTAACCATGAGAATATGACTTCCATCTTCCCACTTCTGACATTCACTGAATTCAGCATTGCTGAGCAGTAAACAGGAGGAAAAGGCCAAGGCTGCATTTATAAACACAATATAGTCTTTAAGTTTTCAGCACTGGATCTAAAGATTTTTTCAGAAGGATTTGATACGATATGATACAACTTTATTGTCAGAAACGTGTCTCAACTTTGTTTTGCATCATGTCAGCAATGTTTGCTCAAACATTAGGTGCAGAAAAAGTGTACACATTTACATAATTACCACATAAAACCTCAGACATTAATACACCCTTATACACACACAATATAAGAAGACTACTCACAGTCTGCAATACACACAATCTACAATATACACTTGTGTTACACACACTGTATCAGAAGAGCAGAATATGGTGTTCAATCAGAATTTACACAACTGATTCGGCACCATTGTCCATATTTTTTTCAAGAACTTAGGATCTGATTCAGTTTTAGACACTAAGAAGCCAAGTTTTAAGGGATAGATGGTCTTAAGTAGGGCTGCATAATATATTGAAAATTTACCGTCATCACAATATTTGTCTGTGTGATGCCTGATACTTGTGCCAAGCACCAGGGGAAACACGCTGAATCCATGCTGCCACTTACAGGACAACCGCACAGAGCTGTAAATGAAATTAGGAGACATTTTGTGTGTTTCGCCATCTTACTGCGCCGCCATTAGTCCTAATGACCTCATATCTGCCCACATGGACAGCAGCATGGACGGGTGGACTGACAACGTAGACAGTGGTCCGCAGTTACTGATGAGGAAATATTATCTGGCAATCTCAAAGTTATTCTGTTCTTCATATTAGTTGGCCATCAGAGCATTAATGTAAACTCTGCTTCATCTGACTGAAACTGATTTTAATAACTGATAATCTCAACAAATCTTGTTTTAATTGATCAAGTTGGTAAAGAAATGGCTTCATACTTTTGAAAAGGCTGTCAATTTTCTATTTTATCTCTAGTCTTTAGGCTGCAGCACTCCACAGTATGTGATCTGTTTTTTGTTACTGACTGAATGATATTTTTAAAGAAGACAAGAGTTACTAGAATCTAAGCTACAAAGTTCAACAGATGTCCGTGCATGGGAGTTTTGCGAGTGGAGCTCCGTCTGAGAAAACATTACGCGGCATCAAGTTTTATTTATCGTAGATCATATTTCCACAATGTTATAATTATTGCATGCTTTCCTGATATCGTGCATTTCTGGTCTCAGCATCTCTTTGTACTTGACACCGCGCTGATCACAAGAGTCATTTTCCAGGCATGCCAACTATTTTGTGAATATCAACCATTTGTTAGATATGAATGATTTTCCCAAAGGGGACCTGTGATATTAACTACTGGAGTGAATCAGAGCTGACACATGCATTAGATAACCATTCTTTTCCAAATCACTGGTATTAGCATTTAAATATCTTTTCACTGCCTCTCAGTTCTTTTCTGATTCTATCAATTTTTTCCATCAGAAAATCTGTCGTCATTCAGGGTTTTTATCTTCTTTGTCTTTCCTCTCATTGATTGGAAGAGCTATAAACCTTTCGTAAGCGTTTCCCATGGGAAAACACTAAGTGCCCCCTTTTTGTCTCATTTGCTCATATGTTTGCTGCATTGTGTATTCCCACTTGCTTTCTCGTTCTATCATAAATGCTTTTTAAACCACTTGACTGGAAAATTGACTTGGCATGTCAATTTGGCTGAACTGCCCCAGTCAAGGCTCGTGATTTGCTTGGGTCTATAGATGCTTTTTATTGTCGATGGTGTATTTGGTCATATTCTCATGAGTACTTTTTCCTCTGCTGAGGGGGAAAACCTCTATATTTATTTCACTGCTATAGGCATTCCGAATAAGAACAAGGTCACCGAATGCTGAAAGTGCCGGTAGAAGATCGATGATGTTTGGTTTTATATCATTCAGGGAATAATACTGTACTCCAAATGCACAGCTTTAATTAATGGCACTTCAGTTGCACTGGTTTAAATAAGCAGTCGAAACTTTTACATGATTAAACAGCAAAGGAACCTCCTTTTAATCAAATATTTGATGGATTAGTTTGATTATACTCTAAACTACAATTCTTTCCTTTTTTCTTTTACAGGTGCCTGACACTTCCCAAGTTTAAGACTACTTTCTTTGGTGCCATAAAAGACAAAGACTTCCCAATGGAAATCTCAACTGATCCTCTACTTTACATGAATGAATGTTTGTGCCATCATTTTGATCATCTGTTAGGCAGAGATTGTAAGTGCTTGTATTTGGACTGATTGGATCAAAATATGGAATATCCTGAACCCTCAACTTCAACTTGACACATATGATCACAAGTTCATATCAGTGGATTGAATTGATTAGACTTCTTCGAGGTATATTAGTCAATACACTTGTGTTCCTGGATTGAGGACGGCGCTACTTAAAAGTAATTAGAGTATTTAGTTCCCTTGTCATGCAGAGGATCTGGGGAAACGCCGCATACAAGCTGGCTACACTGATTTTAGCAACAGTGTGTGTAGCTGGTGGTGTGGCCCCCTTCTCCTCATTGGTGACCCCATGACCCCTGCTGAAGTCAGATAGTTGTACCTCAGCAAAACCACATGTCATCATCGGAGATCTAAGAGCAGCAGATATCATCCACACAACCATCGAGATGAGCGCATGCATGTAGCCGCGTCGCGCCGGAGTTGTCGTGGCTGGCCGTCGCGGGACGGTCATCTCCCTCTGCCATGACCCGGCTGATGTTGGGCCGGACTCTGGAGCGCATCTGCAAAGCCGTCCTGCTGCTCTGCCTGCTCCACTTCCTCATCATGATGATCCTGTACTTTGATGTATACTCACAGCGCTTTGATCTGTTCAGCCGCTTCAACAACGGCCGGAATGGATCCAGGAATAACGTGAGCGGAGCAGGGAGTGGGCACCATTATTACTACTACAACCTCTCAAGGCCCAATGCAACGTTAGCCAGCTATCTGGCCACAGGTGAACAGCTGTTGCCAAGTTTGCAGCCTGAGAACAATCAGACACCCTCTCCCAAACCACTGCCGCCATGTCCCGAGAACCCACCCGGCCTCGGTGAGTAACTATGTTATAGACTACTCCCTCACTGCCTACGCCATGTCTGGATTATTGAAATGTGAACAGTGACATGGATAGTTTTTCTGCTGTGGTTTGTGGAATTGTTGTGATGCTACCTGTCTCGTTAAACCTACAAAATGATCTGTGCCTTTGCATTATGTTTGTTGATGAGGCTTCCGCTCTAATATCTACAGATATTAGGTAGACATCTTGAAGGTTGTGGGCTTTTCTGGTCAATCAAAGTTTCTTTGGAGCTAATCACTTTGACTTTTGATTTTCCCAACTTGAAAAAAGTTTCTCAGATGATCTTGATGATGGTTTGTTTATTGACTGAACTTGTTGTTTTGGCCTGTACATACAGTATGCCCCATGATGTAAACCAGGAAAATTTTCACATCATTGATTACCGTAATGAATAGGTAGATGAGACCTTGATCGGAGTTGGAAGCTGAAGGTTATTGGTTTATATTCTGTAAATAAATGCACCTCCAGGGTTACTCCAATTAACGGAAAAGAGCAAGTGTAGTCATAAATTTGTTTTTCCGGGTCAGCCCGCAACATAAAATGGATTTAATGTCAACGATTTACACTGTGGTATTTCAACCTGATAGGCTCACTGTGGAGCTATTAACAAAGATTCATGCAGTCAGGCACTTAAACCCGCTTCTGCAGAAATGCAAACAGCAGCGCAGGCACACAGCAAAGCCTTAAGAGTACTTCTTTTTTATATACTTTTTCTTTTTTTTTAACATAGTAGCCTAACTAAAATACTTGGAGAAAATAGCAAGCATCCTATGTATGTATGTACAGTTGTTTCAATTTGGTTATAATTTAATTGTAGTACTGTCGTACTGAAATTGTGTTTTACTTTAGTTGCTGGGATTTTTCCTCCTTCATATTTTCTGGTATATAACTAATTTTAACCATTTGCATTGCTTGCACAAGCCCACACACTCTAGAAAAACTAAAAGGCATTAATCCAAAATACACAATGTAACTCAACCTAAAGATGTAGGTGCTGTAACTTTTCAAACAAATCCCATTATTCTCTTCATGTTTTCAGAAAACATGCACACTGCAGATGCACGTAGCTTGGACTCGAATGGCCATCATCAGCGAAAAGGTTTTCAGTTTCTAACAGTGGTGCACAAAAATGCATGAACCGTTACATAAAGAGGTCGTGCATATCGAGGTGTAACTCCTCTGCGCACTGGTTTGCACACCTACACACACACGCAGGCATTAACACACACATCTAATTATCATTGGTGTCCATTCACCCAACAAATCAAAGGTTGATAGAGTCACGCTAAGCCTCAGGTTTACTAAATCTATAATTGCATAGTGAGTACACACGCTGTCCCTCTCTGTCTCTCTCACACACAGAATCTCTGTCATGAATACTCAGAGATAATAGAGCTCAGGAAGGAGGAACTAACTCCCACTGACACTATTTCACATTAGCTAAAGTAGGCTTGACTGAGTGCTGTTTATCTCAGCATCATTATCCTGGTCAACTGATCTGGATACTAATGAGACATTAAAAAAAAATCCTGCTTTATTCTGCCGAACTTCATTTATATACTGACCTCCCCCTCGCCCAGCTTCTCTTAATAATGTGCTGCTAATTGTTAAATGTTGGATCTTCCATGTTAATCTAGAAAGTTTTCTAAATCATTAGTTGAAGACAACACACTACTCGTCTTCAAAGAAAACTCATTTTTCAGTAAGATAAAAGAAGATGAAAAGTTCTAGAATGTTTTAACTGGTTAGTTGCATTTATTTCAAATGGAAAACAACAACAAAAAAATCTAACATGTATTAATATGCACAGCACAACCCACTATTTTTATATGATTTATTATGTCTGGAGATATTATTCAAAAGTTGAAGTTCAATCAAACTTTCAAATTGTCCTAGATACATAGAATTAATTACTTTAATTTTAGTTTCTATGATAAGGAGAAAGTTTTAAGCTTGTTTGATCTTCTTGCAAAGGGAATCATATCTTTAACCAATGGTGCAAACTCACATTTGACTACATCTGCATGATTAAATTCCAACATATACTTGCTCCATCACCCCCAATTAAGTACACGGGTAACACACTAACACAATTCAAAGTGCTTTTTTCCGTTCTCTTACAAGTGGACAAAGTAATTAACTACGTATAGCTGCAGGCATCTTGGAAAAATGCATTGTTGCTTGTCACTGGCAAGAGGCCCTTCAGATGAGTAGGTACTTAGGTGAGACTCAAGACACGTTCACATTCACAATTCTGAATTAAGGTGGCCATATAAGGTTAAGACAGCCTCTTATATGTCGCCTAAAAGGCTGAGACTCAATGTGTACTCGTTGCTTCTTTGGTGTATTCTGACCTGTACCTAGAGTGCATTGCAAGTTTACAAAAAAAAAGGAAGGAAAGTATGACATTTATTTACAAGTCAACTCAGTTTAATCTTCAACATGGTTTTGAGAAAAAATTAAATGTTCCAATAGTAAACCAGCAATGAATAAGTTCAGACAAGTTCCTACTTTTCCTGTAATTAGATTACCTCCTACTCTCCTGGAAACATGTCCTTTTTTTAGGAAGTTATTGACCCACATAATAAAGCATTACCACATTTTCCCCTCCTACTGCATCAGCTCTGTGTAGTTATTTTTTATTTTTATTTCTTGAGAGTCATGATTTTCCCCATCCTGTATTTGTCATGCAATTTCTGGGGGTGACTCATGTCTTTTCAGTGAACTTAGATCAGGATGTCAGCTGTTGATATTGTATGCCTGAGGCCCCACTGAAAGCCCCACTTTAGCTATGTGACATGCATGTTTATTAATGCAAAACAAATGTTTTTTCTTGCTTTGCTTCACTCACAAGTTGAGAATTTGCTTCCTCTGTTTGTTAGCTATTAATAGTGCGTTTACACGTTGGTATTACAAGATCAGCTCTCTTTTGATAAGTAACACTTAGCAGCACCTTACTGATGAAATGAAAACATGTATTTCTTTTGCTCCCCTCTGTTCCATCTGTAAATGAGCTTTGTAAGCTTAATCCCTCACAATCTGTATTGTGGCTGTGTCATTTTTCTCTTTTTCTCCTGATTGGTTTTCTCATTTGATAATGAGGTCTGTAACGTGCTTTGAAATAGAGAGTGGGAGATAAAGCTGTCAGGTTGATTTGTCTGAAGCCGAGGTTTGCTGATTCCATTATTCGGCTTGGAATTGGCTGTCACTGGCTCTAGATTTTGCATTCATACCGGGCACAGGTGTACTCTTGTAGCTTATCTCTGCCTTTTCTCAATGATGGAGTGGCTGCCTTGGGGCTGTAATGAGCAGGAAGGCAGAGAAAGACTGAGAGAGTCTGTTATTCAGTCACAGGTGCAGGGAAAGAGAGAAAGAGATCTAATGGATGGCGGTATGATGGTTGGTATGAAGTGAGACAGGCAGAGAGGCGGAATGGAGTGAAAGAAGGAATGGCAGGTGGAGAGGTGCAGAGGGAAAAATGGAGACCTTGAACAGAGGTGTATATGTACACATCAATGCACACACACACACACACACGCACACACACACACAGAAAGTGAGTGAGAGAGAGGGAAAGAAACAAACAAACAAGCCCTTGGCTGTCCCCCAACACCAGCTGACAGGTGCTGGCTGTATGAGTGGCTAGCGTCCACAGTTTACATCCTGACTGGATGTGTGGTTCGGGGTGTGCATGTGTGGGTGTGTTCAGTAGTGTGAACGGCCCTTTCGGATATGCTAATCAGCAAATTAAAAAAATGTAATGCAGGCTTAAAGAAATTATGTTTGACCTTGACAAGTTCTTTTCTCAGTAACAACTAAACATTAACATTCGTCATATTTGTCATATGAATCACTGCATTGGTTGTTTTGAATTTTACTATTTGAAAAGATATATAAATATATAAAAGGGGGGGGGGGGGCTTTTTCATTTTAAAGTTTACTGACCTTTTATGGTGATTTTGCATTTAGTTTTCATTAAATCTCCACTGAAGGCATTTAGATTTTTGTGGAGTAACTTTGCATGCCTTGTTAGATTTTCCTTTTTTTATGGTTATTTTGTGTGTTATTATTATGTTTTTTCACGTTATAGTGTGGTCATTTTGCATCTCTGTGTAGCATTCTGCCAGCTTGTGTGTTCATTTTGTGCATTTTTATGGTAATTTTGCATTTCTCCAAGTTAACTTTGCATGCTTTTGCAGCAGTTTTACAAGTCTTTGTGGCAGATTAACTGAATTCACCGCTAAAAACGTGAAGTCTCTTAAACTGTTGCTTCTGTACGGCCCCATTGTTATACTCTTCCTAATTGTCCGCTACATCCCTGACATTTGCTAAATTTGAAATTGCAGCATGCTACCACATATTTCATATTTCCCACTTTAAACTGCACCAAACAGCAGAGGGATGGCATACGTTTGAGTTAGTTATTCAATGATGTGTTAGGAACTGAGATACTGGTGCATCACTATGCTGCTCATTGATCATGTAGTTTGCAGTGAGTCTGAATTTTCTCTGGAGATTTAATCTCGGCTGCTTTTATCTCATTTATTCAGTTGCTGTCCAAAGAATATGACATCTCAGAGGATAGCAACAAAGATCGATCACGTAATTGAGACCTTTGTTTTATATTTTATCTTGGCCGCTCACAGGTCTTCTTATTAGCATTCAAATCCATCTTTAAACTTGGATCAGCCTCTTAGCGGTGTTGCATAATTCAGTACAACTTAACAATAAGAACATTTGCTTTTCTTTTTTGTTAGTAAGTTGCACTTAAAGGAACATTGGCAGTAATTCCAGATATGTGTTAAAAGCCTGTAAACTTGTGTGAAATGTACTGGATTATACAGTACTAAGACACATCTTGCCATGTGATTATGCTTGATGATGGCATACAATGGCGGTAATTTCAGATGTGGAATATTGAATATTTACAGGAGCTTAAACATGTTGTTGTCAGTGCATTATGTAAATTGTTCTGATTGCAAAATATAGTTGTAATCATATACAGAATTGAAATAGATGGGTGGTGTGGGGTCCTTGGAGTTTGAAAAGGATTCATGGATTTATGGAAAAGAAAATGCGGAAAAATTGCAAAGATATATTTCTCTGTTTTCTCATTTATAGATGATTAGCGCATACAGTTTATACACAGACATTTGAGTCTGTGGACCACTTTTCCTTCTCTGTACCACAGCACTGTTTTAGTCATAGTCAAATTTGACTTGGATGACATGTCTGTATCAAATCAAATTTTATTTAGAAAGTACTTTTCATATATGAGTAGCACTACACAATAAATGCACATAAACAACATTTGTAAATTGAAAAAAAAAACAAACAAAAAACACACACCTACTCTTTCTCTCTCTCTCTCTCTCCCCCTCCTCCTCCTTATTACTAAACCAGAGTTAATTTGAGGGTGAACCGCCTGTA
>JBBBVU010000008.1:18819013-18830161 GCA_037177055.1 Atherinosoma microstoma
ACACACACACACACACACACACACACACACACACACACACACACACACACACACACACACACACACACACATCCCCTGTCTCACAATGAGAATATAATCTGGCTTGGGTCTACTGTGAGGAAGTAATATCTTGGGGATCCATCCACACCAGGAGCCACCCATGACCACAGAGGCCACATCCACAGGCACAGCCCAGATCCAGGCAGGATAGGGGCCCACACCACAGCCATTAGGGCTACAGTTCAGGGTCCTCAGCCACCCAGACAAGAGCCATCCCCATGGCAACAATCCTGCAGACCAAGCAGGCAAAGCTCCCAGCGTGGAGGATCTTAATGAGGAAAACACTGGAGTCAAAAATGTCAAAAGTAGAAAATCAAATAAACCTAAAAACAATAAGAACAAATAAGAGCGATAAGTAAGTTTAGGTAAAGGAGCATAAAAAACTGATTTGAAAAAGTCACAAAACTTGCAGTTTTTAAATAAGTACATGATTAAGTATAATAAATAATAATAATAATAAAATAAAGTCGGCTAAACAAGATAAAATAGCAATTCAGTTAAAAACTAAGTTGAAAAGGCCTCTTTCAAAAAACATAAAGGTTTCTGAGGTTCTCTGGGAGGCTGTTCCACTGAGGAGGGCCGTAGTGGTGGAACAAGGCCTCGTCGTAGGTTTTAGTCCTGACTTTAGGGACAATTAAAAGGCAGGCACCAGAGGACCTCAGGGTCTGTGAGGGCTCATAATTTTAAAGGTGGTCAAATAAATGGACGGCCCAAGACCAAGACATTTATAAACAACTAAAGAAGCTTAGAAATCTATCCGGAAACTTACAGGAAGCCAGTGCAATGATTTTAAAACTGGTGTAATGGGTTCCAGCCTTCTGGACCTTACATGTGTGTCCTGAGGTAGAAAGCTTCAGGAGAGCCTGAATCTTCTCAGCCCACCTCCTAAATACCACTGAAAGAAACAGTAGTCAAATGGATTGAGATACTTAATTCAATTCATTTCATTTCAATTAAGCTTTATTTTTATAGCACAATTCACAACAAAGTCATCTCAAGGTACTTTATAGACATCACCAATTCAAGCCAATTCATTGTGATCCAATTAAAACAAATCCACCTTAGTCCAGTTTATAATAAGAGTGTTCACACAAGCCAAGTCATAAAAAATGAAAACCAACAGATTTTATTCTAAGCCCTCACTGTCCCACTGCTCAGTACATTGGGTTTTGTGGCACAGCATGTTTTATAGCCTTTCTCCTGCATTTTTAATGGATGGTTTGAAAATGAGTGCTTAGATTTAAAACAATTCTGTGTTTGCTTCTTCTGCTACGACGCAGAAACACACATTATATTTTGATTAGGCCTTTTACAAAACTAATGTAAACTTAGTTGGAGTTTGCAGCTTCCATTTTGATTTAGAGTAGCAAATATAGTTTTCTCTTTCACCCTTGTGAATGTTTATTTTGAAAAGATATTTATTCTAGAAAAAGGAAAACAAAAAGAAGCAGAGCATGGGTTGTATTTATTTCACTTCTGGAAATTGTGTCACAAAGTTAGATTTCTATCGGAGGAGGAATAAAGCTTGACTTTTAGGCCATTGCAGAAAATCATCTTGTTAGAAAAGTGGAAGGTAATGTGCTGTTCCAGCTATTCTTGTCATTTATCACAGAAAATACAGACAGAGTCAGATATATTTCAGACTCATTTTAAAATGGATTGAGTTCATTTTTCTTCTTGTCTATCTATAAAACAATTTTGCACAACAGCTAAGGAAAAAGGGGTATCTTGTAAAGTGTGCAGCCATTTAGAGATCTCTCCAGGACTTCCACAGTTTCCCTAAAGTCACTCCTTTATTTTCTTGGCAGTATGCTTCAGGTTGTTGTCCATTTGAAATGTACATGTTCCTTCCAGCATGAAATTCAGAGAACCCTGACAAATGCTTTCATTCAAAATTGCTCTGTATTTTGCAGCAACTATAGTTACTCTTACCCTGAGCAGTCTGCAAGCCCCTGCCTCAGGAAAACCAACCCATCAGCATGATCACAGCATTTCAGTGTTTGACTTTAGGGACAGTAAATTGGAAATTTCCATCTTTTACTTTTTTGATAAGTTCAATAAAGGAGAAGTAATTTTGTTGAAGGTTTTTCTTTGTAGATTATTGATCAAATAGATGGGAAAAAAAACCCATACTGAATCCATGTTAAATTGGATCTGAGAAACGTACTAATCTTAAAAGGATCTGGAAACGTTTCACCAACACTGTATGTGTCTGGGCAGCAGAAACCATCTGACAAGTCAGACAAATAAGTACACTGAAATGAAAGCACCTTTTTGGAGTTGATATGGTTGCTTGAACTCATACTAGCTTATTGGGGGGGCTGCCATGGCTCACTAGATGTAGTAGTTGTCCTCCAGTCAGAAGGTCAGTGGTCCAACACCCAGGTCCTAAAAGTGTCATTATCCCTGATATTCTCATTGGTGGGTTATTGTAGTGAAAAGCATTGCATATGTAGAGTATGTATATAAAACAAGAAACACTATATGAGTGTTTGTGTGAGTGAGTAAATGAGAAACTCATTAATGTTTCCCCAGTCTTGAACAGACAACAAATTAACCAGATAGCTTTAATTCATTCTTGTGTTTGAATTGACCTGAGTGAGCAGTCTTGAATTGTACAATTGCAACTATATTTTTTCTTGCCAGGAGCTACTAAATATCAAACACATTTTTTGCACGACTTTCTTTTCACATTGACTGTTGATTGGACTTAATCCTGAAAATAAGATTAGAAAACAAGTTCAGGATAAACATGGGGTAAACTTCAATGGAATAACAAAGGATTTGTGTCTTGTGTCAGCATTTCTTCACCTTTTGCTGTGTTCATTAGGAGAGGAAATAAGACTGGTCCGATGAGAGAGCTAAACAGCTTGTTTTCCTCGCTGGTTTCAGTCAAGCCAATAAACAAGGTTGTTCCCTCCAAAACACATTGCTATGCAATCCCATGCAGCGAGGAAGAAGATGTAGACATGGTTGTGGAGGCGAAGGGCTCTTGACAACAGAATGGCTGCTATAAATTCATTAAAATGGCCCTGCTTCCCTTCCTTGCTATTCACCTACTTTCATCAGACTGTTCTTCATTGAGTGTGAGTTTCATCCACGTCGTCAAATAAATCTTTTCCATCCATTAAACCCTTCTGTCTCCATCATTTTAGATGATTTTTTGCTTATTGGTTTCCATTTTTCTTCCTCTAAATGTTGACCTTCTCATTTCTTTTCCTAAGAATCCTTCATTTATTCATCTTAACTCAAGTCATCCTCATTTAAAAATCTATTATACTCTGTTACTGTTATACTGTTGTGTAACATTAGCAACATAAGCAATTTCAGCCACTGTAATATAAGCTGTAACTCGCCTGTTCCAATAGATGAAACCTTATGAACTTGACTAGGTCAGCAGTCTTATCTCCTCTGAAGATGCTGGCCATAATAATGTCAGGAAATGTGATATAAGGTCAGAGCAGGACACCTGAAGTGATCACACATGAAAAATCCTTTGATGCTGAAGTGATTGTTTTGTGTGTCCATGTACGGACAGAAATAACTGACTGAAGACTGACCAATGCAGCACAGAACAAACATTATTGCTGAGAAAATAATCTGATTATTCAGTCGTTCCTCTGGGTCCCACTGTGTTTCATTACACAGGTTCTAATTATGACTATGGATGCAGGAATGTGAGTCATGAATCTGTATAATCAATGAAAAGATAAAAAACACAGCACCATTGGTCAGGTTTATAAACATTGTCTTGAAATGACTGTTTATTGGTGCTGAATGCAAATTATATCAAATGTTAAATGTACCAGTTTTATATGTGAAACACTCAGAAAATGTCCTGTTTATGCACAAACAATATGAGCTGATAAATTCCTGGTGGCTACAGTTATACACAAGGAGCAAAGCAGGAAGTGTTCTAATGTTACTATAGAGCAGGGGTCTCAAACTCCAGTTTTCTTGGGCCACTGTCCTGCAGGTTTTAGATAATTCTGTGTTTCAACACAACAGACACAAGTTAAACTTGATCCAACAAGCTGGATCCATTTAGTTTAGATCAGGTGCATTGGACCAGAGTTTGAGATCCTAGTCAACAAAAGAGGCTACTTTAATTTCAATTAAATGCATAATTTTGTCTTTTATGAAATTTTTTTTTTCAACATGACTATGATAATGATTTTTCCATCATTTTAACCACATTCTTATAATTGTCACCATGACAACAACAACCTTTAGTTGCTTTAATGAAGTCGGACTTCAACCCAAATCAGAATTTATTAAAAAGAAAAAATACAAAATGTGCATTTGTGTGTGATTATAACTGATCTCTTAATCAACAGTGATTTGTTGCAGGTTTGTTAGAGACAACTGATGTCATCTTTTTACACCACAACTACTTATAATATCTTATTGTTTAATGCACAGCTCATATTTCTGTCATTTCCTGTTCATCTTTTGCTGTGTACATTAGAACTAAAGTGACTGAACTTAAATGTGCCACAGATACCAGAATAAATGGTGGATTATTAAATCCTGATCGTTATTCTGGTAAATACTGGATATGGTGACTGCATGTCGAAGTGTCCTTGGGCAAGATGCTGAACTCCACTTAGCCTTTATTGGTGTGTGAGTGAGTGTATGACAGTGTGCAGCCTATAAGCCTCTAAGGAATTAGTGCGTGTTAAAACAAGCGCAACCTTGATAACACGTGCAAAAACATGCTGCAGCTGATTTACCACAGAGGACTGCGCCTGTTAAACGGGCAAAATAGCGTTCTTCGTCTAATATCTTGCCATCTCTTCTTAACCTCATCTGGTGTTCTTCTTGTTTTTCTAACTGCATTTACTTTTTGCCAAATATCCTCGCATATTACAGTCCTTCTGGAGACATTAATATCCTCCCATATTACAGTCCTTCTGGAGACATTAAGATGTCTTTGATGTATTTCTATTTGCCCCTCTACAAATATTTTGATCTCCATTGGTTAGAACTTTGATTTACGTTTGCAACTTTCTTGCTCTCCTTCTACACTCCATAGCGAATCAGCTGCACACGCTAAATCCTCATTTAAATATGGCTGTTTGTGCCTTTTATCGATTGCGCAATCAATCTTAGATGGTCACCCGCAAGTCATGGAAACACAACAGGCGTGATCTGTTTGCTCCACATGCAATTTTGCGCTCTCTATTGGGGATCTTAGTAAATCAGGGCCTAATAGTAAGGTAAATGTTGTTTTTAGTATCAGTTCATAGCACTGAGGTCCATCTAACAGTTTAGAGGAAATTTCACTTCTCCAACAAGCTGCATGAGGTAGCCTATGGCTTTTTGGTTTTTTGCATTATATTTAAAAAAAAACCAAACACATACTTTATAGTTGTGTGGTACAATTATTTGCAATCAACAGATAATAAATATGAACTTTTCTTGATAAGAAATGTTTTTTAATTTTTTTCAGAAGCTGCATTTAAAAAAAAAAAAAAATTTTGTTTATAGTCCCAGCTTTAATGTGCATGCATTCACATTCTACTTGACTGTTGTCTGAGGCACAAAACTATAAGAGTAAAAAATAATCCAAAGACAAACACTACTAAACAGCTATATATAGATAACATGATGATTTATTTTTCAATGCAAAGTATTCATTTTTTTCACAGGGGGATGTATTTGCATCTGTTTTTGCATTTTTAAGTATTTATACCAAATGTACTGAGAAAAGATGGTATGCTTTGTGTGTGCCTTCATATTGTGTTGTAGTGCTGATGTGATATTAAAATGCCTTCTCTCATCTTGGTCCTCCTGGTTCACAGAGACTATTAAAGTGAATGTGCTCTAACAAGCAAGTGCTCTAAATGATAAATGACAAAACACGCTGCCTGCACACTGCTGTCATCTGGCAAAACACTATCAGTTATTCTTTCCCACATACACGCAAACACACACAAACACTGCTAGCTCCGTCTTTCATTACCATTTATTTGTTTCTCAACTGCCTGAATTTCATTTTTTTGCTTTCAGATATTTTGTCTCATAAACAATCAAAACAGAAAAAGAAGAAAATTAGAATTTCCATTAAAAAAACAACAACTAGAAAAACAAATCACAGCCTTCAGTGTTTGATTTTTATTTAAAACATAATTGCATCTCAAGACCAAAACTTTCTTTTAGATGAGAAGTGATTGTTTGAGCCCACTACCAGAAGATGTTGAGGGAAATGTAAGGTGGTTGTAAACTTTACTCATGATTTATTGGCTCTGTTGTGAGACTTCCTTGTCTGTTTTGTCCTCTAAGCATTTATAAAGTTATTTACACACTGTATCTTTGTTTATGACACTCACTGACATTCATATCCAATCTGATTGCTGAGAGGAGAATGGAGAATGATGATTTAATAACAAGCTGATATTACATGTATGTACGTTTGGTTACATGATTGTGTGATGTCACTCCTTAAAGAGAAGAAGAAAACCCCAGGATGATAAATGTATGCCTTGTCATGTAGTAGCTTGCTTTTTGATCATAAAACCAGATTAGACCATAAACTATTTAATTAGTCATCAAGTGATGTTTAAAGAGTTGATGTTGGTTTTTACTTCATTAAAAACTTCATTAAATTCACCCTTAGAACTTACTATTTATAAGACATCCTCGGAGATACGTCATGAAAATGAAGTTGAGTAACTATTTTGTCATCCTCATGCTATCATGTCAGGTTTTGATAATGTTTCAAAATCCTTAAGTGAACTTGTCACTCAATTCTCTAAGTTCGTGGTGGGAGAGGATTAAAATATTATTAGCTGCTTACAGCTGCTGATTGTGTTCAGTGAAAACAGAAGAAGATAACATACAGTAACTTGTTTGTCACACAACAGCTGCTACATTCATCAAACCATGAAATCTCAGCAAGCCGTGTGTGTGCATATTGAAATGTCATCTTCACTTTCTTCTCTGTCGGATCATGAAAACAGCTTCTTTCTCTTTTTTCCATGATTATGTTGCTTTGGAAATGTTCTGATAGCAGATTGGAAATAGTAGGGCAACATCAAAGTCTTTGTGGATGCTTCACCACTTTGTACTTTGTACCAGACAAACATATTTCTGTAGCAGCTGCATCGATCTCCATGAAATCTGCTGATATTTATTGCACCTATATGTAACAACATGAGGTCTTTAGTTTGACTTTTTTTAGAGAAACATCTTTACTACTTTTTTTCCCCTGCAATGCTCTGAAATTTTGCACGTACATTAACGATAAAAAGTTAGATTATTCTTCTATCCATCATTCCATCAAGTGTCAATAAGGTTGAAATTTGAATTTATGCAACATTTTGGTTTACCTGATAAACTAAAGGATTTCATTTTATCTTTAGCTGTCCTCTTTAAATATATTAATTGGCAAATTAACATAAACCTGCAGCTGCCCTTATAATTTAGCTCAAAGCATTGCTGTACACTTCCTCATAGAGCCATTAGCATGGCTGTAGTCTCTTAGTATTCCTGAATTGTGTGTGTAAATCCTCTTTGATGTTAGGATTTGGATAGTGTTTTAACACTAAAGACACAGTGCAAACTCATGTCAAAGTATTGCCACAGGCAGTGTATGACAGATGACAGCTCATTTTGTAATCTGCTTAAAACTCATGATACAAGCCTTTTCTCCCTGAAACATATAGCACAGTATACGCGCACATCTCTAAACTGACCTCAGCCTGGTGGGATCAGCATGATATGAAAGAAGCAGCTAGAACACCAGTAGGGTGTAATGCTTTCAGAGTTCAAAACTTGTATTCAGATCAAAGGACGTCAAATCATGACGCTGAATCCCCTGAGCTCCCTTGCAGTGTGGTGAGTGGGCTGGCATTTTGTCATATTCACCACTTGGCAAGGTTCGTTTTTAATGTGTCTTAGTAGGTGGAACCCACCGTTTTCATTGATCAGTGATGTGAAAGAGCATTCAGCCACATTGCTTTGTGCTTATGCTCAGAGACGTGCAGACGGTCGCTGCTGTAATGTGCTGGAGCGTTGCAATATAAATCTCTGCAGTAACAACTGAGAACTGCAACGATATGTTTTAGTAAAGAGAAAATGTCTGAGGTAAAACTGTTCTGAAGTTATTATGTAACCCCGAACTGACACATTCCTATCTACAGGTCTGTATTATCATTTAATCCTTTGCCTTATAATTGGTTATGTTACCATATAAAATAGTCATTGTCTTTTTTTTTATTAGAAGAATGAGGCCAGACGGCAAAGTTGTTCAGAAATGTCTGAATTTAAACATCTTGGGAAGCAACTCTAAGGGTGTATTCACACCAACCCTTTTGAATTAAATCCTCATTTGTTTGCTCAGAAAGTTCAGTTTGTTTGGAGAGGTGTGCAGGGCTTAAAGTATTTCCGCGCCGGATCTCCGGCGTGTGGAGTGTTTGCGGCGGAAAAAAAAGAAAAGGAGATCATTTAATAACTTGATGGGTGCACTAATGTGGACTATTGTCACATTGAGTTCATCTACCAATGGTATGAGAGGAACGCTGCTTTGCTCTCAATTAAATGCATCAGTAACCAGTCAGAAGTTGAGCGGGGTCTTGGAAAAGGTGTGGCTGAGGTCCAGCTGCAGTTTAGATCGGTTCTTTAGATTCGATAGAGCAGAGACGTTGGTGAATACTGTAGCTGGAAATGTCCGTACCTCAGTTTTGTTGTTGGAGAGTAAGTTTGTGAAGTTTATTTATGCCACGTATTTTCAGACACGTGCTCTCTATCTGTCCGCTGGTGGGAATGTCTTTGCACGTCGGGGCGTGCAACCATGTACAGTCTGAAATGACATGCCGTCATTCAGTCAGGCTGATTTTGTAGTTTTTAAACTCTTTCTATGAGCGTTGATGGAAGAAATGTTCAGACGCAGCCTGACTTTGATGAAGTTAGCTTCTGATTTGTGATATACAAAAAGGGTGAATCCACTACTTTTTGGGGACCCAGACGACATTAGACCAGGTCCTGCTGAAAAACTACCACTTTGGATGTTCAAATCTTGACTGAATTATTCTACAGAGCATGAAGATTAATTAACACACAGTCCGGTTTATGATTATGAAACCTTTCATTCTATTTGTGAAAATACAGAAAAGGGGTAGTTTTAAAATCCTGTTTGATTTCTTGCTTGTGTTGTTCTCACTTTCAGATGTAAGTCTCTTTGGAGAAAAGCATCTATTAAATGAATGTCTGTAAACCTCTTCAGGTGGATGCATACTATCCATAGTTTGCTGTCGCTGTCGATATTTTTCTGACGAAAACCATAGACAGAATGAGCGAATGTGCAGGTACACTGATCTCTCGTGCTTTAAAACATGCGTAGCAAATGTGCAACAAAATGTTGAGCAGACTTTTTGTACGATAATTTAGGTAGTATTTCATAACAACTGATTTTCTAAAATGTGAGAGAAAAATTGAAAAGGGTTAAAACAATATAAAGCTTTGTCATTAATTTTATTCAGATACATTTTTGGAAAATATTGTAGCAGCTTTCTATCTGATTACACCAGAAAATTAATTGACCAATGCCTGCCTTATTTGTTCTGACAGCTGTTGATGTTTCAAAGCCTTTTTAAGCTGTTGTTAAAAGCTGGTTCTTGCTGATGTGAGTTTCATTAATTAGGCCACTAATCAGGAATGAGAGTAATCACTGTTGTCAGGCAAACAACCCTGTGTAACTTCTGTGGAAGTAGATGGAGACATTTAAGCAATTAACAGTTAGGCCCTGAAAGTCAGCACTTAACTGCGAGTCATTTTCATGTTCACCATTAAGCCTGAAGCCAATTTTCTCTGTGGTCCAAAAAAAGAAAAGAAAAAAGGAGCGCGTCAAGCTTTTTGTCTTTTATTTCATGTATTGATTATGGTGATGCAGTAAGAGTATAAGATATTGATCCAAAAATCACCCATGGTTGCTCAGTTAAGTTGAGATCTGCTAAATGGTATTTTCATTCTCAACTGGGGGTGAATTGTTCAAAACACCTATGGTGTTTTCTAGGCCTTGTTAAGAAAAATAAAAATCTCATATTTCTTTTATGGAACTGTTGTTTTCACACGAAGCTGCTATTGTCCCTTATTTTTACTTCATAGTGTTATAGCTTTTACAGGAAACCTACAGAATTGATTGTTTATGGAAACAACTGTAAAGATTTAGGTATACATCAACCCAACAAAGTAGATATATATTGTATATATGATATATATACATATATATATATATATATATTAGTGCTGTCAGTCGATTAAAATTTGTTATCGCTATTAATCGCATACTAATCGTAGAATGTTTTTAAATCTATTTCATTTTATTACCATTTTAACAGGATATTTATTAATGTAATAATTATCTAATAATTATGACTTGTCATAATACTTATTTAAGCTGTTAAGAAGCCCACATAGACTCTAAACAGATAATTCATCCTGATTTGTTTATTTCTTAATATTGTAGTTGTCATTGCATGAAGCTGCACTGAATGCATCCCTGATGCACGGCAAGCTGTGTGTCACCGCACCTTTAAGTTTCATTTTCAATTCCGCAAACCGTGGCTGTTTGAGTCTCTTTCTCCTGCATTATTTGGAGAACTTAGTTGATAAAATACCTCAGTCTTGTCCTGAAAACCACCTTGTAGAACTTTAAAGCTGAACTGTCCGTGTAAAAGATCCATTCTGTGGCTGTGTTGCTTCAGAAACATAACCTGCTTCCTGCTTCGCGTTAACCGAATATTTTCCGTCATTGACCGGTTTTTTAAAACGATGACGGAAAAATCTGAAGGCCGTCGGTCATTTTGACAGATTGCAATTCACTCCTCCAATCACCTGGTAGCAACAGAGCATATTAATGAGATGTAGTCATGGAGCGCGTCTGTGACCACCGCGGGTCTCCGCTGAACCACCGGAGCCCTGCTGCCGGTTTTCCTCCCGCTGAACTTGAGCTGCAGGTCAAAGATTTCACACCTGGAGGTCTCACAGATTTTCTAGAACCAGATCTAACTCTAGAACCAGGTCTAACTCGTCTCACTCCAACATTTTCTTTCAGTCTTAACTTATTGAAACTGTTTCCAGCTTCTT
>JBBBVU010000008.1:18835959-18848078 GCA_037177055.1 Atherinosoma microstoma
ACACACACACACACACACACACACACACACACACACACACACACACACACACACACACACACACACACACAAATACAAATGCAGAAACCTGGAAAGTCTGACAAGGGGAAAGCAACACCGACCTGGTAAAAAGGAAATATAGCATGCAAGCCTGCATTGTAGTGCGCAACTAATGAAATTGCTGTTGTATGATAAAACCTATTTTCACACAAGTTAAAGTCAGGTCCAGTCTCGGTCAACAGTATTTTTTTCACACAAGAAGTATAGACAATAAGATTGTGAAAGTTATTCTTACTGTCAAAGCTGATAAACTCAAGAGTTGCACTCACACTCCATCTCAAAAATAGCGAACAACGCTACTGATTTATCAGTGATGATAACTTTTTATGGAAATTCCCACCATATCCCAAATAGAATGTAAAGCAAAATATTGACAAGAGAAAAATATGGTTATGTTAATTAGGAGCACTTGCTTGCTCTGAATCCTACTGATAACTTCATATGATAATATGATGAATTTATAGCAGACTTCTGGTTGGGTTGATGTGAAAATCGGTTAAAGTCCAGTCTATCTTATTTGGACATTTGCATGTTCATGTGCAGCCCCTCCTGATATCTAGAAAATATCTGGGCTGCCTGAGTAAAAATACTTTGAGTTTCATTCTCTTGCTCTCCTACTGAGATAAACCTAATGATCACTGACAAATGAAGCAAATTATCTTCATTATTTCAAATGGGACCTGCACAACCAGCTGCAGTAGTTAAAATGAGAGAAATGATCAGTGAGACTTGAGAGGCTGTGAGAAAGGCCAAGTCATGGCCGGGTGACTGGGTCAGAACATGTCATAAACCTCAGGGTTTGTAAGGATAAACCCTGAACTGACAGCAGAGTGTTGGGAGATGTGGCCCCAACACTGATCCACAGCATCTCCATCTAACAACTTTAAAGGGCTGGAAGAAGGCGGGGAATGTCATAATGTTTTGGCTTATAAGCGCATGAAAATTTCTGCATGAACAATTTGGTACAGCTGTCAAAACTCTGCAAATATCACCTCTTTTTTCGGTTTCATTCGATATCTTTGCATTGCCTTTGCAGTCATTTGAGCAAACGGCAAATCATGAACTATGACTGATGGAGCCATGAACTTTATTACTCTTATTAGAAATTATGAGGCCAGATCAGTCTCAAAAGGACTGAACTTATGCAGGGTTTTTCACGAATGCACATGCTCTGGTTCGCAGTTTTATTTCGGACTCGGAAATGCACACTTTCTGTTTCACAAATGCACATGCTCTGGTCACATATATAATTTTGAGGCACACTTGTAATATATATTCCCAGATAATACAAATTGCTGAATGTGCATTTACAAACTGCTTCACATTTGTGAACCTCGCTGCATTTGTGAGAGAAATCTGTGTGATCAATACATTTTCTCCATACTTTTAAACCAATCACAGAGCTACTGTTATGTGTGCATGCACAAGGCAGCTCGAAAAAGACTGAAATGGCGGACAGGAACCATGGTGGAAGAGACATTGAATGATTTACAATGAGGGGATAATAAGTTAATTGTGATACTTACAGGTTGAGATTGATCCATGTCTCTTCCATGTCTGTCCGCTACTTAAGTCTTGTTTGAACTGCCTTGCGCAACAGTGGCTCTTCGATTGGTTTAAAAGTGTGGAGAACATGTAAGGATCCATATAATTGGCTGAAAGTTTTATGTCCAGGAAAAACGCTGACCACGACTGTATATCAACCAGCCTTTATTGCTAGACCACGGCATTTTTTCAACATACATACTCGTCTCACACAAAAGACATCACATTGTGGCGACCCTTTTATCAGGTCGCGCACAGCTGTACACCACAGAAAGCAAACACCTGGTTAACTGACGAATCTGTCAATCAGAATTGTAAATTTGATTGACAGATTCATCGGCCAATGGTGACGTTCGTTGACCTGCGAAGTCAGAGGAGTCTCAAAATTCACCACACAGATTTCTCTCACAAATGCAGAGAGGTTCACAAACGAGAAGCAGTTTGTAAATGCACGTTCAGCAATTCGTCTCATCTGTGAACATACTGTATGTTACAAGTGCCTCAAAATTATATTTGTGAACAAGAGCTTGTCCATTTGCGAAATAGATCATGTGCATTTGCATATTTATATTACAAGTTTGCATAAAAATAATATTTGTGAAACAGAACGTGTGCATTTCCGAGTCCAAAATACAACTGCGAACCAGAGCATGTGCATTCATGAAAAACCCTGCCTAAGTTCATTCCTTTTTAGACTGATCTGGCCTCATACGAAGTGTGCTGACAGGAAAATCACAGTATAGAGATCAGCTGTCAGCACAAATCAAGTGAATCCAGTGTCATCCACTAATTTGTAAGTGGAGCTGTATACCGGATGCAGGACATCAGCCATGATGCCCTTCTAGCTGAGGGAAACTTCCATTCAACAGGACTAGGTTAGTTGAAGACACAGCTTGCCATGATGGCGTTTTGAATCTTTAATCTTAATCAGACTAATGTCAGCAGCTGTCTCCTATAATAAGGCAAGGCATGTTTATTTGTATAGAACAATTTATGTACAAGACAATTCAAAGTGCTTTACATAAAATATTAAAAGCATTATAGAGGTGAGCAGAGGTAATTTAAAATAAAAAAACAAGAGAAAGAGAAAAAGAAAGCTTAAACGGTGCAGATTTGGACTTTTAAATAAAAACTATTCGAATACAGCAGAGAATAGGAGGGTCTTTAACCTGGGTTTAAATAAACTGAGTGTTTCAGCTGATCTGAGACTTTCTGGGAGTTTGTTCCAGACATGTGGAGCATAGAAGTTGAATGCAGTTTCTCCATGTCTGGTTCTGACTCTGGGAACTGATAAAAGACTGGATCCAGATGACCTGGGGGCTCTGCTGGATTCATACTGGGTCAATAAATTACTGATGTATTTTGGTCCTAAACCATTCAGAGCTTTATAGACCAGAAAAATAACTTTAAAGTCAATCTGCTAATGGACAGGGAGCCAATGTAAAGACCTCAAAGCAGGACTGATGTGGTCCACTTTCTTGGTCTTAGTGAGGACTCGAGCAGCAGAGTTCTGAATAAGGTGCAGTTGTCTAATTGTTTTTTTTAGTAGACCTGTAAAGACGCTGTTACAGTCGACTTAAGATGAAAGCATGGACTAGTTCTTCCAGGTCCTGCTGAGACATCAGATCTTTTTAACCTTGATATATTCTTAAGGTGACAGTAGGCAGACTTTGTGATTCAAAATTTATGTCTGAGTCCATCACTCAGACTGGCCTGGTCGGTGGTTTTTAGGTGTATAGAATAAAGCTCAGTGTTAACCTTTAATCGCCTCTCTTTAGATCCAAAGACAATCACTTCAGTTTTGTTTGCGTTGAGATAAATGACTGGATGTGCCTAAACCTTCGTCAGTTAAACGAATTTACCAAGAGCCTGTACTGGGCCTCGGTCTCCTGGTGACATTGTAATATAAATCTGCGTATCATCTGCATAGCTATGGTAAGTAATTTTGTTTTTCTTTATTACCTGTGCTAGTGGGAGCATGTAGATGTTAAACAGAAAAGGCCCCAGGATGGAACCTTGGGGAAATCCACATGTTATTCTTGTCTGTTCAGATGTAAAGTTACCTACTGACATAAAGAAATTCCTGCTCTCTAATAACAATTTGAACCAGTTTAATACAGTGCCAGAGAGGCCCACTCTGTAGTCATCCGAGTAATATATGATGGTCAACTGTATCAAATGCAGCACTGAGGTCCAGTAAAACTAAGAGTGATATTTTTCCACCGTCTGTATTCAAACATTTGTCATTAATCCCTTTGGTCAGAGCAGTCTCAGTGCTGTGGTTCTGTCTAAATCCTGACTGGAAGACATCATATATTTTGCATTTATTTTGTGTTAAAAAGTCATTTAGCTGGTAAAAACGGCTGCTCCGTATAATTCCGTTCCTCAGTTGTAAATATCTGATACTGATGTAAGCTGATCTTATCTCTGCTGTATATCAGTCATCTGAGGTATAAGTGCCTTTAATATACAGCGACCACTGAGGAGCACTTTATATATGAGTAAGGTCACTGCTCCCTCTGGAGACATTCTCATTACCAGTGCTGTCAGTCAGACAACAAAGACACACAAACATCTAGATGCTGCAGCCAAAGACATCCTGTTAAATTTTACTTTGTACAATAAAAAAGTCACATGCATGGAAATGTGTATTTGCATTTACAGACTTATTGCATGTGTTTTGATAATCTAATAGGCACATACACATACACACATATGGTAGAGGCATTATGGCATTGCTCAGAATCAGATTTATTTGTCATTATATATAACAAAATTTGAAAAACTCTGCTTTAACTTTCCAGAAAAAAAAGCTAAAACAAAGAAACCTGAGTCTGTTACCTTTTTTCCCCTGTTTTAGGTGTATGTGTGTGTAGTGTGTGTGCGTGAGAGCCTCAGATAGACACACAGAGTTCCAATTACAACTCTCTTCTATTACCTGAGGAGTTTATTTAGGCTGCCTGTGAGACACAGCCGTCTTTCTTTTCCCTTACACACAGTATTTTGTGCACGCACACTACACACATACACGCAGCTGCAGACAACAGGAAATCAATGCACTGAACAATCCAGCACGCTCCCTTGAGCTACTGCAAGTTGTGGGTTCAGGGGGTTGTTATTTGAACACTTGGTCTCTTGATCATTATATTTAACATGTTTTTACTTCCCATTTTTATGTACTTCCTTTTCCATTATCTGCAGTTATTTTTGGGCTGTTTGCTGGTTTCTTTTTCAAAGTAGACCAATGAATGCCACATTTATTCCTCACAAAGAGGCAACACACCGAGGAAGGCTGCTACAATTCCATTTGGTATTTTATTTTATTACATATAGTATGAACCTCTCGTTTATTTTATAGCTTTATTTAATTAGTTAATGTGCATCCATTTCACCACCAGTAATTCAGCGCTGGCAATACAATGTTCAAAAATATGTATGCTATTCCAGTCATGATATGTCAACAGTTGATTGTAATCCCAATATAAATTGGGCAACAAATTGCTTCTTCTCAATAATAGTCACTGACAGTTTTTCTTACTAATATTTAACAGCATTCAAGTTTGGCTCGCTGTCACCATGTAAGGCAAAACTACAGATCATGATCAACAGATTAATACAGCAGCTTTACAGCACTGACAACACGTGCTGTCATCTTATCTCATCCCATCTTATTGCATCTGATCTTCTAACGGGAAATCAAACCTGTCTTTGCCCTCTGTGCTCTGCTCCGGAAAGATGATCCATGTTAGGTGCATTTCATCTTAATGACATCATTCAACTATCTTAGATGTGAAGGAGTCAGAGTGAATTGTGAGCTCAGATATAAAATCCACAGTATGAATGATATCAGTGCTGAAATTATTGTCATCATTTCTCCTATTTTATATCGTCTCCTTTACATAGGTCATACTGAGCATGCAAGCTCAGATGTATGTTGTTACTAATGCAGTGCAGCTTTGCTACCAATTTCCAATCCTTTGTCAGCTGTCAGATAATTGCTAGTTTGAGAGATTACATCCCAACTGTTTCCTAAACCTCTTATGCCTTCATTCCCCCTGCTGGCAAAATTCACTTTCCCTCCTGCTGTGCTTCATGCCTTGTTTATTGTACAGCTTTCGTGTTCCCTGTGGATGATCAGCCACCATTGCCTGACAGTTGCCTCTGACATGTGCAACGTAGTTTAATATGAAATTAGCCCCTAACATGCCGACAGCCATGGGTGGTTGTTTTCATTTCAAGCTTTAGGATCAAGAACAGAATAGGCTGGCTTTCAGGCAGCAGTTTTGGCCAGTTTGGCTTCTGATTATAAAAACTGATAAAGCCTAAAGCAGGTCATTTGGAAATAGCTTCATAAAGCCCTAAAGATGTTGTTTATTTAATATTTGGAGAAAAATTGAAGCACATCCTCATATTTGCCAGGGGCAAAGCTTTCATTTTTGCCAGGGGTTGAAAAGGTTAAATAGATAAATGAATAAACAAAACGTACACATATAGCTTGGCACTTCAGTCATTAATAGAAAAAAATAGAAAAATTTATGAAATGGAATTTGAAAAAGAAATGTAAGCTGGTTAAATGAAAGAAAAAAAATCTGATTGTATGCCCAAGACTCTGAAATTTGTTTCACAGAAACCACTGGTTATCATAAAGAATATCTATTGAAGGTCCTTGGAAACCTAATACCCTCTCGAGTTAATCCTAAATACCTCATTTAATTCAGTCTGTGCAGTTTTGATTAAAAACTCCTCCACTTTTTACCTGGATTGTCAGAGGTGATATCATCACACATGGCACAGCTCATTGTTTAAGACCTAATTTAAATGAAAATGAGTGATACACTGCCCATCTGTTCAACTAAACACCTTTAAAGGATTTGTTTGCAGCCCTTGAGCACCCTTTAAAAGCTGTTTTTGTTGATGAGCCCATTAAATTCATCAGACCTAAAAATGCAGCTTCCTCAGTCATCCGTGAAAGATCACTGATGTAATCAGCTTCATATCTTATTTTTGTTTTTTATAACCCCATTTAAAACATCAAAAACATGTGAAAGAACTTGTATGGAAATTATTTGATGTAGAAACAGGTCTAAATTACTCACTTGCACACAATTTGAAGAGTGTCAGATTCAGGCATGCTTTTTATTTTCTCCACCTCGTCCATTTGTTTTACTCAAACATTCTTCTCAAAGTGTGGAAGTGTTTCTGTTTGTCTGCACATTTAATTTAGCTGCTAAGGACAATATAAACAGTATTTTGGGTACATGATTTTCTTTGTTTTGCTTTCATCTTAATCAAAGTATAAATGTAGATGTCACTTTGACACATGCCATCTACCTGAACACGGAAGTGGAAGTGGCCTCTTTCAGCAAGATGATGCACCCTGCCACTTCTGTAGTGATTTTTGGAACATGGCAGAGTTCAAGATGTTGACTTCACCTTCCATATAATCAATTTGATGGAGTTTTATGTTGATGAAGAATTTATTTGCTGTAAAATCAAATCTAATCATTCAAGCATCCTTTCTTCTTCTCGCTGTGGTGATTGTCATTCAGTTGCTACATCAATTTGTTTCCTTCGTTGCTTCCGTCTAACAACTGTCATAACTTCTGTAACCACTCGAAAGCTTTGTCACTCAGCATCATGTTGTTTTTGTTGATTTGCCAGAAACAATTGACGCTTATGTTTTGATGTTTGTCATATTTTTCCTTTGGAGAAGTTCACACACGTTCTAGTACTTTTATTTTTTTGTCACACACATTTTGCATCACGTACATTTTAGCATATCCATTTTGAAAGACACCATGTTTTTGCTCTGTTGTCATGGTGTTCAGTGGTTGTTGCTCATATGGCCAAGTCGGCATTGTTCTGCAGTGTGGGCATGCAGGCAGCAGAAGCTTAAGTGGTGATTTGTCACCTCGTCCCACGTCTCTTTTTGTGCTGTATATCTCGGCCTATTGACAGAGGGGCTGACAGATTTACCTTTCTACATAATTCAGACCTGACAAACAACATGTTGTAATTCTTATTTATGTAGAAATTTTGTTTATACTCTTTTATTTACAGATTTTTTTCTGTTTCCATAGTTTGAGGACAGCTTGTGGTGTTAGAACAACATGTAGATTTTACTTTATTATCATTTAGTTTAAATCTCCAAATAAAAATGTTGTTAAATAAAGAATGTTGTTAATTTGTACTTAATGAATATCCCAGCACTGCAACATGCCCGATACACCGAAGAGTGCTGGGATGAAAGAAAAAGGTTTATACTATCTGTTTTTTTTAGCCTACTGAGAGAAGCTCCACTGTGGTGCATTTCTATAGTACCTGTATTTAGGTCACTGCTTTGGACTGTAAAACGTTTTCTCTCACTCTTTTACTCTTGTGTGTGCATTTGGTGCAAACATGCACAGCACGCATACACTTTGTAAGGTCCATGTCATGGGGGGTGGAAATCTCCTTGAACAATAAGCAGCAACACATAACAGGGAAATTAAAATTCAGAAATGCTGTGATCACATTTCAAAACATGTAGCAGCAGCACCCTGCTTCCTGTTCTGCATTTTATCTTACTTTAATAAATGTGGTCAATAGATCTAAAACCTTTAGTTAACAGATACAAGTCAAGTAAGTCCAGTATGAAGTCCAGTAAATCCTGTGAACACTGATACATATACAGTATAATATTTTTAGGGATTCATATTTGAAATCTTACTTGTAATATATTTAGGAATATCTGGGGCCTTGTCTCTTAGTTGATAGTAAAAATCCAGCTTTTTAGAAACATTCACACATCAGCAGCAAAGCAAACAACAGAAGTATGTGAAGACACACAAGGCCCATGCTTCTGGGTTTGGGACTTGTTCATAGCCTGGTTAAAGTGGTGTAGTTTGGAAATAATTCCTCTTTCCTCTGCCCCGTGTGAGGCTGAGATACTGGAACAGCCTCACAGCATTTGGACTGGGACTCGGCCATCTGTGTGTTCAGAACTGTTATGTTCCTGTGCCACGACTCTTTTGTCAGAGGCTGCATATTGTGTGCTCTGGCACATTGTGTTTGGGTGTGTTGAGCTGCCCCATGTGCCCTTCTACAATCCTGTACATACAAGGCTTTTATTCAGAGGTTCTAACAGGTTTTGAATTCACTCTTTCATCTTTTGTTGCTTCCTGAAAAGATGATTCTTGGTGGATGAAACTTGGATAAATGGAGAGACGATCCTGAAGCTTCTTAGTGGGTTAAAACAGAGCAAATAAGTATATATACAACTCAGGAGAGCTGTTTATGTTGTCCATACTGTTAATTTAGTAATTTCCCGTATGGCTTTTGTTTACTTGCAGTCACTTTTTCTGTAGTCATGCTGATTGAACTTTTCTGGATGCCTTCATTATTTGTTGCTTTTTTGCCTGTCATAGTGGGGCATCTCTATGCTGCTGTCAATCTAAGCATGGAGCTTACATAACATTCCCAGTACAACTACTTTGCAAAAAATAATAAATAATGAAACTTTACAAACATGAAAATAAAATACTTGCAGTATTTCCGTGACTCAAATAACAGACAAAATGAAGACATTCTTTTTCATCTCACTTCTTCTGATATGGCCAAAGTTTTGTTGCCTAAAGCTAACCCAAAGATGAGTGTGACTGTAAAATGTGACTGTCACATTCACCCATTCTTGGAAGATACTGAGTGCTTTTACCTATCACACACATTCATACCCCATATATACATTGGGAGGCAACGTGTCTTGCCCAAGGACACTTCAACATGTAGTCAGGGGAAGCCTGGAATCAATCCACTGATTTTCCGGTTGGTAGACGGCTGCTCGTCCTCCCGATCTACAGCCGCCCCTCGGAGATCTGAACACATCGCACCAGTTTTAAAGTCTTTACACTGGCTTTCACTCAGTCACAGAATAGATTTTAAAACCCTTCTGATCATTTATAAATCCCATAAAAGTTTAGGCTCAGAATACATCTGTGATATGTTCAGAGAAAAAAACCCTAGCAGAAGTCTTTGATCCAAGGACTCAGGTCAGCTAGTCCAGACCAGAGTCCAGACTAAACATGGAGAAGCAGCTTTTAGCTGTTATGCTCCAGACAAGTGGAACAAACTCCCAGTGGAGATTAATCTCCCTTCAAATGTAGACACTTTTAAATCCAGGTTAAAAACATTTGTCTTCTTATGCGCCTATGCATGAAATCTGCCCGTACCTTTTAACTTATATAGACTGTGGTTTACTTTGAATAATTTTGATTTAATTTAGTTATTTTACATGATTTTCTTATTATTTTTGTATACCCTTCCAATTATGTTTTAATATGATTTTGTTTCTCTTTAGGTTCTTATATGTACTTATTAATGCTTTTCCTGCACTCAGCTGTAATGCTGTTATGTTTCATGTTAAGCACCTTGAATTGTGTTGTACATGAAATGTGCTGTACAATTAAACTTGCCTTGCCATGCCTTGCCTACACGGTTTTTAATTACCCAGCCCCAACTAAAATGATTCATGTGAGGGATCAACCTTGAAGTTTATCATCGAAATCTGCAGGGACTTTTAATGACCCAATAATTTGAGGGAAGTGATTTGAAGCAGTGAAACAGCTTTGGATTCCCAGGGCAAAGATTGAGAAATGCAAAAATACAGGACATGTTGCAGATCAGTGAGGTTACTTGGTTTATTTTTAACACCACTCAACTTGTGCTCTGTGTCTAAATGCATCTAAATGCTTACTTTCATTTGGTTAATGCATGATTTAAATAAACCACCCACCTTGTTTACAGATAAAAAAACTGTTTTACTTTGCCTAATTTCATTACGTGTCAGTATTTGTCTAAGATGAATGTGTGTTCATCATATTTACATTTATCACTGCTAGCCTGCAGTTATCCAATCTGTATCTCATGATGTAGACCAGAACATTTAATTACGTTTATTACTTACTTCGTTCTTTCTTTTAAAAACAACCGATCATTCAGCTAAGCTCCAAGTGAATTAATTGTAATTATCATTAAGTTTGAGTTGACACCATATTACATGAATGATGTATTTGACCCTGTGAAGTTTTTTTGACAGTGATCGCACAGCTGTCGGTTTGTAAATCCGTAATGAGGAAAGACTAGTCATAAATTACACTTCAGATTTCTATATTTTTTAAGCCATACAAGAATTTACAATTTTTTTTTTATGCACAACTTTAGATGAATATACAACGATGTGTACTTGTAATCACACATTTTTATTGACAGCACTGTTACTCCATACTATGATGCTCCACTGACCAACCTCCAAATTAGTGATTGTTTGCTGGTTGATATGGTTTTCTCTGTGCTGCTGTCGTCTCTAACATGTCTTTACTGTGACAACTGGGTTTTTTTAGGCTCAACTTGTATCTCATTAGAATTTTCTTTTTGTCCCAGGAGTTCTGTGTAATCTTGTCAGTCTGCTGTGTCACACTGACCTTCAGGTTTGTCTTTATGCAGTTTATTCACATGGTGAGGAAATTGTAATTCACTTCTTCCTGTTGACCAAAGCTGTTTATGTGTGGCGTGAGATATATTCTCACAATTCAGCAAAACTCTGAACTAATAATTCAGTGAGATGAAAATAATGATAAAAAACATTTCTTTGCTAATAAAATGCTTAAAGATTGAAAGAAGGTTTTTTTTTAAAAAAAAACAGTGTTTTCTTGGGAGAAGAGATATTTTCTCTGTGGTTTCTTATCTTTTCTTGTTTTTGCTTAGGAGTTTTTGTTTAGAGAGCTGTAGGGGTGCTGTATGCTGTATGGATAGATTTAACACAATTAATATGAGGCAAGTTTAGCATCCATCCATCCATACTGACTTTATTTTAAGTGAAATGATTATTTCTTTTATTATTTGTTCTCTTTATTATATTGTATTATTATATTGTAAATTCATTCAAAGTAAGTAACAATGAAAATCAATTAAACTGGGAAGATTTTAGAAAAAATATTTCCAGATTTTTTCTGAAAAATAACAAAGAATACTGAACCAAACCTATACTGGTAAAAAAACAAACAAACAAAAAAAAAAAAAACAACAAAGAGCTAAAAGAATTTAAAAACCTAAGATGAGCTATATGTATACATGAGTTTATATAAAAAGTGACGATTCTCTGTAGCAGCATCACTTCAAGACGTTTCCTTGGTTATATTCAGTTCAGTGTTAATTAAGAAATATTTATTACAACACCTTTAAAGAAAACAGTTATAAAATTGAATTATGTATAATTCTCTCTGGTCACACAGCCTGTTAAAGCCAAAAGAGTAGTTGGTTCTGAGGATATCGGTGTTACAGCAGAGAGTCAGAGTTGATATGGACTGAACAGATGGAAGTTTGAGTAGGGTCTGGTAGAACCTGGGTAACAGTTGGGTGGTTAAGAGCTTTGCTCAAGGGCCCACAGTGGTTTACTTCTGTTGATATGATATGATATGATATGATATGATATGATATGATATGATATGATATGATATGATATGATATGATATGATATG
>JBBBVU010000008.1:18848178-18859781 GCA_037177055.1 Atherinosoma microstoma
ACACAGCAAAAACTGCAGAGGCGTGACCATTGAGTTGAACTGTACATATATATATATATATATATATATATATATATATATACACTATTTATACTGTATATGTAGCAATTGAATTCTCCTTTTAATATTTCTTTCTGTTTTTGAGTGGAGCTGCATAACAAGTAAAAGCCCCAGAAACTGTTCTGCGCATGTGATCCTCACAGTTGGGCCTTGTGATCCCACAGCCAGATTTTCCTTGGAATAAACTCATCACTGTTGCCAGCATCTTTGGCAGGAAGTAACCAGCTGGACGCCAGTCTGAAATGTAATTTAGCTACTTACAAAAAAAGTTGTTAAACTGTCAAATAGCCATGATGGCTTGTGGGGGCAAACAATTAATTTAGGAATACTTTAGTTGCTAAAAGTTGATTAATTATCATTCACGTTGTGATATTTATATACAGTATACAGTATTATCACATTACCAGTATTCCTGAAGAAAATGTTTTCCTTTTCCTCCACTGCTAAGAGATATTATACTAACAGTACATTACATTCGGCTATTATTTATTTATCTAATTCAGTTGCAAATGCAAATTCAGACAAATATTTACTATGTGTCAGAAACACAGTCCCTTCATAGATTTAATTGGGGACCCCCGACGGCTCTCAAGATGATTAAAAAGATACGAAAGAAATAGTATATTCCATCCACAAAGTCATTCTCTTTTTTTCTCACCAATTATTTCTGTAAAATAGATGATACTTCTATCTTGTCTGCCCTCTGAAAAACCCTAAAATGAAACACTCCAAGAGGGGAAAAATGACTATGTTTCAGCTGTTTGAGACATTGGGTCACAAGCAGCCTGACTTGATTTAAAAAAAGAGTCACAATCTAAAAAAAGAAAAAACAGAGGATGACTTTACGATATTATCAAAATTCTGCCTCACAATCTTCCAGTCTGATTAGAAAAGCATTGTTTCTAAATTTGTACTTACCTTGTTATATGGCATCATAAACTGGGTTGGCTTACTTTGGCAACAGCTAACCAGGAGGAATAAATGGTTTTATGATACAGAATGATCACTGGCTACTCTTACAGTTCTTTTTTTTTTGTACTTTTCCACATATGTTTCAAATTCTATGCATATATATAGTTGACATTTCACTGTAGCTTTGTTATTTTTGATACAAAACTACATTTGGACATTTGTGATGTTAATACAGCATAGGAGAATAAAAGGTTCCTGCCATTACCGAGCAGTTACAGTCTTTATATGATCTGTGAAGAGGTAAAAAATACAATTATTTCATGATAATAAAAATAATGAAAAATACAATGAGAGAACAGTGAAACCCTACACCATCCTGTGCAGTACTATAAAAAAAAGGACTTGATCTGCTCTCAGTGGGAGTGGAGAGAGTATTATTCATACACATGTCAGAACAGCACAGCCCTGTTCACCCTGGAGACCAGGGGGCCCCGAAGAGTTAATGAGATGGATCTAAGGAGTCTCAAGAGGATTACTGGTGTGGAAAATAACAATAAACGTAATTATTTTCCATACAGTTTGTTAATTTGCCGGACTTTTTTTTTTTCTTGTGAAATGTGCTTGTTATAGCCTCAAGAAATGATTAAAATCTCCTCGTTTGAATTGCTCAAAACCCAAGATACCCTTAGGATTCTGGTTCAGTGAAGGTAGTGGTGCTCTGTATTAAAGCAAATTAAGCTGAAATAAGAAATAAAGAAAAGGTCATCATCAACTTAAATAAGGATCTATGGACTCCTGCAGTTTTTAGTGTTATGCAGTAACTGATTTCATCCCTGTCATCATTTTGTTCTGCTTGTCTTGTTTCTTCTCACAGTTCCTGCATATTTTTACACTCTGTAATCCTTTTTTGTTTCATTTTGTTTCCTGCCAGTCCATCCATCCAGCCATTCATCATTGGGATGCAGCCAACGTCTGCCACGTAGCTTATCAAGTCTCACAGAGCTCGGGCTATGCTAATGTGTTGCTTGTGCTGACACAAACAGTCTGTGTTCCCTGTTTGCATGGCTTAGCAGACAAAGAGTGATGCCCCTTCACCAGCCCCAGCACACGTCTGGCATTTGTTTTCCTCAAACCTCCAGCTCTGCTTTTGTTTCCTGCCTATATGCAGGTATTTCTTCACTGATCGTCCATGAATTGATGAAAAACCAGAAAATCAGCTGAGATTGTGCTCTTTTCTTGCAGCCCTGGGACAACCTCCTACTCAATCGGGTTTCTTCCTATGTGTGCTCTACCTGACAGAGACCCCCATTTTTAATATGAAACTACACTGTCAAAAATTCTGCTTGACAAATCAGAAATACTTAAATATCTTTCACTACAAGATTTTGCTGGATCATGCACTTGAGCAGCGGCTTATGGGAAGCTGGCATTTGAATATCGACCCCATAACACCTGCGTCAGCAAATGTCTTGCAATACGTCAGTCAGATTTTCCTTATAGCTCATATTGCCTTCTCTGAGCTGAATTTTGTACAATAGAAGCCTTTTTTTCTCCTTTTCCTCAGCTGACCAGTCTTCTGAGTCGTTTTTCGAGCAAATACGCAGAGGCCACACTTTCTTCTGTTTTCGCTTCATATCCTTCAGCCAATGGAGTGTTGCTAGCTGTTCATTGATTAATAATTTTCCTTGAAATTAGGCTTGAATTCATGCGAAAAGTTTCTCATAAAATGTTGCATGTGCTGTTTGCATTTGGGGAAAGTACAGTAAACAATATTAATAACTCAAAAGAAAATCATGAGAGGGGGAAAAAAAGGAACAAAAGGAGTAAAGTCCTAGATAACAAACCTTGCACTGTGTGCCTGAATGCTGTTTTTGTGCATACCAGAGAGGCCACAAACTTTGTAGTCAGTGAGTGGGGCAAATGTACGCTCATGGCACAGAGGGCAGAAAGATCAGATAACCAAAAAATGTGCTCTCCTCTTCTCTTTTGTCCTGTTTCAGACTTTCTCTCGTCCCATGACTTCCCTCCAACCTCCCAGCAGCAGCACAATGATAATGAATATTTTAGTCATGGCCTCCAAACATATTCCCATTGATTTCTTACTTGGTACAGTTTTTGTCTTTGTTTAATACTGAGAGAGTGTGTGTGAAGCAAAGATACACTATCGCTATAAGCCTGAATGTCAAAGTACGAATGCAGCATAGAAGACCAAATTAAGACCCGCACAGATATTTCCCAATTAGCTGCCACAAAATTCCTCCATTGTCTTCATATTGCAAGAGAGACTGCAGTAATTGTTAGAAGCCATATTATCCTTTTGGGGAATTTTTTCATAGGATATCTACAAAGTCACAATGCCACACAAAGACATGCATTCTCCCTCATGGAAATCACTGCTCCTGACCTGCCTCAAACAGCTGAAACATCTTGTTTGTAGCTTGCATACAGTAATTAATTTGGCACTTCTGAAATAAATAATGAACAGCTGCCTTGCATATGGCTATTTTTGACCATTAAGCTTCCCAGTCAGAGCAGAATTGGCCTCTCAGGAGGTGAAATGATTCACAATCTAAAACTATCTCATTTAAAAAAGAGTAGCTGCAGCTATAAACAACATAATAATACTTTATTTTAAAATCAAGCCATGTAAAATGGTCTAGTGGAATCCCACAATGTCTGTATTGACATGTAAATACGGATGAAGCTGATTTAATTAAAATTCTGTATTAAAAATGCATCATGTGGCAGAATGTGATGAGCATTTTTCATCAACTTCTACAACTCTGGGGTGTGTTTTGGCATCTTTCAAGTCTTGGTTTTGGTTTTAACACCATGACAAACCAAAACCCACACACTGTCATGTTGCATTCTCACTTTTTTCCCCAACAAATGTTCTAGCTGCAGTGAGACACTTTCAGCTTTATACTCCCAATAAACAGTAACGTGTACAATAACTTGTCGGTGCACAAAGCCAAATATTTGGCAACTGAACATCCAGATATATCCCACAGGAGTTGGAAATAAAACAAGAGCAAAAAGTAGAGTGAGTTTCATTTATGGGGTCACCAGAAGTAAATGGTTTCGCTTCATGTCTGTTAGAGGGGTAATATTGGATTATTTTGAGAGATGTCCTCTCCTGTTTTTGCCTCCATATCTCTGCTTGACTTGGAAAAACAAAAGCCGCTTTCTGTTCTTTCTCTCTTCTCTTCTCTTCTCTTCTGTTGCTGTCCATCTTTCCTTATCCCTCCCCACCCTTTTCCTGCCCATTCATCTTTCTCTCTACCTTTTTTTTTCTTTCTATCCCTCTCCTTCAATTTCCTCTCCTCTCAGTTTCTCTCGCTTTCATCTCCTCCTCCCCTCTCCCTCCAGAGTTCTCCTCACTCCTCTCTTCTTTCAGGTCTTTCAGGGCACTCTGCTGAAATCAGATCTGTCACTGTGTCTTTGCAGACAGATACAGTTTGGCTGCCAGGGGGTTTTCAGTCCAGCAGAAAAGCAAAACTGCAGTTGCATCAGTTAAATCAGCTCCCACTTGAGCCACAGCCAAAGTTCGAGCATCTTGCGTTTTTTTTATATGCATCTACGTTTGTGTGTGTAGGATGTCTGTTTGTTGCTTTCAAAGCTTTTCTGCCTTCTCTGTTTACATCATTTTAGACATCTATGCTGTGATCTCTCAAATTAGAAAAGCATAAAAGATTTAAATGTAACATCATTTTGATGCTTATTTGAGTGTAGGTTTTTCTCCAAGCTGCTAGTGTTCTGTTATATTACAAACAGGCACACATGAGACTGACTTAAGTATCTTTTTTTAAATTAATGTTTTGTCTTTTGTAATGTGGATGGAGCTGCTCAAGACTTTCTGCTTGAAAGAAAGTCCTCTTTTTACTTTAATTAAAGTTAAAGCTTATAGTATTACCAGTGGGAATTGACGGGTGGGGGAGCCCTAAAGTTTGGAGAAAGTGGGGAAATGACCTAAATGATAGAAAAAAAACCTGTATTGGCTTTACTCTCACAGACAAATACTGGCTGGATTAACAGGCAAAACACACACATAGCAATCTAACATGGTTTCCTAACACAGCAAAATCACAACCTAAAAAATAGACTTGGACGAAGACTAAAGTCAAAACCAAACCTATGTGAGTGACACAACACAGGTGAAAGACATAAAAGAGATAAACGAAGGCTGGGGAAACACAGGAAGTAAAACTGAGTACATACAAGGAGAAAATATTTTATATTGGCATTGATGGCAAAAGCAATGAATGGAGAAAAAGGTCTGCTCCTGTGAATGCTCTGATGACTCTCACCAGAGCATTCACAGGAGCCAATGAATAATTAAAACATGAAATAATCTGTCTGAAGTAATTACTAACATTTTGAATGAAATAACCTCCATTATTCGACTTAAACAATATTTTGACTCTATGGACTTTCCACTGGCTGATCTATCTTTTTCAAACCAATCCTTGAAGTAATCAGTGATTCTTCGTTTGTGGCCTCTCCTCTTCATCCTCCTCCGTCTTCAACAACAAAATGATCAGATATTAACATTTACAGTAGGTTTTCCAACAGCATAATAAATATCCATGAGCATAACAGTCTCGCCCGTAACAGTCTTTTGACCGTATTCAAATTTGCATATTCATTAACTTTGTCCAATAGAATCATGAAGACTTGCTGGTCGCTGACTTTTCCTAATTAAAACTACATGAATTTTCATTAAAAGTAAGTTGTATTATTTAGTATGTAAAGAGAAGAAGATTTATGATCATTTCTATCTATTTCAGCTACAGGTGGTTATTCTGACCGCACAGGATTTCGCGTTGTTCTATTTTTAGGTTCCTGTCATTCTGGATCAAATAATGTGGAAGTATTTTGTAAAGGGTGGTATGCAGAGATGGAATAAATGTCCACCTCAAGAAGTTCACTGAAACCCAAACAACTCAAAGGGGTTTCTGCAGCAGCTTCAGAGAAAACAGATGAAGGGAAACATGAGAACAGTAGTTGATGAGGTGTTGAAGAGCTGTGTGGGACCTTAGAAAGATTTTCGTTGCTATTGTAGTTCTATTGTTAAAGAAGGCGGGGCCAGCAGAGGGTGATATTATTTATAAATAATTTATTTGTAATAATTTATTTATTTGACTAAGCTGGCGGAGCTGAGCTCTCGAAGGCTCCGGCCCACTTTAACCCCTTGAGTGTGACCTAATGGACTGAATGTATTTTGAACTCAGGGAAATGATAAAATCCAATATAGAACGCATAAGTAATGGCCATCTCCCTGGGGTCAATAAATTATTTTTTATTTTATTGCATTTCATTTCAAACAATAATCAGCATAATCTGCTGGGAAATATGTTAACCATTTTTACATTTCTAGAAGCCAAAAAATTGTGCAACATCTATTTTTTTGGTCTGCTGTAAGAAGTATTTAACTTTTTTTGAATTTTTTTTTTAATGAAATTACACAGTGTCTACATGCCTTATTAACTGCAGGCCAGGGCCCGTCTGTCTGCAGTTAATAAGGTAGAGATTTAAAAGTGTTTGGAAGTGTTTCTTATTTTTATTTTTAGGTGAGCCTGAAACTTGTTGCCTTTGTGCTGTGTGCTATCCTCCTTTCTTTTCTGCACCAGTAACATATCCACTGATAATTACACATGCTTATTTACATGTTAAATTACAAATCTCCCTTTACTAAAATACAAAAAGATGTACTCATTTACTTATGAGTAAGCATAAGCACAGGGCTCAAAGGGTCTAAGTGACCATCTGGTGATAAACTGGGGATGCAGGGTAGTGTGGTGGTTAGCACAATCCCCTTTCAGGAAGAAAGTTCTTGGTTTAAATCTCAGCTGTTTGGAGCTTGCATTTTCTCCACATGCATGCATATGTTCTCTCCGGGTACTCCTGGTGGATTGGCATCTCTAAATTTTCACTTGAAATGAGCGTAAGTGTGAGTGGTTGTTTGTCTCTCTGTGTTGACTCAGCGATAGACTAATAACTTGTACTCTGTCTCTCGCCTAGTCACTGTTGGGATACCCTCCAGCCAACCCATGACCCTGCATTGAAATAAGTGGGTGTAGTCAACGGATGGATGTTGAGAAATTGCACATATTTCATACTATAATGCTAGCATCCATTCATGGTCATTTGCATTCAGAAATGCCCTCAGTTAACAAAAGAATCCCTTTACAAACCACATTTTATTTCCCGCATTAACACAAATCATTTCTATAATAGAGGTCAAATGACATGTTTCTGGAGTTGAAGCTAATGTTTAATTAATTCAGTATAATTAACATTTATTCTGATGGTGCATGTTTTGTTTAAGACAACACCCTTTACAGAAATGAAGACCAAAAATAAATTTCTTTGAGTGCAGAACATTAAAAATATTAACCAGTACAATAAAAAGAGAAAAAAGGATGTATCTAACAAAAAATTGGAAAAAGAAAACTGCAAGGAAAGAGGAGTGTAGAATCTGAGGAGAGGTTTCTATTTTTATCACTTTTTCACAAACACTGCGAGTGTTGCATATGGAACTCTATTCCATTAGATTTTAGCTTAGTGCTTATTTGTCTAAGGGAACTGAATGTACAGTATTTTTGGCCTAGGGAAATTTTTGCATCCAACACTGATGGCATTTTCCAGCTGAGTGATGGTCTGGCAATGTCTAATCTGTCACCTATCGCACACTGGAAAATGCCAGTAGCTAAAAACCCATTTAGATATGTATTGGAATAGCTTTAGTGTAGCTAGTACTTCTCCCAAATCAAGACAAAAGCTATAAAGTGCTCTTTTGGGAATTGTTGTGTGTTCAGAAACCGCTCCATGATCTCACCAAGCAGATCAACACACTTTCTGGAGACCCTGCAGAACATACAGTTTGCGAAACCTCCTGATAACGCCAGACCAGCAGTGATTAGTTTGTAGATATCTGTCAGTTTTTTCTAGTAAGCTTTGACGTCACATAGGCTTCACATCTTTTTCTTAGTCAACATTATTATGAATTGAGTAATTATTATTGTGAGGACAAAAAATTTATGTGGATGTAGAGATAGTATGCTGTGGCTCCAGCAATGCTCTCTGCTTATAGCTTTCATGTTTTGTTCATTTGCATGGACAGAGCTTTGCTTGTATTTACGCTCATGTCGAAGTAAAAGTACAAGATGGTAAATTCTACACATCTTCCGAAGGATCTTACACGCTTAATATGCACACATCTGTATGTAAATACGGTGGATGAATGAGAGCTGAGGTTGGTACTGTATATTTTCAGTTTTTATAACTTAACCAAGTAGTATTAATGTGTATTTGAAACTTAAGGATAAATCATTTGAGGAAATTAAACAGCATTTATATTTTAATTCTATCTTTCTTCTCACCTGGGCCCACATTTTGATACATCTCTGCTTTTAGCTGCTATCTTCCCTGCACATTGCTTTAGAAGATAGTTATTCTGTCATTTCGGTACAATGTGTTTTCATCACTGCATTTTGTTCTGTTGAATCAGTGACTGATGTTGTTTGGGGAGAAATATACATGGACAGGAGATGAAAGGGCTGGTTTGTTATGATGGCTCTGATATATTGTTATTGAGCGTTTCTTTTGGTGTGTTTCCCTTGTATGTGTGTATCGTGTTGCGAGCTTGTAATTGAATTGGCTAAACTGCGTCTTTTGTCAAAAGTGAGAGGAAACATACTTTAATGTCTGTTCTCATTCTTACAGATGGATATCATCATCTGTTCTGAACATCCTTACTGACTCACACCAGCAGTGATGTGTGTTCCTTATACAACGTTGCATTAACTATATTTCTGGTGATGATTATTAATACCGGTCTGGACCAACTGTTGTTTATATTCTGCGCATAAAAATCATGTGTAGCATGCGAGAACTGTCGATCTTATCAAATTCAGAATTTTTTCTTGCATATTTTACTTGTGATGTTTTCGTTCTGGATGAAGGAGGCATGTTGGCACGTAAACAACTTTCTATATCAATGTTACCCAGACATTTTCATTCAGAGCCTCACCCAAATGGGCTTTATTTTGTTTGTTTATAGCTTTCTACTGCAAATGCCGCAGCATTTCAAAAGTGCAAACGGTATATTTTCACACATAATGTTAATTTTGTTACAAAAGCATGCAAAAACTGCCATTTTTGTGAAATTTCTTGGATAATTGAATATCAGAACTCACTTTGTTGTGTATTCATGCAGTCTGGATGTTTATTCTACGCATTAACTATCAACAACTTTGTAGATTTCAGATTCAGTTTGGTGCTAGGCTTATGAATATATTCCCATATATGTATGTATATATATATGTTCTTAAATAGTTTTTGTTTGCAGATAAAAAAGTATTTTTTCCATTGTGTTTTTGCAGGATGCAGAAGAAGCTGTAAAAGCAATGAAAACTGATTTTCAGGCCAAGAAAAGTTCTAAAGCGAAAATGCTCAAGATCTTTTTTCTTTTGGTTTCAGTTCCCCTTATATATAAATATTCAACCAGTGAACAAACTTAAACTGAATGCGATTGGCTTTTAACAGCCAACCTGCTGATCTAAGTTGCATCTCAAAGCATAAATCATTAAGATACGGATATAACACTGCTGGGTTTCCCTGAACACGTGAAATATTGCTTTTTATGATTTCTTTAGAGTGTGTAAGAAGTGCGACTCATAAATAAAGAGGGAAGCAGTAGAGACCTCAGGTGTGAGGAAAGCCTGAATCAGCCTGTCAGTGCTTCTGGCTGAGCAAACACCACCATGTGGAGAGATTGAAAGTGTTGTCTTCTCTCTTTCACTTAGTGCATGTCTTCTGTTGATCCTCAGGGTTCTTCCAACCAGTCTTTCTGCCACTAAAACTCTTTGTCTTATCCTGTCTGTTGTGCCTGTAGCTCCAACAAAACAACATTTTTTAAAAATGTTATTTCTATTATTTTCATGTAATTTAACTTTTTGTGTTTTTATCTCTGCTTACACAGTCCTTTAAATACATAGTGGTGTAGTCTGTGTGTGCTAAATGAACAGATCTTCATAAATTTACACAACAGATATAAATGAATGAATTATGCAAGCATGTGTGTGCAACTTATTCAACACATAAAAATAGATAAATGATAAATGAGCTTGTCCAATCAAATTATAGTTCAGAAGCGTTAAATCACATTGGATGACTAAAGTAGAAAAACTAGGACTTGTCAAGAAATGACATTGTTATAGCTTTTCTTTACACTGGTTAAAAAAAAAAAAACAGTCCTGCTAACACCCAACATTTGGATTGTGAGTCAATATAATGGAAAAATGTTAAATTGATGTTCAGTTCCAATATAGATAACCGCAGAAGGGGCAAGTTTTAATTGGTATCAGTGGTAACATAATACCTGGGTGTAAATGCAAATTTTCTATGAGACTACTGCTGTCAGTGCAGCAAAACTTTGCAAAGCTCACAGTTTCATTACAGAATTGCAGGCCTACCCTGTGTAACATTTCATATAGAGGCTCTTAACTGACTGCAACAGCTCAAGGACAAAAAGAGTTGAGATTGGTAAATTTACTACTTAACAAAGTTTCAGGAAAGCTGAATGAGTATGATGATGATATCTAGTCAAAAGTAATAAAATAGCCTGGTTGTCAGAGTCATCATTATTATCACGAGCTCAGCCTGCAGGATCCAGTGTAACACCATTCCTGCATGTTTAGTGGCACACCTGTTCAATGTGAGATAGGCAGGAGCATTGATAACAAAAACCCACTACTACATGCATTTTTATAGGCTTTAAAGGTCCCATATTATGCAAAATTCATTTTCTAAAGGTTTTCTAACAGTCATATGTATCCCCAGGACAGTGTATGAGACTCAGGAATTAGAAAATCCTGTCACTGCTCTCTCTCTTCCTTGCTCCAATTTTCAGTGAATGTGTGCTCAAACAGGTGTGCCTGAAATCTTTCCCCAAGTGACGCTGAGAAGGGAAACAACCACTCCCGGCATAGTCAATGCAGCCATGGACCTGCCCCCCTAGCTAGCTGAGCCCGCCCTCTAAAATCTCTGAGCTTAGGCCATTGTTTCTCCTCACAAACCCTCCAAAATGACAAAGCTAAGAGCGAAGCACAGCAGTTGCTCTGTTAATGGTTGCATCAACGAGCACAAAAGTCTGTATATACTTCCTTCATCTGAGCCCCTGAAGACCCAGTGGATGGAGTTCATTTTTGATGGAAATTTACCCCAAGACTTGTTTTGTATGTGTGCGCCCAGCATTTTAAGGAGGACTGTTTTCACAACTTGGGTGCACATAATGCAGGCTTCACCAAACAGCTGAAGTTGAAGCATGGATCGGTACCAACTGTCTGTGATACGTCTGTAAAGGTAGGAACTGCTAGTGATTTCGTTGCTTTACTGTGTCGGCCTGCTTAGCCTGATAGCCTGTAAACATGTTAGCACTGCAGTTAATGAAGCTCGGTCACTGCTGCTAATGTTTTTGTTCTTGAATTATGCAAGAGTCATTAATTGCCGAGACATTCTCCAGAACCGGGTTCTTGCTTGCCGTCTAACTCCGGAGTGATGGGCGGAGCCATCAGCTGCTCTGCTCCCTGAACAGCCCGCCCACTCAGAAGGAGCTGTTCTCAGAAGAG
>JBBBVU010000008.1:18863976-18886076 GCA_037177055.1 Atherinosoma microstoma
GGGTTCATACTGGGTTAAGAGGTCACTGATGTATTTTGGTCCTAAACCATTCAGAGCTTTATAGACCAGCAACAGAATAATAACAATAACAAAAAGCTGAAGTAATAAAATTGCCAGCACAGTTATTTCTTTTATAGATCTATTCATCACTTGTATCTACTCCAAGATCTACTATATTGTACTGTAACAACCACCGATGTAAAATATCACTCAAGCTACAGACACTTACTGACCAAATCTTCACTCCATAGTCCATGTATTTATTATTAAACAACTTTAATAATAAAAAATAAACTAAAAAACAGATTATCCAATGAAACGAGAGGAGACATCAATTCCAAAACCTCAGAAATCGATTTGAGGTGAAGCTGACTGTTTAACAGTTGCACAAAGTCAAAGGATAGTAATGCTCATTCAGTTTTTAAATGACTGAAACTGCATAGATTTCACTTCCTGTATTGCCAGTATTGAGCCAGTAATTAATATTTTTTGCAGCGTTATTTCTGGCTGATCTGTCTTGGCATCATGAGTGCACACACAGTAATCCTCTCTGCACCATTTTATGTCTGTCCTACCAAGAGCGCCAAACCATGCACTGCTCTCAGAGCATCGTGGTCTTGGAGTCTTCATGTGTTTGGCTTTGGCTGCCTCAGGATATAGATTCCCTTGGGACTCTTGTCCCAAATATGTGTGTCTATGTGTTTGCATGGGCAACATATGTGCCAACCAGCACATAAGTTTGCCAGCTGGACAGTGGCGGTGAGACCTGTAGCTGCGCTGCCAGAATCCCTCGCTCACATACTCATACCCACACTTGCATGCCCACACAGTAACATGCTGGCACGGTATTGTCCATTTTTCTGCCAGTCGCGGAGATTTGAAATCATGCAATAGGACAGAATGAATAATGCCAAAAACAGCATCAGGGGAAATACAGAAAACTTGCCTGTTTGTGTCGTTGGTCTGTCCCTAGATTACCTAGGATAAGTTAATCCCAGATTGATTACATAATTGTTTTTTAAAGCAATTTAACAACTGTTTATTTGATTTTAAAAAAGTAAACATAGGATTATTCAATCGAGGAATTATTATTCTTGATGTGGCACAATCCCCCATTAATGTGGCTTTTGCAATTGTAGTGGTCATGTAAACTGTGGACTATAACAGCATATAAGAGAGTGAATGCAGTTTTTCATGAAACAAGAATCATCATTTAACAATCGCCTTTGATTCCAGCAGTAAAAATAGATTATTGATTTTTTTTTCTATTTGTTACAACTTTCCAGCTGAACTCAAAGCTGCCATTTTTTCATCACTGTAAGCTGGTTTATTTTTATTTGTTTCATGTATCCAAAATTAACTGGAAGAGTCTATGAGCTGAAATGTTACCTTTTTTTTCTTTTTTTTTACATAAAATTGAAACTATTCAATCATTTTAAGAGCTGAATACCTCAAATTGTCTGTCAAATTAAACACTTAGTGAGTATGAAAAGTGACTCACAGCCTTATATGCAAATTTGCTCACACAAAATACCGAAAAGGTCAGTCGATTACAACCAGTTTACAGAGACCCTTCACTTTTTGGCAGAAAAAGCTTTATAGCTAATTTCTTGAAAAAAGAACTGAAAACTTTAAATAAATAAATACTCTAAATGATTTATGTAAAATTTCAACTTTATTGAAATCCCTTACATACCCAACACAGCTTGTGTGTTTTTCCCCAGTAAGTTTTTTTCTCTTCATTAAATATATAACAAGGTAAATACAAAGCAGAATGTGGTGAAGTGGCAGGGGCTGTTTCAAGCTGTGGAACATTGAGAATTTATAGTAGGCCTATGTCTTTTTGGGGATTCATGTTAGTGTTTCCCCTTCCATTATATTCAGGGGGCCCCCCCAACGACACTAATCATAAGTTGATCATGATTGTGTAAAACAAACTGGTCTGTGCAGAACTTGTCTCTGTTGATGATAGTCATGTGACTATCATATACAAAGTCTACAGTAGGCGGACAGCAGTGTAGCAAAAAAAAAAAAAAATCACTTATATTTGACTGATGTGTTGCCATAGTATTTGGCTCAGGACTTCCCACTAAATGTCAGTCCCCTTCACTTAGTATTTCTGCTGTTTACTTCCTGTGTTTTCTCACCTGTTCTCTTTTCTTCATTTTTTTTTTGTCTGCATTTGTTATCCAACTATCATCCTTCAATAGCTGACACGGTATACTTTGTACTGTTTGTCCTCCCTTACTTTTATACATTGTTATGTCTGTATCTCTTTTACACACCTTGCCATTGTTGTGCTACGTACATCCTCCATCTGTTTCATGCAACCAGGCTTTGCTGTTTCAAGGCTAAAACACAACAGTGAGCACACTTTGCTGTTAGATTTTAGCCATTAATACTTTTTTGCCTCGCTCGTTCGGGTAATGATCTGCAACACTGCTGCTGAGTAAAAGCACTACAATAGATGCTGATAAAACTACTGTTTCTCTGCAGAAACACCATCATCAAATACTTTTTCTGAAATCTCGGCTCTCAAGTCTTCACACTGTAATTGCTTTGATCAGCCTTGTAAAAATAATGCACATTCATTAGTAAAAGTTCTTATTAAGACTTGTTTGTGTGCACACACATTGTTTGTCTTACACCAGCAAACATTTCCTGATGATTAGAGATACTGTGGTTACTCAAGCAGTTCATGTCTGCAAATATGTCTGAATGTGGGAACAAAGCACACCTAAAGGAGGCCATCTGTGACAAAGCTGCAGTGTTTGTACCCATATTGAGTTTAATTACCTCTGCCGAAGTTATGTTTTCGCCAGCGTACATTTGTCCGTCTGTTTGTTAGCAACTGATTAGTTTTAGGGGGTGATCCAGGTCACCATCTGAATCCAGGATTTTTCTTTAACACTAGAACCACCACTATTCCAATACCACCTAAAACTACCAGAGGGGATCATTTTGACCCCTTGCCGACACAGCATTAAAAAAAAAAGAATAAAAAAGATAAGGTGACGTTTTGACGTCAAAACATAGGGGGTACTGGATGGGCTGTTGTTTTTTTTCTTAGGTGAGTGATTCTATCGCTTGGCGGAGATCTGCGCTCTCCGAGTGCCTCTAGTTTCATTTTATTCTTAATGAAAGAAAATATAACCATTTATAAGCTTCAACTTTGGCTCAATGCAAGAAGTTTGGGCCAACCTCTATTGCTGACAAGCTGAATCCTGCTTTTCTGTTATATTTATCTTTCAGATTCTACTCAGACTTTGTTGGATGGATATTTTCATAAATGAATAATTAGAATGCATTATATTATTGTAATATAAGACTGTTCAAAATCTCCGCCTCATATAAAGATAACATTAAAGTGTAATAATGCAGGATTACATTCTCAAAGAACAACAAATGCATTATTCTTTAGAGTATTCAGACTTTACTTCAGACATTACTTGAAAGAAAGTGCTAAAATATCCTGCAACAATGCAACATGTATGATATGAAGCATGCAAACAAACACTAATAACTTTAAACAAATATTCCAGTTAAATATTGTTAACTTTTGCCTTTGAGTCATTCATTTTTTAACAAATTCAAAAACTACCTGTCCATTCTTGTCAGTACTGAAAATTTTTGTTAACTGGAGTTTTATATTAGTTGTGTTGTGCCTTTTATTTGCCCCAGGTTTTAAACAAAGTTCATAATCGTTAGCGTTGGCAACCTCTGTCCTCTAATAAAAAGCGATCACAACAGATTGTGGAGGTAGCCTTATTTTTCCCAACTGTCTCTCTGCATTCATAAACATAAAACACCCATTAAACTCAATGTAATCATCACTTCATTTGGCACACGATTGCATTATGTGCATGCGAGGCATAACGTGAGTCCTGCCCACAGTAAAACTCAATCGCGGAAGACAGAAGCAAAAGAAGCAGAAATATCAGAAAAGTGTTTTCAGCTGAGGGACACATTGGACAGGCATAGCCAGGACATGTGGACAACCATGTGGGCTCACAGTTACACATGCAGTCAAACTATAAAGTCATGAGTTAATCTAACATTTATATTTTGGACTTTGGAGCAAAACTGAAGCAGTGAAATCATGAAAACTTTATGCAGAAAGGTTGGAGCCATGACCCTTACTGCAATGAGATGACTACACTGTCACCACTGTGCTGCGTCCATGTCGCCAAGGGAATGCCCTGTATGTTTCAGGTGGAAACGGTCTAGCATAGCTTGCAGTGGAAAATTAAGAACAGTTTTCTAAGCAGCAGTGCGGCATCAGGCAATCAAATGAGTTATCTGTCTGATAATTCAGACTGACGATAATTCCTAACATCATGCCCACCCACCTTCAAGCATTGTGTGCTTGACAAATATATTGGTGGAAAAAGTTTGTGAAACAGACATTATCAAAGTTATTAAAAAGAAGATGGTCAGAATGTGATGGAAGGGAACTTTGGCACTTGCAGTTAAATAGACAGCATCCCTTTAAAAAAAAAAAAAAAATCCAAAAACTGACCAGTTTGACACAGTTTATTTTTTCTTCATCTGGTTTTTATTTTAAAGCAACATGATTGGAAATAACACATCTATGAGTTTGTGGATGTTGTGTCCTTTCTGCAACCCTCTGTGCTTCTGTGAGCTTTAAATGAACTGCTGTTTATCTTGTGTGCACACTGAATGTCTTGCATCAATATATACTGAGACACAGGTGGCTGAATGTTCTTACATGTTGAGGAGATTCTTTAGATGCCAATAATCCCCTGATCCATAAGGCGCAAAGACAATCATACGCCACCAGGATTGAACACAGCCTTTACCCCTTATGATTTCCTCAATCCTCAATAATGATTCCAGGAAGGAGAAGCAAAATAAAGGAGGAGGACACTAGCAAAAAAGACAAGAAGAGATGATGAGAAAATCAAAAATATTTTAGTTTCCTTATTTATTTTTTCCCTCCCTTCTTTCCTTTTCTCATTCTCCTCCTTCCATCAAAACTATTTTCTCTTCCAAGCTGAAAGAATAGGAATGATGGTCTGGGCTTGGTAGAGGTACTTATGAGAGGTGGACAGAGTGGGCAGGCTGATAAGATTCAGAAGGGAGAAAGTCTCTGTTGTTACAGGGTCCGCCAGTGGGATGCAGGGAGAGAAGAACATTATTTCCCTTCCTTTTTTTTTCTCCTATTGCTCTACTTTCTTGTCTTGTCTTTTGTCTTGTCCTCTTTCATTCCCTGCACTTCCTGAAGCCAAAGAATAAACTCAATTATAAACTCAGAACTTCTCTCAGAAATCTGACCTTGGCGCTGCTTCAGTTGTCACTTAAGTAACATGAAGGCTCAAAAACTGTTGGAACAGGACTGCTGATTAACAGCCAGCCTGTTGTGTGGTTTTCATGGTCAGATGGCCTGTCCAGTGACTCTGTAATGACACAGCCATGTGCATGCAGGAAGACTTTCAAGATTGAGGAACAAAACTTTTTATGTGACCGACTCCTAATTGGATCAAATTAGATGTTTATTGGTTGAGATTCTCAGCATCTTTGCTTTAATCTGGTGGTGAGAAATTGTACATTTAATCTTAGTCTTCTTTTAATGCACTGTGCAGAAATATGCAAAATACAGTGTTAGATGAAAAAATAAATTTTTTGTTGACCGAAACCTGTGCAACGAATTTAAGTTTTACCATTGCAAACCTGTTAAAAATGATTTCATTTTTAAATTGAGCCCATCATAAGGAGTTGAAGATATAACCTTGGCGCTGGTATACGATTCAGTTCATGTAGATGCTAACAAGAAGTTAATATTGATAGGTCTTGTGTTTGTAACAGTGGCAATATGTTTGTTCACAACTTTCAGCCTTTTACTCCTTCTGTGGTTGACACAGATAATACACACATTAATACAACCCAATGATGTAGCAATTTATATGGAACCCCAGATGAATTAGCCTGAATGCATATGGTCTTATGGGTTTCAGCAGATTGATCTGTTATAAACAGTAACCAGTGGAGCTATGAGAGCCTAGCAGTGACAGGGAGGCAGGCCAAGGTTTGAAAGCTCTGTGTAATAATTCATCAATCTTTCAGCTTTGATTTATGAGTTATGTCATGAGGAGAGCAGAATAAATCAACAACATGAGACAGGAGGAAAGAAAGAGAGGGGGGAAAAAACCAACAGTAGGTGATTGGATGCCAAGTCACACAAAGAACAAAAAAAAACCAATCTTTATCCTGTTTTGATTTTCTTCTTACTGAGTCTGACCCAGGCTGAATCAGAATCTCAAAAAAGCCCACTGGCTGTTTGTGTGTGTATGTATGTATGTATGTATGTGTATGTGTGTGTGTGTGATATTTAAAGTGGTTACAGCCTCAGGTGTGTTCATACTTAATTGTGTCAGTACATGTACAGCTAACCTCATAGCTCAAAGTTTTAGCTCATTATTTTTGCAAGGAGGGAAATTTATAACATTCGTGTGTATCTTTGTATGACTGTGTATATTGGAGATAAAGCAGTGATGTATCCCCCAAAGTGCAGCAGGTGTCCTAGATAAAGCAATCAAGCAGTGTGATTATAATGTACGACTTCATATTACCACATAGATATGCATGTGATTTCATGTGTGTGTGCGTGTGTGTGTGTGTGCATCTGTGTGTTGGATAATTGAACCGCTATTCACAGAAATCACATTACAGCTCTCATTTAACATTTTGTCTCTCTACCATCATTAGCTCAAACCCACATTCTTCCTTTATTCTTCTACTCGAAACATGCACATTGTCTTGCTGTCTCTTCTTTATAGCACACACACACACAGACACACTTTTAGTATCATTTTATATCCTCTACATGTGTCAGACCAACACAGTCCTGCACACAATTGTTTAAAGGTTCCCTTTACCTGCAAGCTTATGGATTCTGCTACTTGATGTTGTTTTATGCTTCTCTACTTCTTTTTCTCAGCTTTGGATAGAGGGTAACTCTTCCCTTAGTTAATAGTTAGCTGAGTTACACATCTCCTGGCTAAAAGGTATAGCCCACAGAGTCTTTATGGTCTCAGCAAGAGATAGTTTAAGGATGTAGAATATTCAGTTGGTGTATTTTAACAATACAAAAACACAGGTCTGGCCCTTAAACACTTACTTTTTTCTTTTTGTCCAAAAATAGCATTATTGATACCATTCTTAGTAAGACAAATATTTATACATTTCCTTTCAAGCCTAGTTTTTAATCCAGCTAAGGAATGCTGGTGAGAATTTTTTTGTACTTCCAGAAAAATCTGATATCTACTGTTTCTACAAAGAAAACACAGTTTTATGACAGGTAAGGAGCCTTGCCTGCTGCAGTGAGAACACACAATGTTCTCACTGCCTTGCTTTGGATTTACAGTATATCTTGCTCTGAATGAAGCATAACCTACTGTGGAAGTCTTATATGGGTTATTGTCACAGTTGTATGTTTACCGCCTTCTAAGCTGGTATAGAGAGCTTTTATTTAACTAAATAAAAGTCAGGGAGCTGCATCAGCACGCAGCTCAACTAAGCTCATGAAAAAAAAGCTTTACAGTAAGAAACGTCAGGACAGTGAACCTGAGCACAAAGGCCTGGAATTACATCAAATAAACTGTCAGAAGACAAATAAAAACTATATAAGTGTATACAAAAAAAGGTATTTATAAAAAAAATGTAGCAGGTTATGAATACATAACACAAAGAGAACATTTTTTTACCAAATAAATCATGAAGTAAGGCTTACTAAGGTGAAGAAGAAAAAGTAAAATAAGTGCTGAAGTTGGCTAAACAACATGAAAATCCAAATTCTAAGTGTTAAGTGTTAATGTACTGTAATTAGTTTCATGGTTCATTTTAAATGGGGTTGGAGTAAATCATTTTCAATGTACAAAGATCAGTTTAAATGTTGGACGGATCTATGAGGATAATCTGGTGGGGTTTTGACCAATCTTGCGAGGTCTCATCACCACTACACAACTAAAAACGTCTTTTGTGCGTTCAAATTAATCAATGTTACCGCTGATAGTGAAATAAAGTTTTTAAAAAATTGTAAAAAAAACAAAAAAAAAACCCCACAATTTTTAAAATGCACATTTCTGTGCTTGATTATGCTCCGAAACAAAATCCCCGATACAACACAAAACCTCCATGCACAATTACTTTCTCATCATTAGAAGAGAGAGAAGAAGGGGAAAGAAAAACGAGACATCAAGATGGAGAGGATGGAGAGTGACGGGCAGAAATGGTGAGAGGAGATAAATGTTAGAAAACAATTTGCATTCAGCTCTTGTGATGTGATAAAGAGGCATGTTATTAACATGTAACCTTGTTGTAATTTATCACACTCCTCGCCTGCACGGTGAATAGTGGAGTAGACTTTTCAACACAAAGTGGATTATCTTCTCTAGGTGCCTCATCCCTCCCTTCTGCCGAGCCGTAAAATAGAGTAAATGATGAGTGATCACTTGCATATAGGGCAACACAAACTAGTGAATGCCAAAGGTGAATTTTTTATGGTACTTTTAATATGCTCTTGGAAAGCAATGTACATCATCTCCATGTTCATTGTTGCTATATATCTTTAAATGTATCAAAGCATGAGGCAGATGCTGATTTATACTTTCATACTAAGAAATTGAGTGTGTGAGTAAATATCAGGAAAGCTCTACTACAGCACATTTTTTTCAACAAGTGAATTGTATAAATTTCTAAAATTGACATTCCAAGAGGTATATTATGTGGATGCAAACATTGAATGGACACATTCTGAATGCCTAAAATGCCCATGCAGGGAGGCTGAAGTGTCTCCTCCCTTCCCACAACCCTCACAGAAGGCTTTCAGCCTAATAAATAGATGCAGTCACATGTCATCACTCACAAAGTCATGGCCAGAAGGTACTCTTCTCCACATCCTCATAGGTTCAGCTGGCTGTTATCATCAATTATAATACTCACTGTCTGCCCCTGGGTGTGAACCCAAAACACGATCGTTTAGTTGTCTTAACAATTCCCCTTGACTTCATCCCATCCTTTGCTGTCCACTTCAGAGGAAACTGCTGGATAATCCTTAATTAAAACCCTTGAATGAAAGTTAAACACCAACTATCCCATATTAGATACTGCAGCTCAATGCTGGATTCAGACTTGAGGTGCTAACTTTAATGCCACCTACTGTGCCCTGATTTCTGAAAGCAGATCACCTCATTGTACTTTTAGTTTATCACTACTTCTGCTTCTAGTAAGAATGGTACCTTCTGGTACCATTGAAATGATAACATAAAATCAAAGGAATAATAACCGCAGGGCAAGCACTTAATATTAGCTTGGTTGCTTGAAATATACATCATCCTTCAGCGCTGGCGTTTTGGATCTTTAAGAACAGGTCAGAAATGCATTGTTTTCTTTCTGTGTCCGGAAACTAGCTCTTGGTGTTCCATGATGTTTTGTACCGTTTTGGCTGCAGGTACATATTTTGATGTCTTCGGGAGCTTTTATGGTTGTTGTATGTGGGTTTGGCTCATATAAATAAGTGGGGCCATTTTCATCATAATGAGGAACATGTCACCCACTGTGACAGTATGACTCATTTATTTATCTTTTTTGTTCTTAGACAACAGTGGAGCTTTGTGTCACAGATGAGTGAGCATTATTAATCTTTGGAAACACAAACAGTACATCTTAATGGGATGAATTCATTGTAGTGATTTTGGTTTTATAAATACAGAACATCACCCGTCTTATCTTTTAAAATTACTTGAAGAGCCTTTGCTTTTTGTGTCTAATAAAGTCAAACAAAAATAATGATTCTTGATGATAAGGCAGCTCAAATAATTCCTTATGTAGTTTTAACTGAGTAATACATTATGTTTTATTTTTCTAAATGGTGCTAAACAAGTTAGCAAGGCTAGTTGGTCCTATGTCCGACAGTGGGGAAAAACATGGACTAATGAGTGACATTTTCAGGGCTCAGAGTCTGGCTTGGTAAATTGGGGGTTATGGTTTCAGGCCTCTGGTTAGAGTCCAACTGCAAAGCTTGCTCTTTTTTTTCTTTTCTTTTTTTAATAATGCTGGTTTTCAGAGTGAGGGGGATGTTTTTGTCATCCGGGTCAGAGATTTAAAGCATACCTCCCCTTTAAAATTAATCTGATTGCAGAAATTTGAACACAAAATGCACAAAAATATTCATAGATTGTATTGGATCTGTCAGAAGTGAAAGGAATGATGAACAGATTTATGCTGTGGCTTTATTTCTGATCAGCATAATTACCTTTCATGTTGTGTTTTTCTTTAGTGTCTTCAAAGTCTTTGTTGATTTTTTTCGAGCAATATATGCTTTCCAAAGCCTGCGCATGTTACTAAATGCTACATTATTTGCAGCGTATCCCTGGAAACAATTTTTACTGCACACATTGCTTTGATACATGTATGGTGTTGCTTTGAAGCTAAAATCTCTCTATGCATCCCTTGTGTCCTCTCTTGCTTTTATTCCTTTCCTCATTTACTTTCTTCCCCCTCTTTTCTCTGTTGCTCTCTATTTTTCACTGACGTTTTCCTCTTTTTTTTTGTTTCTTTTCTTTCTCAGTGGGACGTTTGTTGATCGAGTTCAGTTCCCAAATGACGATGGAACGAGTGCAGAAAGAAAACCCCAACGTCACAGAGGGAGGCCGATACACCCCACCCGACTGTCGACCAAGATGGAAGGTCTGTGTTTGCATCTCTGTCTCTATATCTTACATGCATAAAACATTTTAACAGAAAACAACTTTTGCCGGAACACAAAAGATGAGACAACTTGATCAATAACAAGTTAATCAGAGTAACTTAAAACTGACTAAAAACAGACTCAGTTTTAAGTTTTCACAATATTATAAGACAATAAGGAAATAACTAAATGGTCAAGTTAATTTGAATTGAAGCAATTAAAAAGTTGATCAGTTGAGTTAAGTTTTTGAATATTCATGAAACAACAACATATTAGTTTAATATCATTGAATATTAATTTGTGTTTTGAAATAGAAGAAAAAAGATGATCTCATAATTGCTGAATAATTAGTAAATATTAAAACAATTATTTAAGAGTTTTGATCACATCTTAAACTGAGTGCAAACCTTGAACTTGTGTTTCACTACAGAACATTAATTTCTGGAGTATAATCATACAGACGGAGTGAAAAAAAAAACATTATTTTAATAATGATTATCTGCACAAACTCACAGATGAACAATTTTAAGTGATTCACTTTTCCTGGTTATGTATTTTAATTGCTTAAAAAAAAAAGGTTTTTAAACTGACCGACTAGGGATAGGATTTGTTCATATTTTTCACAGTGGATGACAGAAAACAAACAGGTAATTATGTGAAATTGGCCTCGTTGTTTAGGTTGCCATCATCATCCCGTTTCGTCATAGAGAAAATCACCTGAAGTACTGGCTCCATTACCTTCACCCTATCCTTAGACGGCAGAAGATTGACTACGGCATCTACATCATCAACCAGGTAGACGAACTGAAACTCTGATGCTGTTATGCAACACAGTAAGAGTCTGATCAGGCCTGCAAAGAATGTATGTGTGAATTTTTATTAGTTTATATGCGAGAGTTGTGTGCGTATGTGAGCGTTGATTTTATGTGTATGTGGAAATGATTATAGTAATATAAGCCTGATTTCAGAGGTGTGTGAGAGTTACACATGCATTCTCTCACCTCATAGTTATTGACAAAACATTAGTGGTGAAGTTAGAATTGTCTCTGTAACAGTCAGCATGCCAACACAATCAGGACTTCATACATCAGAGTGTCTGAGGTAACAGAAAAGGCACCTGGCTGAATCTTTACATCACAACAATCCAAACTCAAAATGCAGAAAAATAGCAAATCCAAGCATTTCTGCATCTCTGCTTTACTATTTAATTAACAGTTTATTAACAATCAAAGTTGTTGGTGGTCTTCTTTTCATTGAATGATTAACAGACTAATTGTAATTTCTGGATTTTTATGTTACACATGAAAATGTAGACAGTGCACTTTGAAAATCACTGGCTTTCTTCAGCTCAGAAAGAGTTGAATAGTAGTTATTTCATGATAAGCAGTGTTGCAGATGTAAAAAATCTCTCTCCTCTCAGCTGAAACAACATTCTGACAAGAACCAGTCATGAACCAGATCTGTCAGCTCATATTAAGTCTTAGGTGTTATGAAAGAATAATGTGAGAACTGCACCCATTGTCAGGTTGTTTTAATTCTTTAATACAAAAGAAAAAACAAATACAAACATCCATTACTGCAAGATGAAACTCAGAAAGTGGGTGCATAAACTCTTAAAAACCAACCTCCCCCTCTCGTCTTTATAACTTCTTTAACTTGCTCTTAAAAGTGAAACATAACATCATCTGCAGAGTAAATCTGCTCTCTCTCTCTCTCTCTCTCTCTCTCTCTCTCTCTCTCTCTTTCTGTCTCTCTCTCTCTCTTATTCTATAAGACTCAGATCAGCAGAGGATTAAAAAAAATATTATGAAAGTGTGTGAGATTTCCATGCTGCGTTAAGCAAGAATTCCTCTTCTTCTACATTATGGGTAATGAGATCTCCTTTCTGCCCCTTCACATCCCTGTGGGCTTTGCACAGCGCCTTAATCACTCCCCCTGTGGAACAGAACTTCGGGTCCGCCTGCCCCGCTGTGCTACTCTTCTTGATGTGGCCATGTTACAGCGTCATATATCTTACTACTTTTTCTTTCACTTATGCACATTCAAACATAAGCGTACATAGTCGTCTCTGCATCTTTCTATCTCAAAAGTAAAGTTGTTCCTGAGGGTAAGAGCCTGACCTCCTCTTTTCCCTTCAACTCATGTCTCACTGAGAACCTCAGTACAACAAAATCATCTTCAGTTTCAAGGACTCTAGCTCACTGACAGGTCTTCATACTGTGTAGCTTAAAGGCCCATTTCTGCTCGACGCAGAAGACGGATACACAGACGGATGGACAGTTTCGTCCGTCTCCTGCGTTGGGTATGTGCATAATTCAGTGCGTTTTAAGGGTCCTTGCGGATCCGTTGCTCGAAGACAGAGCAATACCACCGGAAATCGCAGGGTGGTGCTGAGCAGAAACAAACCAGAAGAAAAAGAAAAGGAACGGGAAGGAAAAAATGCAGAAGAAGAATGAAGACGAGGACAACTGTAGAAATTGCGCAAACTTTTGAAGAAAGGCTATGCGAATGTTCAGGGCGTGTTAGGTGGTTAGAAACAACATTATAGCGGCACATTACCGCCACCAACCAATGTCTGACACTAACGTCGTATCGCAGGAGTTAACCTGCATGTTAGGTGACTTGATTCAGATAAACTAAGGATGGAAAATGAATGAATGAAAAACAACTACAAAAAACCCCATATCATTCCTAATTATAGTTGGAACCTTGAAAGCCATTTTCAAATATAAAGGATTTGAGATGTCATTTAACAGGCAATACTAAAGGTTCAGCCAGGCTGGAAAAGTTAATCGAAGCCAAAGAGACCGGTTAGAGCCAGTAAGAACGAAAAGAAAAGGGAAAAATTAAAAGGGGAATGGCGAAAGAATGGAAATCAAAGAAAAAGGAAGAAAGAAGGAAAGTTGCAGATGAGACAGCAAACAAAGCAGTATTACCGGAAATCGTAGTGGCAGTGCTGCACATATAGGTTCCTTGAGACCAGCAAAAGAAAAATGAAGCCACAATGTATTAAATGGCTGCACAGCCCAACGCTGTCTACTATCCTACCGTCGTTTTATGTGTCTTTGTAAGAATGTACATGATCACGATCTCCTCCATCATGTTTGCTATTGTATATTGCGATTGAAACTGATGATGGATCTCCAAAGTGAATGCTGGTCTCTACACTGCCGTCTAATGGAGGTATTGCTTAACCATGCCAACGTAAGGAAGGCATGAGAAGTATATGGGCAACGGCAATGTTTAAAATGAACGCACTTATTTTCGTACATAAAGGGAGCATAAATGAGCCCTTAATACGAGAAAGAAACAAAGAAACAAAGAAACAAAGAAAGAAAAAAGAAAGAAACAAAGAAAGAGAGAAATAACAGGGATTTTGTGCCTTGCTCAAGAGCAGCTTTGCAGTGCAGTTAAGTCATCAGTCCTGCCATTGAAAGACTGTCTATTGAACAAGCAGTCTGCCCCACACTCCTGTTGCAGATCTGCCAACAAAACTGATGTAATATCATGTTACAAGGTAGATACATTATTTCCTCAGCAGTGTCTGAAGCTCTGTCACCTCCACTTCAAACAGACACCGATTCACTGCCTGGCTGCAATTATCTGTAAAACCATAAGCTTTCGCTCCTCTGCAACTTAGAAGTTCAGAGTGTGCTCCGTTTGAAGTGTAAATGATTAGTTTTCATGTATTTTTAAAGCATATTTGAACTTGTTGAGATACAGAACAACTCTTGGTGTAAGCAGCTTGTGCTGCGAGGTTAATTTCTTCCTCCTAAAGACCACCACTGAATTATACACCACCGATGAATACATGTCAATGACAGAGGATAGTCCAACCTGAAAAACAGTCTTTTGAATATGTCAAATAGGACTAACTGAACAGGACAGTTTTTTTTTTTTTTTTAGAGTTATTAATTTACTCAAACCTTCCTCTAAAGAGATCATTCCAGATGCTTAAACACTTGACTTACCAGTCAAGCTAACGGCAAGTCAGATAAGAGGAGAGTGAAGAAGGTGGGTATTAAAAAAGGATGGACGGGACAGCAGACTGAGAGGAGTCAAATCAAAGAGACAGAGGTGGGATTTTGATGAGAAGAGGTCTTGATGTATCTGACACGATCTGTGATTAAATCTTTACACCAGCCAACACTTTCCAAGAGGACGGTGGAGAGCACTTTTCTATCGTGCTCGCTCGAGTGTTAAATGAGTGAAAGTCGGGAACCTTTTAACACAGAGTTACTGGAGGGGGATGGAGGTGGCGCGTCTGCACACAGTGTGTGTGTGTGTGTGTGGTTGGGAGTAGTAGGCGGTGGGGGTAAGTATTGATAATTTTCTCCCCCTCCAGTCTCATCATGGCTAACAGATAATGACTGTCATGTCCTTACAGTTAAAACAGGCTTTTGTGAAAATTAGGGTCCATGGAGATCTAAAAATACATGTGCTGCTGCTACACCTGAATGTAAAACACACATGCACTCAAGAATACCAGTCCCTCCCACACCAATTATACCTGAGACGCTTGCCAAGTATTAAAGGCTGCCTAAGTGACTTTATATTAACAAAGACTGTAAAGAACTTGAAAGAACAGCTGCAAAAATAAAATAAATTAAATAAGCCCGAATCTGCACATTCAGATGCATTCATTTAAGTAAGGTCATCTTGATGCAGAGTTACTGGTAATGGGGATGGTAATGTTTTCATTCTCAAGCCGAGTAACCAATGAACCGATTGAAAGGTCAAAGACTCTATCAGGTGATCAGCTTAGATAGGACAAGGCAGGACCATCCCTGCATGCCTGACATGATGACATCAACTAGATGTCCCTTAAGCCTTGAAGGTTTGAATCTTTTTTCGTTACAATTGTAAGGAAAGCTTCATGAGGCTTCACTTGCCCATCACTACTTTTATTCAATTATTTGACCAGATACTGCTTTGCAAAGAATAGCACACAACTTATGATAAGAAACACTTTAAATGAGGAATTTGATGAAACTAGAAAATAATTTCTAATTAGCCTTTTTTTTTTGCTTGTAGCTTCTTAGAATATTAATTTCAGTTCTTTACTTCATTATTGTAGTGCTGAATTATACTGTAAGCCCTGTTGGATAATAATAATAATAATCCATACAGAGTCATAGCAGCAAATGATCAGATCCGGTAGGAACTTGTCATTGCTTCAGTTATAAACATGTTTTTTCTGCTTGTACCCAACTGGCCACTTTCAAGCAGCTATCATCTCAGTCTGAAAAGTGGCACTGCTGCCAGTGAGGTACACTGAGTAGGCGTTGCAGTGGGATCATGCGAAAAGCGATATAGCAACCTTGCTGTTCTGCCCTGCTGCTCTGTGTCCTCACTGCCGAGGACCAGGGCCAGTGTTTGTTTGCTGGCCATCGGGCTCATTGTGTAAACTGGAGAAAAGCCCAGAAAGAAGCAGAGAGGAAGAGCAGAAAACAAATTAATGAATAAAACAGGTGAGGAAAAACGGAGGTGAATAGCACAAATATCACAGGTGATGGAGTAAGAACCATCTGTTGTTGGTATTTTTCACAAGAGTTTAAGTCCAAAGGTGATTTATTAACTATAATACTCTACCAAAATAGGTATGTAAATGGAAACAGTTATTTAATGTTGTGTATTTACTAATTCATTTCTTTATTTAATCATGAAAGAAATCCACATCCTTTACATGGTTCTAATACAAAATATATTTTACCTGAATTTGCTTGTTATACAAGCTTTCTCCTTATCTGCTTCTGCACCCTGCCTTGTTCTCTGAGTTACTTTTTACTTCCTTTTCTTTTGTATCTTGTAGCTTCTTTGTCTTTTTATTTTTATAAAAAAAACAGAAAAACATGGTGTTGTTCATGTATGTCCTCTTAAGCTAAACTTCCAAGCTCCTGTCGATAATATTTAGTGAAATCTTTTGGCAGAAATGCCATAAGATATCCATTTCTATATTTTCATTACTGGAAAACAGTGTGGAAAAAAAATATCCCAGTGTTTTCTACTATAGAACAAGTTATTTATATTCAAGGCTGTTCTCCATCATGTTGTACTACAGAATGCCTGAAGGGACAAACCAAATTTGGGTTTTACATGGTTCATGTTATTTGGTAATAGGTGGCTGTTGATTGCATTTTACAGTCTGTCCTTCTAGATGGTATTAAACTATTCAGTGAATATTTAATATAGCAACTATTTTTATTTTTAACTGTTACAATCCCCCCCAAATTTCTGAGCCTCTGATTTAATCTTTGGCAACACATTATATTTCAGAATTTTTAAAATTCTTTTTGGATTTTCTTTTCCTTCAGTTTGAACTTCAATTAAAACCACATGTGAAAATATCATGAAAATGTCCAGTGAAAATACATCATCCTTACGGATAGAAAAGTCAGATAAAATCAAAGTAAAATCAATTTAAAGTAATTTTTCTGAAGAACAGCACTTTTTATCTGTCACTGGACAACTGGTTGGATACAGAAATGTTTGCCCTTCCAATGCACCCATCCACAATTTGTTCTTAGTCTTCAGGTCAGCTCCTGTTATTGTCCAGCTCTGAGTGGATACCAAAAAATCAAAAGGGATTAAACTGGGTTTCCGTCTGTATTGGTCTGAGCTTTATGGTAAAGGTCAGTTTAAGGCCCACCGGGCTGTGTCCTGGTAATGGCCAAACAGGAAGCTGCTTTGTAAGTGTGTATGTATGTGTGTGTGTGAGAAAGAGAGAGATCAGAGTGGAGTTTGATATCCTGATGACCTTTGTTGTTTACTTTCATCCATATCAACCATTTTTCTTTTTTTGAATATGAATTTTCCTTTGATATTTGTAGTATTTATAGCTCATTTTTCTTACTATATGTCCTATAACACATTAAAAACGTGCTATGGACATGTTGTATGTATTTTTATTCATTTATTTAATCACTGCTAATATATATGAGCAAGTAATTTTTATCTTGTGAAATATTTTATTAGAATTTTTCATTAGATATATTCATATCTGCAGATAATTTAATGGGAAACCTATTGGAAAACATGTAAACACCTACAAAAGTATTCCTTAGTTTTTATCTTTATTTTGTTTATGTGTTTGCTCAAAATCCTTAATTTGGACAAGATATCTTTATATTCATTTGATCATATCATCATTGATACTCATGAATATAGTTATCAACCAAACAGCAAAAATGTTCTCAAATTCTCAAAGTATCTTGGATAATCACATGGCACAATGCTTCTTTAATTATTTTATGAACATTGCAATAGCTGGAAATTAAGGCTCTTTCCCATACTGGGTCATTTCACACAGACCCCAGTTATGAAATTACAATCTAGTGTAATGTTAATAAGTTGTCTAAAATCATCATGCAGTCATAGTGCATAAAATAAGATCTGTTTCGATTATAGTCATATTGCTGTTGAATACTCCACACATCCATCCCACGAACAAAGGATGTACAATCAATGTAACCTCTTATTTTCTCTTGGTGTTATCTCCTCTATTATTCTCGTGAAAGATGTGACAAAGCCGATTTAATTGTAACATTCATTATTTACTCATCTACTTTGAATGGGTGCAGATGTGGCCAGAAAATTTAGATATAACCCTCTCTGCGCATATATACACATTTCTTCATTCAGTCTCATTTTCAGTCTCTTTCCATTTCACAAAGAATATTTGCCATACATGGTTGACATCTTCTGTAACCAGAAACTGCAAAAGTTGAAAAGAAAAAAGGAGAATAAGGGAATTTGGTTTCAGTTGACCTTAGAATAAGATATTGATCTGATGAACAACAGCTCTTTTCCTTATCCCTCCCCCACCATGTCCCAGCAGCCTCTTGTGTTGTAGTGCTGGCTAGAGTGCTGTTACTGTTTTGTAGAGGAACTTTAGTTAAATAGTGTTCTCTCAAGCCCTATACCATCAACCCATTAAGTCCCAGGTGCAAAGTTGCAGCTTGTTCTGTGATGAATTATGAATTTTGCTGAAAACTTTCCCTCTCCTCTCCAAGTTTTCAAAGAAGAAAAGAGAAGAGAGATTTTGTTTTGCGCCTCTCGCCTTGTTCCAGTCACGCATCCGATGTCAGAACAGCAGCAATAAACTGTCCCAAGCTTGTTTTAATTTAGTTAATATTAAACCTTATGACTGACCTTATGACTGATATTGTCATCTTTACTGAAACTCTCTAATTTATACAGTAGTATCACATAATGTACATAGAGCAGCAGTATTTTTCTTCAATCTTTTTAATCCTAAACATTTAAATAAGTACATTGGGATATTGATTAAAAAGAAAAAGGAATGCATGTAGAAATTTATAATACATTTTCCAGCATACATAAAATGTAGGAATAAATGAATAATTAATATGTAAATAAATAAAACTTTCATATCGTTGTCTGCCACAAAATGCAGTAATTACTGACACAAATGCTTCACAATTTCAACTTTCTACACTATCATTATGAGTTAGTAATTATTGCTTGTCAATCTTAAGTAGAATAGCAAAAGTAATTGCATTTAAACAGAGGACATAATTTTCCAAAACATAAACTATAACCCCAATTCCAAAAAAGTTGGGATGCTTTGTAAATATATAAATAAAAACTAAATGCAATAATTAACAAATCTCATGAACACATATCTTATCCCCAGTAGAACCGAAACCATGTCAGATGTTGAAAATATTAGCTCATTTGGAATTTGATTGCATTATCACAGTTGCCCTGCAGCTCTAGGTCAGGTTGGACTGGATGTTAAACCTGTGGCATTGGCATCTGGATGAGATTGTTGTCTTATGTAGCAGTATAAGACTTAAAACTTTCATTCCTCACTATGGATTTATGTGCAAATATATAGAGTCCTGTTAGCATATTTAACGTCGTCTTGGCTAAGTTAACTGTTGCTGTCCCAGTTAGTGAAAATCTTCACCCTGGAGGGTTTTTCCAAAATGTTTGGGTCCACTGCCTTAAAACACATTTTACAGATGGACAATAGGTATACACATATAGAAAAAGCTGCGTTGTCAAAATACCCTTGTTTATGTGTACACGCAGCTTCAGTCAGCTCAGCTCATTGCTAACTACATTATGTAAAATAACCTCTTTTCAGCCTCTGATTGCCTCATTGTCTTTTCACATTTTAATTGTGATTTCTTACAATTTGCTCAATTTTACATGTTTATTTTTGTTTTGTGGTCTGGACTTTTTGTGTTCTTCTGGTTCGTTTCCCTGGTATGTTTTTGTACTAGTGCAAATATGTGTAACTTTCATAATTAACTGATTATTCATTTTTGTCTTTTGAAACAGTTTTGATCATCTGTACTCTGAAATGTTTTCGTAGATCCCTTTATTTTGAATTATCCAAAGAAATGTGACTTTCCTTTTTCACTCTTTGACAGTCAGTGGTAACAAGAATACTTAAGATATTTATTTTGGTCATGTGCTTAACTTCAAATCAGCATGGTGGTTGATAACAGCACATACCACACTTATGATCCACACATAACATTTCTAAAGTACTTCATTAGGTGATCCTGTCTGTCTATTTATGAAGCTCATTTCTAATCTGAATGCAAGTACACACAGTCACGATTCTAAATAAAGTGGCTGTCAAGAGCAAGATGTTCAGACACTTAAGATATAAGGAAAAAGAACATCCTTGCTGCATGGTATTTGATGTTTGTTACTTCACTTCCACGTTTTATACACAGTTAACTTGTTCTTTACAATTTTATTGTCTGGAAGAGACAGAGTTCCATCGAGTCTCAAAAATAAATCCAGTGCTTCACATAGACCTAAGAAAATAGTATAAGAAGTGGCTGTACAAAGAACTGGTATACTTAGGTCAACCCATAAGCAGACTGCATGATTCATGTGTCTACATCATCTGCTGAGTCCTCCTTAGCAGAGTTTAAGGAAAACATAAAAAGAGTAAATGTGAGTTAGGCATTTTTAGTGTTAGATGTGTTAGGAGAGGAGGCGTTCTAAGAAGATATGAGTCCAAGAGCTTCTTAAAAAGGTAGAGACTGACACTCCTGTCCTGATAGCATTTAGCTGCTCATTTCACCATCATGAAACCACAAATGAGAAAAGTTTGCACTGAGACTATCTTGTGCAATGAATTGCCAGTACCAGATATTGCTCCTGGGGCAATGGAGTTTGATTAGTGATGGATCAACAAGTGCCCTTTCTGCTTAATCAGACACCAAATGTACCACCGTGCTTTGGACCATTGTACAGTTTTCTCTGTGGGAAACCGTTAAAAGAGTATTGTCGTGGTCACAGCATGAAACAACCATGCCATTGAACTCCATTTCTGTTGACATTTGCAACCTTTGAGTCTCTTACATCATCACTGCTCATGTTTATTTTAGTCTCTCCTCCTTGGAAGTGTATCAAGCTTGGCTTTATAAGTACACGGAGAGATACTGCTAAAGGCTTGTGGCACACCCAACTGCCTCCTAAAACAGGTTACCAATGTTTGCAAGGTCATTATAAAAGAGGTAGGAACCTTACAGTAGCTCCTGTATCCTTGACTCCTGGTAGCTTGACTAAACTGGGGATGTGTCCTTAAGGATTCTATTGATCACTTTGCCAAGGCTCTTTGGTGACCTTTAAGAGAGAGTTGTAGACAGTCTGATGCAAACTTGGACCTTGTTAAATGAAAAAATTGAAAAGAAAGGAAATGTGAAATGCAAAATATGCGCCATGGTTCGAAGCAAAACTAAGACAGACCAGTAGGTGAGTTTCATGATTTCTTTGAATTCTCTGACTTGAATTCTTTGACGCTTCACTCTGTGGCACCTACAGGGTAGATGGTAAACTTGTGCCACTGGAGGCCATTAATATGAAAGTTGCGACAATGCCGGCTTGGGAATTTCACCCAAGAAATATTATTTACCACTCTGAAAAGACCCTCTGGTTCGTTATACTAAAAAAGTAGAGACCTTTACCATGAAGATAAGCAAAATTTGAATACAATTAAAAAACAACAAGATTAAAAATGGCAGCTGAGGCTTACTCATGGGGAGGCAGGGTAGCTGCCGGTAGCAGCAGCAGCAGCAGTCCAGGCCTACAGATTGTGAGAGGCATCAGGCAGCGCTACTGCCACTTACCTCTTACATTAAGCAGGCCGCACCCTAATTGACCAACATGGATTGGACACAAGGTCCTACTACACGAATATCTGGACTGACAACGTTGGACAGAAGCCCACAGTTACTGATAGAGGTATCTGGTGATCTCAAAGTCATTCTGTTTTTTATACTAGTTATGCCCCTTTCCCACTAGCACCCACTCAGCCCAGCCCGGCCCAGCCTTCATTCAGCCGACTCCACACCACCCCGGTTTCGTCTGTTCACATTACAGTCGCGGCCGTCCTCAGTGTGGG
>JBBBVU010000008.1:18910743-18928734 GCA_037177055.1 Atherinosoma microstoma
AGCACCTAGCGGGTGAGGGGGGAACTGCAATTTTTGGCACTTCCGCATAGGCTTCACGTTTCTAAGCCCGAGGTTGCTCTTTGTATAAAACCCAAGCATTGAACATTGCCAAGGAAACAAAAAGTTGGTCCACACAGACAGTTTGGAGCACCACACAAAATGCAGGCATAATCATTTTAGTAAGACCATGAAATTATGCTGAATATTAGAGAAATAAAAAATGTATTTAGAAGAAGCTCGACAAAAGCTTTAGATAAAACTTTGTTTATGTTAGCTAACTCTTCCACTATCACTTACATCCCGTTGCTGCTGACTCAGATTAAGTATAAAATAAACTTGTTATCATTATATTGTTCTTTGCTATTTATTGGTATACAAAACCATGTGTCAAAGGAAAATAATGCGCAACTGTCTCAAGTTGTAGATCGAAGAAGGAAATTTGAGAAGGTAGCAGATACTGTCCTCTTTGATCCCAGCAGTTAACTCTGGAGCAGAGGAAGTACATAGCATATTAGTCTATTCAGATGAAGTTATCTTGTATATACAACTTTATCATCCAGCATGCATGCTCCATATGAGCTGAGGAGTATCCTCCAGCAGCAGTCATAGATCCGTACAATGGAGGTTTATGAGCCTTTTTGGTCTTCCAAAGGCATCATGTTAGCATAAGACACGAGTTTCACTGAAGAGAGATTCAACTGAGGGCTGTAAAAGTCATTCCCAGAGCAGCCATGTTTTTGGCCCGAGCTATACATGGCTACGACTGATATAGAGCAGAGTTTACAACCGCAATAGATCATACCCCATATCCCAACTGGGTACATCCAAGGCACATATGTTTTAGGAGTCTGATTTATGTTCCTTTGCTCAATGAGAAGCTTATCTGCATCCAGTGACACACCGATGATAAGTAAATGGCTCCCTAATCTGTGGATGTGAAGTAAAGAAAGGAGGGAAAAGAAATGGAGAGGCACATACGATGGATTTGCTAATAGCTGCTGTGACTTAAATGATTCTAATTAGGGCTGATTGGTATTCAAACCACATTACACTGCTGCCATGTAACCAAAAAACTACACATCTGTAAGGCACTCTGCTTTCTTTCTTTCATACCAACATAGTAATTAATAATTCCTCCTTGGACAGCTATCGCCTCTGATTATAGCTTCATACTTGTCCTTACAACCTTAAGAACAGCTGATGCAGGATTAATTTAATTATCTAGAAGGGCTCAACTAGCATTGGCTTCAGGGGAAAGAAAAAAGCATACAGTATAAGGGCACTTAATTGTTTTTGAAAGATGTCATAGGTTGGCTGTCAAATCTTAGTTTGGGAGCAGGTGGGGATAATAAACAGTTGTTTTTTTTCTTTTTTTCTTTTTTTTTTAAAGATTGATAAATGCTTGAAGCTAAGATAGCCACTAATGACAGTAGTGTAAAGAAAATGCAAAGCTGCACTGTCTAACTAATGAAGCCTGGACAAAATAATTGATGAAGCATCCTTGTTAATATAGATGACATTTTAGCTGTTGACCCAGCACAGATGAGTCTGGAGTAAGAGCTGCTTACTTTAAAAGGTAGGGGAAAAAATAGATGATGGAATGGCCTAAAGAAAGAAGGGAAAATGTAGGAAAGAAAGGAAAGAAAGAAGACCAGAGGGGGAGAAAAGGGACAAGTAAAGATTCAAGGAAGTAAAGATGGAAATTCAGAGGAGGATAGAAAGGGCAGAAATATTTCTATGAAATTTAGCAAAGAAAATACAAACAAGGAAAAAGGGAAAAAAAAAGATTTGAAGTAATATAGTTTAGTACACTCTGTGAAGTCCCTATTTTTATTTATTAATATTATTTTATTCCTATTTCCTTCAGGGTTTCTTTACAGTGATGATTTTCACTAGGAATTGTGATTTTTATTTTAAGAGTAACAACAGTAAATTTTCTGTCTCTGAATGCTACAAGATAAGAGCAAAGCACTTGGGGCTGGGTCTGAACCTCTGCTGTTAGATAAAGAAGATCTCCCTGATTCACAGTTTGGTATCTGAATGGGATTTTGTTACATGTGTGTTTAAAGGATGGCAAAATATGGTTCCATCAATGATGACTATTAAAAGAGTTTAACCAGTAAACCGAACCACAGTGTTCACTGTTTACCATGCAGTATGCACGTATAGAAATAACGAGTCCTGATGCTTCTCATAATCCTCACAGACTTTGCCTGTGACCAGATGGACTTTTCTTAATAAAACCACCTTCCTAGGTTACACTATCCACTGGACACTGGACAACTATTCTAATGGCTCACCACAGTTAAGGTTTGGGTGCTTGTGCAATCTTCCTGTAACCTTTAACACCAGTTTGCCTGTCTGTAATCTGAACACAGCCCACCAGTTTTCCTCTATTCAATGCACACCTTTGAGTACCCAACTCTCCTCCCTTCTTCTCCCTCCCATTGTAGAAGCACAGGGTCTAGGAGTCAGACAGCCTTAGTCTGCCATTCAAAATCTTGACACTTCCACGAACAGAGCAATACAGTTCCATTTTTGACTGCATTTCATGGCTGAAAGTTTGGTTTCAATTTCATTTTCGACTCTGCACTTGGAAGTAAAATTCTGCTCCATTACCAATACTATTTTTTTCTCTTTTAATTGTTTAATTAACAGTTGCATATTGCATCTTTAAGTGGTAGAATTCTTCCTTTCAAGCTGATTAAAATAGAAGTACAATAAGACTAATGTGGGAACCAAAACAAATTGAAGCAAAAGAAATAAGCTCTGCAATCTCCCTTACCATATGACATACACTTATATCTATATTCCCCTGTTACTTGGAGGTTTAAGGATACACTTTGAGTGAACCACATATTGCCTGTAAAAATCTCAAATTTCCTCTCATTTAAAATTCATTTACAATGCAAGGAGGAGAGTCGTTTCAGCATTATCAACTTGTCTAATTGTATTACTCTGGACACAAACCGAGTAATGTTTCCAGATTCTTTCAGTAAATAGGAAAATAACTCATTTTTCATCTACTTGAGCACAAACACAGACTGAGGAATATTTCATAGTGATGGGGAATCTGGAGAGGGCTCTGCTTTTATTAGGGCAAGGCAGATGGTGGGCCATATTGGTCCTGATGGGAAATGGGGAACAATGAGTTATCTGATTCTACCAAGCTGTAGGTCTGAGGGACGTGCAGGGTCCAATACATCCTCTGTGTGTTTTGTTCATTAGTTTTACAAAAACGTGGGAGGCCGAGCTTTAGATGATCAAAAGAAAAGAAATTCAGTTCAACGAGCACATGCTTTTCAGTTTCTCAGTCATCTGTTCTTGTTGAGGATTTCTGAAGGTGGTTAACACATTTTTCGAACTGTTAACTGTCTGCTGAAACTTTATTCACCCCTGCCAAGATGCGGAGGTTATGTTTTTGCCGGCGTACGTTTGTCTGTCTGTTAGTCTGTTAGCGATATAACTCAAAAAGTGATGGACGGATTTAGATTAAATTTTCAGGAAATCTCCAAAATCGTATTAGGAACAACTGATTATATTTTGGGGGTGATCCTGGTCACCGTCTGGATTCAATAATTTTTTGTAATACTAGAACCAATACCCCTTAGAACCACCAGAGGGGGCCATTCTGGCATCGATGCAGCTCCGGTAGAGGACACATGCATTCAGTGCAGCTATGTCCAAAATGTTAGAAAACACAGCAACAGGCCATCTTCTAGTTACAGCTAGATGTTATAATCCCACATTGTTTGTCCCAGATCATGTTGATATTATGGATCTGGTGATCCAGAAAGTTCTAAATATAGTGGGTACAGGGTGGGCTGTTGGGCCTTTTGGGGGTTTTCTCAGGTGAGTCAACCTGTGGATTTGCAGAGATCTGCACTGTCTGAGTGCTTCTAGTTTAAAATTGAATTACCACTTATTGAAGCTTTTGGGATAAGTAAGTTAATGTAGTTAGTGGAGCATAACTTGCGATCACTGTAAGGTATAATGAGTAAAGAACGGAGATAAGCAGGGGTTTTACCGATTAAGGTTTTATAAATAAACTGTTACCAATGAATCAGCCTCCGGGAATGAAATCATACATTTTGCTTTACTTGTATTTAACATGAGATGAAGGTTTGAAAAAGCCATCTGCAAACAGCTGAAGCTGTATTGTAAGTCAAAGAAGGTTTTAAGGATGTATTAAAAGGTGTACAGAATGGTATCATCCACATACAAATTAATTATTAATTACCTGTTGCATAAGCAATATCATTGATGTAAATTTTAAAAAGGGTTGGACCAAGTATGAATCCTTGAGAAACACCCTTGGGCAGGGGCAGCGGATCAGACTGAAAGCCCCCACCTCTCACAGATTGTACATGACAAGAGCAATAACTCTCAAACTATGCCAAATCTGTCGATCAAAATTGTACAGACCTACTTGAGTGTTTATTTTTTTCCCCACAGTTGAAGACACAAGTGCAGGTGCAGCCAAATACATATGCATATATACATAGGTTTTACTTTTTTTTTTAATTCTTTAAAGCTTTTTTAAAGCAGCCCCCAAACAAAGGCTAGTTTGGCATCCATCTTGCATGCCGTCTCTTCTCTGAACTCTCTGCCGTTAGTAAAACTCAGTCAGATGTTGACTTGTCTTATGTCTTGCTCTGTCCCTTCCTGTCTTGGATTCCTCTCTTGGGTTTCTTTGAAGAATCAGCCATGGTGCTTATCCAAAACAGCCAGTATGTGTGTGCAAAACACAGCTGTCACATAATGCTCCGGGCTGGAACACAAAGTTGTAAAGTGCGGTTTCTCAGTTGCAGGACACTGCAGAGCAATGACAGCCCAGGGGATGTGCATAATGAATGTCCATGTGCCATCAAAACGAGTCCCATACATAGTTTTAAGGTTGAAAAATGTATATCAGGTAGCTTTAATACATGATTTTTAAAGTCCTAGGAAAATGCAGTATTTCTTTTTTTTGACAATATATAATGCACATGGTGTCATCTATTTTCAGAGCATGCACATATTACTTAGCTGGAGTGATGTGGCTCTTTTTTAGTGATTTCAATACTGTCTTCAAGGTTCTCTGAGATAAAAGAACTAGTTGCTACTTCATTTTGTGTGAAGTCTCTTTGTGGATATTAGAATATGCATCCTTTGTGAAGATGGCTTTCTGCATTTTTCATCCAGACTTTTTATTGTCCGTTTTTTAGCTTGATTTTAGTCGAGAGCTGGTGATGCTTGAGGTTTCATGCACTGCAACAAACGCGGCTTGGAAAAATATAGTTCCCAGCAGGGAGTGTATAGAGTTTGTTTGTACTGAATGTCCTTGATGTTGGAGATGGTATAGCTTTGATGCCTGAAAGATTCAGAGAAAGGCTCCTCTCCCTCTGGAGAGTACCCCTCTTTTGGTTTTTGCAGCATCACAGTTGTTTTAGTCACAACCAGATCACCATACGTCTTTGAAAGCAGGTCTGGCCCAGCAGATCACAGCAAGAAGCCACACCAACCATCTGCCCCGTATTTGTCAAAATGTCAGGTGGATTTGATTCTCTGCCCTTCACCTCCATGCAGCTCTCCTTGGGCATGCCATTCTCACGTGTCAGGTGGCAATTCTTTGTGTGTGTGTGTGCATGTGTGTGTTTTGTTTGTGAGTCCCCATCTTCTCTGAGTGACACATGCCAACAAACTCCTATAGGGCATCTCTAACCTTTGCCGTCATCTCTCTTGGCAGCCTCTCCTGTCATTGTCATCATCAACCATTTTTTTTCTTCCTCGCTCTCCTCATCATTTCATCATTTGTTTTATCTCTGTCTTTCTCTCTCTCTGTCTTTCTCTCTCTCACAATATTTTTTCTTGCTTATGCTGTCATGTTGATGCATTTGTTTCACAGCCAGCCATTATTTCCTCTTCTTCCTAGTGCCACTGCAGGGCTCTGCTCTTTGTACTGTGGTTTGTCACTCTGTGGTCCAACATCGTACACTTTGCCCTCTCTGCAAGTCTTACCTGTCTGCATCTCGGCTTTAGTATTCCTGTTGATCTAAATCATGCTGAAGTAATGTATTTACTACACTACAGGAAAGTCAGTCCAATGATGGTAAAAATTAGTCGGGTCCTACATCTAGAGCAAGGGCTGGCAACTAAGTTTGGCCTGGGGCCAACTTTTTTCTGACGAACTGATGGTGAGCCAAAGTGATATCTTCATCTGGCAAAACATACATATTGTATATACTGTATATATACAGTATGTGTGTGTGTTTGTGTGTGTGTGCGTTGCACTATAGACTCTGGCTAGCTGACATTATGGATAGCAACAGTTTTAGGAATAAACCAGAGCTGGAAGATCCTCTTCCGTCTTTAAAACCTCTTGTTTGGGAGCACTTTGTTTTCCCGTTGAAGGATGTAAATGGACAAGTGGATAAGATGAAAGCGGTCTGTCGGACTTGTGGCGAGCTGTGCTTGAGATCCGTTCTTCCCATAGCCCCGTCCCCTCCACAGCAGTCTCGCTGAAAACTGCTCATTCAAACAATTGTTTTATTAACCAAACACGTTATAGCCTTGCTAATCATATGTTATTTTATCTTTTACAGCATGCTATTAAAAGAAAACATTAAGCTGTGGATTAAAATAATATTTGTACAAGTTTGAGTGATTATCTTTATTTTTCTTCTGAAACATCCAATCCTCCCTTATATGTATGTGGAGAGATTCCGATACAAATCTTTCCCATTAAAATAGAGGGGGCATATGTCTTTTTATGCCATATATTTGTTTACTTAAGAATCTTTTATTGTAAGATTTACTGCAAGCTGTTTTTTTGGTTTTGTTTTGTTTTGTTTTGCTTTGCTTTTGGTTATATTTTGAATGTCATTAAATATGTTCCTGTTTTCACCAAAATTAAGTAGGTTTTGTATTTTGCTCCCTTACTGTGCCAAAAAAGAACCCAACCGTGCCCTTAAAACCGAGATACATACCGAACCATCATTCTTCAGTAGGTAGATGAGAAAGAGGGTCAGAGAGAAGTTGGGCTTGAACCTGGTCTGGCTGGGCGGCTGCTAGCCCAGGTGAACTAAACACTGCACTCACAGGAGCGTTCAGCAACACAATACCAGTTATTTGACTCTTCTTTCCGTCTGGTCTTTTTGCTCCTGAGGGTTTTGTATTGGGGAAAACTCCTGACAGAAACAGCTGGTAAACTTTCCTGTTTCCACTTCCAAACCTCGGAAGGCCCCCAGTGAAGCAGCACCCAACTTCCGGTTTAGTCTCCTCGTCTCTGGGCAATGAGACATAACTCTTGAGGAAGTATTTTCTTAGTTTTTTCTTATCATCAGTGTAATCTGGCGGGCCAGATATGATATTTGCGGCGGGCCAATTTTGGCCAGCGGGCCACTAGTTGCCAACCACTGATCTAGAGTTTTAGCATTGGTTAAAAGGTTGTAGTTTGAAAAAGAAACTCTGTGAAACAATTTTTCTAACTTTAAACTTGCATTTGTTAAATTATTAGACTGGGAGACATAAAATCGACAAAACTGACAAATTTCTATCATAAAAAGACCACTTTGTGTTGACTGTGTTTGCATCAGACACAAACTCAATACTCCACACTTACACACACTGAAATGCTTTATGGAATTTGAGTTAGCAAACAGTTGCTTATTTAAGCATTGAATGCCTTGTTTTTACTTCTGCTTTTATCTGCACTGTTTCTTGAGAAAATTATGTAGCTCTTAAGTTGCTAAATCCTTCATAATTACCATCTAGTGAATAATTTAGTCTGTTTGCTGTTTTGTTCATTGATGCTGGAGCTGGAAATGATGCTGATGAGGGCAATAAGAGTGAACCAAAACAGCTAAGTTCTGTGTCACAAAACCAAAACAATGACCTAAAAGATGATAAAATCCTAAGGCCAAATCAAACAACTGAGCTCAATATTTTTATGGGTTACTTTCCTTAAATGTTTAAGGAAGCCATTTTTACATTGTTAATACAAGAGTTTTTATTAAGGCAGCTTTTAATGAAACACAAGAGGAAAAGATTAAAAATGTATGGTAAACCACAAGGAGTTTGGTGTACTGGTTTAAGCAGACTTTGTAAAATGATGCCACATGATGCCCACAGTGGTTACAATTTCCAGTATTACTGCAGGCATGGCCTCTTGAGGATTTCTGACCTTTCCAGTAAACATTTCAAATCATTATCAACTTAAATTAGAAATAAAACCATTTCCTGCCATATAGTGGCCAGAATAATTGTAATTTCCCATCTCCTTTTACATCTGTTTAGTTCTAATCCATTGCTAAAATCTCCACATGAAAACCCAGAAATAAAATACAGTGGGTTGTACCTGCAGTCTCACTTGTTATTTCCATATGGACGTGTTGATCCACATTTCTATGATAAAACAAGGGTTCCTGTCCAGAATATTGCAACACTCTCCAGTGCTTCTGCACTCAAAACAAATTACCTGCTTCATTGTTTCAGTGCAGCATATCACGACTGACTGTTGTGTTGATGCCACCCCGATCTGTGACTATTGACTACACTGTGGCAGGATAGTAATTGAATTGGCCGTCGTGGCTTGGCCTTTCGCTTTATGTGGGAGCTCCTCTGTGTCACGACTGCCAGAAAGTCATTACAGCAAATTAGTTATTCTGGGTTCACGCCAGCTCTGTCACACTCTTCCTCACTCATGGTGTTCAGTGCCAAGCCCTCATAAAGCAGAGGACACACTGCTGTGGATATGATTGACGACTGTAAGTTATGGATTAGATATACTGTATAGAGAGGCAGGTGTGTAAGTTAATGGGTGCATGGTTGACTGCAGCATATTATCAAGCTTTGATGACTTTTTGGTTTCCCAGGTGGCAGTGAAATGAAGGAATCATCATCTTTTGTTAAGAATGCCTGGCTGAGCGTATTTAGTCAGAAATGCTCATATAGGTCTTGATAAACACAATAGCAACATTTTTTGCTTTTCTGTTGTCCCATCTGCTTGAAAGTTTGCAATTTCAACTGATGGCAGTAGAAGATTTAGATTTAGTAAAAATAAATTATGTAGAACAAGTTGGCACATTTCTTAACTATAGCTTTTTTGGTGAGGCTAGCACTAGCCCCATGAGTTATTGAAAACATTGTCAAAAGTTGGCTTTTTAATTTTAGCGTTGAATTGTGTAATGGTTTGTTAATGTTTACATATACAGTAACATTCCAGGCTAGAAAGGTAAGGCTAGAGCTAACTGTTCCCAGGCACAAGCAGAGTTTCTGACTTGGTGATTTTGTGGCTATTTAGCAACTTTTCAGACTCTTAGATCCCTGTTTTACAAAAAAAAAAGCTACCATACACAAATCTTGTGACCTGTAGGACATACATCCCCAGTACAGCTTTGCAAAAGTGGCCTGTGACTATAGTTGCAGAATCACCTTCATCTGTTTCCACTTCAATGCATCAGCAGAGACAAGTGGCAGAGATGTTAGCTGCTTATACAAGCAGTGTTGTTCTCCTGGAGACTGTGGACTGAGTGAAAAAAACATTTGGTGCATTATGTAGCTTGTCATTCTCAAGTCTTTCCTTTGACAAGCAACAACATTTTCATAATGAGGCATCCAACACTATTTGTTGTGGCAAGCCGTGACTGGTTCTTGGTGATTTGCGGCAAGCAGCTTCCATTTTTTTCTGCACGATTCCCTCAATAAACACATCAGTGGCATTGCAGGTACACTTGCTAATATGAGAAATTAGGTGATAATCAAAGACCAACTTTCTGACATCAATAAATCGTTTTTCCTTTAAAATAGCTGACCTTTGAACATCATTGCTGCTGATGTGTGGACCCATACTGATCCTGAAAACTAGCAATGACTGAACGCGTTTAATTATGTGATAATTATGAGATATTTTCATATAATTGATCTTGAAAGAGTAAAGTCTGATAATGCTAATTTTGACCACTATAATTGGACAGTAGCTATGTGTGGGAGGTCACTCCTTTTTTATTTTTTCCATGCGCACACACACATTCAATTAAATCTCCATTATGTATGATAAGGTGAAATCTCTTTACATCTCCTGTGGTCTCTTTTTGCCCGCACTGATTGTCTGGCCAAATGATAGCATGATCATTTGGCCAGAGGGTTGATAAATCCTGTCACACACACACTCTGCATAGTAAAGTATCGACAGTCAGAACTGGAGTGCAGATGTACACTTAAACACATGTGCTTTTGTGACAGTCATTGAGGCAGAGCACTGACTGGACCTTAATTCATCTCCATGGCAACAACTGTCCAGGTAGCCTAAGCTGTGGATGTGTGCACAATAACCCGACCTGGGTGAAAGTTACAGTTTATGTTGGTCTTCATCAGTCATCCACTCACTCTCTCACACCAGAGCAGCAGCAATGGATTTATCTGCTGATACTCCGATATGGCTGATGGGGTTAATTGGTTTTCAGGGGGCATGTAGAGAGACGGACCCTGACACTGACCAGATTACTACAGAGACAGCAGGGAAAACCTGCCCGAAACTGACAGAGCAAGCAGCACAAGGGAAGCAAATAAATGTAGGCGATAAACTGAGAGCAGGAAGTGCAGGTAGGAGGGAAGGTGGAGGAAGATCTGCATTTTACCATGGGAGCTGAGAGGTGAAAGAGTGAAGAGGCGAGCCATGAATGGTGTAAAGAGAGGAGGAAGTTTGAGGGCAAAGACCAGGTGAATTAGACCGGCTATGGCTAATGTTTTTCCATAATTTCTCCCTTTGTGTTACTGTTTTATATTGTAGAATCTAGTGCCTGAAGGCATTTTAAATTAATCCTGCCACTGCTTAATATGACATTATAATTTCATTCTGTATTGTATTTAAGATGAAAAATTATTGAATTAGGGCCACAACCATTACACTGTATGGGGCAATAAAACTATTTTATCTTTAAGGGGAGATTTTCATATTGTATATTAAAATTAATATTGCTTAAAATACACTTTTTTAAGTATTAATCCTATTTTGGCTGTGCAGTTTGTCTTTTGTCTCAGCTCCTTATTTCTGTATGAAGATAGCATGAAGCTTCTGTACATTATGGAGTTCCTACCAAAATTACACAGCTTCTCCAGTGTGGTCAGCTTGAGGTGCATTGTGGGTAATGTAGGTTTTCCCAGTGAAAAAAAACTTCTACACAATTATATTTGGTTTCACTGCATCACTTTAGATATTCATGAACTGTAGTACTATGGGGCAGTGGATTTTTAAGGTTCATTATTCTCAGCAGCAAGCTAACTTAGCTTAGTTTCTGTTCCATGATCATTCAGCAAACTCCATCAACTCCTGGTTCCAGGGTGGTTAAGCTAACCAGTGTTCACCATGAAACACACCATCCCTGGTTTGGGTTCAGCCAGACAATTTTGTTGCACATTATTTGCCATCCTTCCCTCCACGTTTTCTGACATTTCCATACTTATAGTTTGTTACAAAGGACTACTGATGTTAAGAATCTAAATAATATTTTTTATTTGCCAGCATGCTATTGCACACATATAAATGGATCTGACGGTTCTGACCTCTGCAGTTAACCCATGTGAAGTCATAAACACACATTGAGTATTGTGCAATTTAAACACATTAGAGCTGAGTCCTTGCTAACAGTGAGCTGCTATAGTTACATTGCCCAGGGAGTTGTTTGGTCAATGATGTTTGGTCAGAAGCCCTTGGTGTCACAGTCTAATGCACTTGCTACACCTAGGCATCGTTTTTTTAAAATGCATGATGGTCAGCGTCTACCAGGTTGGGGACTGATAGGATGTAAGCTTTGTGCTCCTGCAGACTAAAACAGAATGCAGCCACATATAGAAAGGGTGCAGAGTTTCTGCATCATCTTGTTTACATGTATGACAGACACTGAGCCAATATGTGGTCGTCTGTACATGATATTTCAGGCAGGATGCAAGAACGTCAGCCAGAAAACAAATCAGAAATAAACTTTTATCATATGTGAAAACTACCTGGCTGACTTTCAGCCCTACATATCTGTTAGGCTTGTGTCTGTCGAACTCTGAATAGGAACTTGTCTGAACACTTATACTAAATTTGTTTCAATCCAAGCACTCAAACGAACCTCCAGTCAGTCTCAACTGTGTGTATTAGTCTCTTCTAGAGATAGAAATAAAATCATCAATCTAATTAAATCATCCTTTTTAGGAATGTATGTCAATAATAATCGGAATGTTGCACTCAGTTGTTGGAGAGGATGAAGTGGAAGACTAAAGCCTTCATCACCCTGCAGGTTGCCAGTTATCAGCATAGCTATACATTAAAAAAAGAAATCACCTAAAAGGCACTGTGTGCACTGAAATGTGACACTATGGGGCTCTTACCAAGTAGGCATTGGCAGTGTGGATGGTTTGGTTACGTAGTATTGCTTTTGATAGTGAGATAAGTTTCAGACCTTAAAACTTTGAGCTTCGTATCAGTTTTGATGATACACTGACATTCATTATGCACATTCTTGGAACTGTCATTGCTCTGCAGCATCCCGGGGCGGAGAAACCACACTTCACAATTTCCAGCTCAGGGCATCACATTAACTTTCAAAAAACTTGCAAAAAAGTTCAGAAGTGCCGATTTAAAAACATTTTTAAAAAACTTCTTTTTCATTACTTTCCAAATATTGTTGACCTATTCCTAAGGTCAGAAATTCACATTGCAAAGCATTTAGAACACAGACGTAACATTTTTTGTGGCTATAAATAACTTAGTTGTACTCATTTTATCATCCACGACAACAAACATTGTTTAAACATTGTGGAAATGTTTGGACTTGGAGCAACACTTTAGGCACATTTCATTGGAAAAGGAACAAACAAAACTATTTAAAAAGTAAATGTGAATCTCCTTTTGTAAAAGTTTATTTACATTGTTTAGCTTCCTCCAGGGTGCAGCTGAAAAAGGGAGAGGCAATTTACTTCAAACATTTAGTCATTTTTATATACTTGACAAAGCCTTTCTCTCATCTTTCAGGGTTTTGCTTAACTTTGAAAACTTCACCACAGCTTCTGATGTGACAAAAGATGGAAAACACAATGACTGTAGACTTTCCCTCAGAGGAAAGTAACGGGAAAGTCACTGAGGACATGATAAACAACTGTATGAATGCTAAAAAGTGGTAACAGCTCCACTTCACTGTAAGTGGATTTAACAGGCTACAAAGCCTGGATGTTTTTAGGGTGTTTTTTTTCTACCAATGCTGAAAAACGTGAATAGTAAACCCAGTGATCCCACACTGCTTCAATAATGTTGAGATCTGGGCTCTGGGAGGGATTTATCAGTCCATAAGACCTGATTTTCCAATCCAGTTTGTGTGTCTTGTTGTCTTTTCTCCATGTTTCGCTTTCTTAAGTATGGCTTCTTGACAGCCACCCTTCCATAGGGACCGTTTCTGATGAAACTTCAGTGAACGGTAGGCAGATTAACTGACGGCAGCAACTTTTTTACCATCAGCAAGGTGGGATTAACCTTGCTGATTGAAAATATTATTTTATGCCTGTCAAACTGAGCTATCATTGACATTTTTCTTTGGTGCAACTAAAATGGAAACAAAATCATGTAAAATAGCTTCTTTGGTAAAGGGTCTTTTCTGTGTAAGCTCAAAAGTTGTTCATCTTTGTAGTTGAGTGCTTTTGTATGATTGGATGATTCTTAGGTCATAGTTAAACACCTTAACAACAAAAACATTCTTCTGAAAATGATCAGGTAAAAGGACTGGACTAAAAATGAGTGAAAAAGCAGTCAGTGTCCAAAGACAAACTTTGAAAGACCTTCAGAAAGCCTGTGGAGACATTTGTCAAGACCACTTAAAAAGATTACAAGTTGAGCTGATTGGATCCAAAACATAAAGAAATGGTGGGTGACTCAAGACTTTGTGTTGACAATGAAGCCAAAACTTACTAAAAGTTAATTTTCTGTGAAATATCTGAAATCACTTTGCTTCACATCTTGCAGATGTGTTCCACTTTTAGAAGAGCGCATCAAGTTTTCAAGCCTCTTGAGATATGATGACATGAATTTTTAATCAGGACACAGAAAACGTAACACCGGTTGTTTTTCCATATGTTTTATCTTTAAGCTGGTTGAGATCGTTAATTAGTGATTCCCGTGTAGCTGATAAAGAGCTCCCAGTGCTCATCACTGAAGACTTTCAAACAAAGCCATTTGAATCAGTGTTAGATTTTCCTGGGATATTGATTTTGAAATCTTTTGTGTCAGAACTAGCTAAACACACTGTTCTTTCAGTGATATTCTGCCTCTCACACACACACACACATGCACACACACTGTTTGAACACTTTAAACTGAGCTGCCAACCACCATAACAAGGACCACAGTTTCCTCCTGTCAGTTACTGTGCTGCTGCAGTGAAGCAACTGGAAACCTTGATGACAGATGATGAGCGTTTTTCATTCAATTACCGCACCCACGGTTTCCCATGCAGACTATGATTCATACCAGCGTTTTTTCCACTGAGAGGTCTTTTCTCTCAGTCACTGCCTGCGCTTTATTATCAACCACCCACCATTTATTCTTGTGTGTAAGGGCATCCCTGCTTTTGAAAATGCTCTAAGCGACAGCTTCCTATTAAAAATAGGTCAAATGACTAAGTACAATGTGAATGTGAAGTATCCCTTAAGGACTGTGAATCTTTCAGCTCTCATTTCTTTTATTTCGTTTGCTTTTACAGCCTATGACTTGACTTGGTGACTTTGCTTCACTGTCACCTGTCTCAGAACATAAGCATTTGTTTTCCATGAAAATGCTCTGATAAAACCACTGACTAACAGAGATAGAAACAAGCTTGTAGAGCAATGGGTCCTTAAGGAAACAGAGTTGCTGTTCTTAACATGGGATAGCAGAAAAGAAAAATAGATTAATTAGATTGTGACTAATGGCATCATTTGAAAGGTACAATTTATCAGAAGTTGTTGAAATAGTCCCTGTTGTTTCTTTTAAACAGCCCTAAAATATGAAAACTAGTTTTATCATAACTTACTTACATTTGTCTTTTAATACTGACTCAAAGTGTAATCAAGCATGACACTGTGATACAGTATAGAAACTACCCAAAAACCAGCCAGCATGATGATCTGCTGGATGAGCAATCTCAGTTTACTATGGATCGCTCACTATCAGGCGCAGCTTGCCAACAGAGATATCAGGCAAGTGCTTAGGGCCCAGAGCCACAAGGGGACCCTCAAAGTTGACCAACTTTGAATCACCACAGAGCAGTGACAATGTAGACAGTTTGCAATGATAGTGATTGAATTCCCTAAAGGAGCCCCACCCCCACTTCTCGGTCTTACTGCAGGTAGCAGTGCGTCTTACATATACAAACAGGTGATTCCAGGTTTATCAAAATGAAGAGAAGTTTGCTATCTGGCAATTCCTAAAGAAAGATGAAAAACAGATCAACAGAAACTAATTTAGCTCAGAGCAGCTCTGTCCTGTTCCTGTTGAGTCTCATGAAGCTGAAGATTGAAACAGATAACTTGAAAAATATCAAGGCAAGTTTGTTTGTATAGCACATTTTCAGGTTCAATTATCAGATTAAAGCTAAACTATCAAGCTAAGAGTGTCAAGTTATAAAATATATGGGCAAGAAATCTGATAATGTACCACTAAGGTACATAAATGACAGTTGTTTTTTGTTGCGTGCAAGTGGTGTTTATATTTTATTATCCAGCACTTTATGCTTCTGAAAACTGTATTTATTCATTTATTCATGTGCCGTGTTGTGCTGTCAATGTCATCCTTAAGAGTAATCATGCAGGCTTCATCACATAGTTTAATCTTCTGTATTGGAACTACATTAAACCGTATTGTCCCTATTCAATCACATGAAAATAAAAATGACAGAAGTAGAAATAAGTAGAAGAACAGTGAAAGCTAATAAAGAATATCCAAAAGTTGCATTTGAGTAATTTAATGGTATAACAATAAAAGCCTTTAAGGTTAATATTATCAACATGTTATTATTCTTAGTATACATAATCATAATAAAAGGGCGATGGACACTGGTTGGAGGGCCCAAGAGACCCAAGAATTGCCATTTGCTCAATATTGATCAAGGTTTAGCCATCACTATTCAAGAATTTGGGTTAGAGCTTGCTGGTTAATATGCAAACCTCATTAGAAATGTAAGTTTCAATCTACACAACATCTGCTATCTAATGCTGTAGCTTTTTTTCTTCATTCATTCAAACGGTTTGAATGCCAGTCTTAAATAATGCTTTAAAAATGTTGTTTCCCCTCTCTCCTACCTCAGATAAAGATTGTATTAGAAATCTGACTCTAATGTCCATTTCAGACATGCACTGCTTTCCATTAATCAGATGCCAACTGAGCATATTCTTGTCACATCTGAATGAATAGCTTTTCCATTACATTTTGGGGCACAAAAACAACTATGTTAGGAGCTAATAACATAAGTGCATCACCTTCAATTTGGCAAACACCTGTAACGGTGGAGACAAAGTCTTCAGCTGAAGTAAAGCCTCACATTTAACTTGAGCTGACAACTATGCTGCAACTGCAATGCAATAAAGCCATCATAAATGTAAAACTTGACTGATCAACAAGCTTAAATATGAAGAAAAGTGATATTGTTAGCTCATTTCATCCACTGCCATTAGGTTTTACACAACCACTGAGCATTCGGCATCCTTATATGAATTGTTTGGCCACATGACCCGTTGTGGTGAGAAGACTGTTTCTTTAGGGGTACCTCAGAGACACTCCCCCTTTTATTTACTATAAACTCACAGTGCTGGCAGTTTTTACCCAAACCATGGCTTTCCTTATCACCTTCTCAGGCATGTCTGAATGAATGAATTAAATTTCTACTGGATCCATTCCTGTCGTGTATCAGCTGTCTGAAAAGGACTTAAATGAATGCACCAGTGCCGCTTCTTCGCTAGTGTTTGCTAAGAATTTTGTTTCATATTTGAATGTCATCACTGCTTACTCCTAATGATTGACCACAAAGAGAATAAAGGTGGGAAAATATAAAGAAAATTTGTACAGGGAGTTGTTAGAGCTCAGGTGGAAAGTGATTCAGTCTATGAACTACATAAGTTGTAATCAACAAACACTGGCATGTAAATGATGTTTGGAGGTTTTTTTTATTATCTTATAGTGGTGGATTTTCTTATTGTGTTGGTTTGAGGGCTCTTATTGTAAGATATAATTAATAAAAACATCTGCCAAAATGGCCCTTTAATTTCAAACATAACCAACTTCACTGTTGTCTCCATTCAGATAGGTCAAAACACTTCATTTGAAGAGCATCTTTGCAGCTTATGAACACATACACTACCAGTCAAAAGTTTGGAAATGTGAAAAAGTTTCAGATATAAAGCAAATGTAGGTGCAACATAACTTAAAGTTTAAAACATGGATAATTTACATCTCTCCATGTGTGAGCTTGACTTAAAGGGAAGGAATCCATATTTGTACTGCACTTACACTTGTCACATTTGACAGTAAACTCATTTTCTCGAGACTGAGGCCGCACATACATAAGCATACTGCATTATGTGGAGCCTGATCAAAAATTAATGGAGCAGAAATGTCCTTGAAAGTTAAAAGATGCTTGGGAAATTGCAAATGTGAAGCCAAAAATCTCCCTCTGTTAAATTGGAGCACCCTTTCTGCATTTCACCCAGTAATTTGTTGATTTGTCAAATATTCACACATGAACAGTTTTTACTGTCCCCTGTAGGCTACTGCAGCCAAATAATGATGGAATAGTCATTTCCAGTGCTTTTTGGATGACAAATTTAGAAGGAAAAAAAAAGGAAAAAGACAAGTTTTGATCAGAAAACAACAGCCTGAAGGAAGACAAATTAAAACTGAAAGATGCAGCTAGCTGCTTACATAAAATGCTAAATTCAATTCAATTCAATTCAATTCATCTTTATTTGTATAGCGCCAATTCACGACAATGTCATCTCAGGGCG
>JBBBVU010000008.1:18937242-18956713 GCA_037177055.1 Atherinosoma microstoma
CACACACACACACACACACACACACACACACACACACACACACACACACACACACACACACACACACACACCTCAACCAAGGTATTAATCATTCATTTCAAGCATTATGCAAATACATTGACTGTAACAACATCTTCAGCTGACATATGGAGCCGTTTAAAATGAGCGGCTGCTCCATGCATGGACCGTTCACTTCTCAGTCAGTTCTCTGCAGACTCTTTATCTATTTATTTATTTTGATATCCAGAAACTGGATAGCCTTAAACTGGGAGAGGTAATGCTATGTGGATGCATCTTTGAGTATGCAGCCCAATTACAAGAGACTGTCTTTTCTTTTGCCTCTGTGAGAAATGTCAGCACATGTATAGGCATATAGTAGCAGGAAAACATTTGTTATGGTAAAAAGTTAAGTAAGATTAGTTCAAAATTATTCATTTCTTTGGTAGTTTTTGGTTAAATAAATCAATCTTAAAGTTGAATCTGGGTAATTCATATAATTGCCCTTTTGAAGTTTCACAGCTTGCAAATGTTCTTTGTTATCAAAAAGGTCTTAGTTTTTTTTATCACTATTTCTAGCAAAAAGCATCCAGTTCCGTGAGGATTTTTGGGCTGTTTGGGTTTATCCCAAGCAGCAATCTCCGGCTTAGAAGCCTATGCGGAAAAGCCAAAAAATGCAGTTTCCCCCTCATCCGCTAGGGGCTGGCTCCAAAAGGGAGTCAACCCCCATAGACTCCCATGTTAAAAAGGCCAACTTCACAGCAGAAATAAACATGTTTACAGCCTGGTACAAAAAAACATTTTCGGTATAATAGGTCAAGCTGTATTTATTCCCTCCTGTCTTTACAGTTAGGACATTTCTGCTGTTGTTCCTTGCAGCTAAAACTTTTCATTTGAACTCTGTAGGGGTTGGGACTTGTTTCCAAAATGAATCAGATTAATTCTAAAAAAAATTTTTACTGAAGAATTAAGATTAACTGAATTACAAAGTAACAAGTCAAATGAGAGATGAGTCCCCTGCAAACTGAAGTTTTTAACTGCAGGATCACAAAATTAAACATATATGTTTAATTTGTGAGTGTTAACATTTAATTCAAAGATCCCCACTTTTACTGATAAATAATCAGACAGATATAAAGTTTATTGAGTCACAAAGGTTTTGTTAACGCTCTTTACGGTGAAACTTATTCAAATTCAAACTCGTTTTTTGGACTCCACAAGAAGAAGAGAAAAGCCTTCAGTGTGTCAGTTCCAGTATTAGATCTCTTAAACTCTTTATTTCTTCTTCTCCTCCCTCAGCTTGTGTCCTTTTTAAGCACACTTTCAGTCTCACACTCATACACACTCTTGATGTTGTTGCTTGGAGAACTTGTGAAGAAACATATGGTCTTATTAGTTTCTGCTTGTCATCTTTCAACAGGGAACTGTCATACATTTCTCTACGCAGTCTGTGCAGAATATACACACTCACATACATGCACACACACACACACACAAACACAATGCCCTCTGGTTAGACTCCAAGCGCCTGTCATGACAACCCCCAGTCCCACTCCACCAATCTCATGACTTTTGAGGAAAAAATAAAACCACTTGCCATCCCTCTTTTGTTCACTGTATACAAACACACTGTCTCCCAGTATAAATGCTTAGTGTCTTCATCAATTTTGACATTAATTCACAACATTAATTTACCATTCATACATGTGAAAACGCATAATTAAAAGCTTTCTTGCCAACTTGGCTTATTAACACCCTCTGCCAATCAGCTCTAGAGGCCTATTCAGAGTTCCTCTTCTTTACACACGTTCATTCTACATCTTGAGTGGATTAGAGAGGAATATAGATTATCCACTTACAGTTGCGAGTCATGCAAGGCAAGGCCAGTTTATTTGTAGGCTACAGCACATTTCATGTACAAGACAACTCAAAGTGCTTTACATAAAACATTAAAAGCATTACAGCGGTGTGAACAGGTCATTTAAAATCGAAAACAAGAGGAAGGGGAAACGAAAGAACATTAGATTAAAAACATGAACAAGTTTAAAAATTCAAGCTTTAAAGAATCGGTGCAGATTTGGACTTTTAAATAAAAACTTTACAATGCAGCAAAGAACAGGTGAGTCTTAAAAGTGGAACTTTAAAGTCTATCCGCTGATGGACATTTAGCCAATGTAAAGACCTCAGAGCTGGACTGATGTGGTCCAATTTCTTAGTCTTAATTGAGGACTTGAGCAGCAGAGTTCTGAATAAGCTGCAGTTCTCTAATCGACCTCTAAAGACCCTGTTACGATAATCAAGCAGCCTTTTTTTCTTTATTCTGTAAAAAATGTTTGTTAAGAATATAGCTACTGATGCTATAATCAACATTTGTACTTTAGGTCTTACTGTAGTACTGTAGTCCAAAATATCTTGGTTCACACAAAAGTAAAATTAGTGTGCTCAAGCATGTCCAAATGAGCAACATAAAGGGCAAAAATAAGTAAAAATCCAACCTAACTGAACATAAGAGGTTAAATGAATGGATGGTAAATGTGTGGTTTGGATGTTTGTCTCTAACGCAGCTGTCAAAAAATAAATCTGCTCTATTTTTAAGCCGTTTATGGAAGAATCACAAAGAACACTTCTCTATTAATGTTGTGAACAGTACAATGGAAGGAGGATTTTTCTTTGACTAAAGATGAACATAGCAAAGTAATGTAATTGTTTTTTTACTTTACTCATTTAAATCTCCAGTTCTCTCATGACAATTTCCTCGTGCTTCCTCATTTTATTCCTTTGATTCAGAAGGTAACATTTAGAAAACAAGAGAAGTGAGACTGCCAGACTTCCTATGAAAGGTCTCTCTTGTGTACAGAACTTATTTTTAGTTTTATAGTCATCTAGAATATGCATGTAGATCCTTTGAAATGCAATTTCTTCTTGTCACCTTTGCTCCTCTGCTTCCCCTCTTACATTTCCCTCGTTTCACCTCCCACATCCGTCTCATTTCTTTGCTCCTCCTCTCCTGCAGGCTGCCCTACGCAGGCTACTTCGGAGGGGTTTCAGGCCTCAGCAAAAAACAGTTTTTGAAGATCAATGGCTTTCCAAACGAGTATTGGGGCTGGGGAGGGGAGGATGACGACATTTACAACAGGTGAGTGTGAAAGAACTTTAATAGCCTGAGCTGCCTGCTCTGCCTGTGGTTTTGCTCTCATAAAATTTGACATTATCCTACATGAAAGACTTTGTGTAAGTTGTAATAAAAGGAAGGACATTTTTAGAAGTCTAGATTAGACTGAAGTAACATTTTAGTGTTGAGTACGACTCCGATTCTACCATTTCTCTGTGTTAATTTTCCTTTTTTTTTCTAATAGACTCTTGTCAGACCACCAACAGCAACATGTGCAAACACTATCAACTGAACACAAAAACATTATTCATTATTTCTGCTTATACAGGAGACTTGATCAGTAGAATTAAGTATCTCAGTTGAAAAGTAAGGGAAGTTCTTCGTGGCGAAGATGATTTATTATAATTGTTCAGAGAAGGAGAATGATTAGCAAATAAATTAACCTTTTGAAGCGCTTCAGTCAACTGTTAATGACTTGCTGGAGTTCACTAATGATATTGCTGTAGATGCTGCCTGAAATCAAATCTGGGAGAAGAATAGTTGTTTGACAGGTTGACAGAAAAACTAGTTAAATCTGCTTAAGTCGGTGTTAAAGCACTTACAGGGCAATTAGGTTAATTTATTTTCTGCTCATTCGGTTGCTGGAATTGGATTTTGTTTAATTACCCTGTGAACTGATAATCGCACTTTAAGCAACAACAACTCTAATAATGCAGCAACTGTGCTTAATATATTAGAAACTGAAAATAAAAAGCCGAAAACCGTAAAGATTTAGGATAGAATTAATTTTTTTTCCAATCCAATCCACTTCCAATCCCCTTTATTTATGAAGCACATTTAAAACAGAACATGTCTCCAAAGTGCTGCACAATAAAATCAGCAATATAAATAAACACAATAAAAACATAATAATAAAATAAAATAAGTAAATTAAAAGAAATTCTTTACAACTCATATCAAGCCAGCTTCAAAAGAAAATGTATATCAGCAACATAAACATTTAAATTTGCAATCAGGAAACAAGGCTCAAGTACACTAATTATAAACTCAGGCAGTGGGACGCCTCTTCACAGACACGATGCCGCCTCAGTTCTTATTGTATCTGTATTCTTCCCTCTCTGTTTTCCTTTTTCCTCTGTATGTCTGTATGACGCCCTCACACTGTGAAAATTATCCCCTTCCTCTCAGATTTACAGCCTTAGAAGAAAACTGAAAATAGAGCTTTGAGAAAATCTTCTTTTTTTAAGAATGGACTGTGAAAAGCAACATTCAGAAGATTACAGCTGTTTGTCAGGATCCTGTAAGATGGGATAAAAGAGATCCATGTGTAGGTTCTCTGGATGACAGATAAATGTGTCTATGTATGTTTGTAATGAAGTGCCAAAGAAGGACAGATACAGTTAAACCACAAACTTTTTTTTAGATGAAAACTACAAGCAGCCATTCAATGATGCAGATTTCCAAAGATATGTGCTGCACTCTATTTAAGCACCTATAAAATTTCATGTTATGTGGGCAGATGTCAGACTGACAGTTAAGAAAACTTACCTCAGTTTAAGAGACTTAACTCAACTTGATACTTGATACTTTGGTTAAACCTACTGTATATAAAAGATGTGCATCACCACCCTAATGTCTTTGACTTGTTTGTGGAATACTGCTATTTTTAATTCTCAAGTTTTACATGGTGATATTTAGTTTTTGAGGCCAGATAAGTCAAACATGCACAAAGTACAACTTGGCAATTACACGGTTGCCAATGCAATTTAAATGATTATAATGCATTTTGATCGAAATGGGACCTAAGTTTCAGAGATCAAATTAGGAGACTTGAAATTAGTGTCTGAGACTGCAAACGCATTAGAAAAATGTTTACTGACTTAATAAACCAAAAGAAAGTAGGTTAATTTTCTGATAGATTGCACAATTAAAGTTCTCCATGCCTCCAAAGCAGTTGTCCCCTGCTGCCAATTAGGAAAAATGCAGGTTTAAAGACCTTCTAGTATGAGCTCCATAAACTTCCCCTTTCTTGATCTTATCTTGTTTCACACTCATTTCACAATTTACACACACTTGATTCCTCTACTTGACTTCTCTATTTGTGTTTTGGTCCCTTCCAGGACAAACACAAGGAGACAGAAGACGAGGAAACAGATTTTTTGACTATATGAGACAATAAGAAATGAGAGTGTATTATTGACCTGAGGACAACTTAAAATGACTTGTGACACAACTGCCCCTTCAGAAAAACTGCAAAAGATAAACTGGTTTATCCTTGTCCAGAGACAAGGAGGTTGAACTTAAAGAAATTGTATTAACCCTGTGACACTGCAATAAACATCACAAAGATCGAGCCAACAAATGGTGAAGAAAGTGGAATTTACAGGCAAAGATATTTTTCTCCAGACGTGGTGGAGAGCAAACTAGAGCTAAGATGCTAACAAGAAATGATTGTTTAGTTTTTCAAAGAGCAAGAAACACAAGTTTTGTCTGTTTTTGTTTAAAAATGACTTCATGCAGCATTTCACCACTTTCTGCACTTCCTTTTGAAGTTGCATTTTTACAAAGACAAAGGATAAATCAGTCTTTTATTTGTCCTTGTCTCCTTGTTCGTTGCAAAGTGAAACTGTTGGGGGAAAAAATCCCAAGATCAGTCTTCCTATAAATACACTGGCAGAAAACAATTAAATGAAGCTGAAAGCGAAGGCTTTACTGTGCTGTGCTTCATTTGAAGGCTCATGCTTTGACCCACCATCTAGAGTCTTTTTCAAGGCTGGCTTGTTTTAAAGCACTTGCCTGAACATTCAGATAGAAAACGCCCTTGAAAACCCATTTAGACAAGTTGTTTGAATAAGACGGTGCATGGGTGCGCCCTCTTAGCTGTCGGATCTTTGATTTTTAGCGTTGCCTTGTTTTTAGCGTGACCCCCTTAATAAATGCACCAATCGCTCTCCATCTCACTCCTCTTTGCACCTCACACTCCATAAACATCCCATCAGTGTCTTGTGTGCTGATCCACCAAAAAAATATTATTCATGGTAATTCATACAATCATTTGTGGTCTTGTAAAGATGAATCTCTAAGATTAGACTTTATCGTGAACGTTCTCCTTGTTGCTGTTGACTGCAAGAGAAAATTGCAACGTCTGATTTACATGTATCTCATTGAGCTAAATGACTCACCTTTTCATGGACAGACCAGCAAGCACAAACTGCTATGAAGCATATTTTCCTTTAAAATCTGATTGTTTGCTTTGAGCTGATAAGAAATATTTTATTTGTAAAAAAAGAAACAACCCAAAAAACAAAAAAACAATTGTGTGACAACCGTTCACAACCGTTGAGGAACTTATGCAAGGTAGATGGCATGTATCATTATCATTTTCTACTAATTTTCTAATGTAGAATGGCTAATTAGCTGTTGTATTTAAACATACAAGCATCTGAAGCTCAAAATTTCAAACAATGCATGCTGTGGCGATGTACAGAGGCGAGAACAGAGTCCCCAGCTGAGCGAGATAAATGGCTAGGAGGCTCAGTCTTTGTGGATTCAGTAAAATAACCGGAGGACAAGGGTAGAGGGATGGAGAGATAAAAGAGCGGTGGTGTACATCGGAGTGCATGGCAGCCATGAAGCTTGCCTCTGGTTTTCCCTATGTTGGTAGAAGGTGGCAGAGTTCATGTGTTTGAAGCGCTCATGTGTCCACCAGCCTTTATCTGTGTTCTCTCTGAAAGCTGCTCTGGAAAAAGGGAGCATCAACTAAATGAGTAAATTGCTCTTTCACGCCTTCTGCTCTCAACTTAACCACCTTCTCCTCTCTCTATTTGTCTTCCTTTCCATCCCTCCAGCTCTTCACATCTCTTTTGCTTGCTCCCCTCCAGCAATTTCTTTCTTTATGCTGGTTTTGATGCCACAGACCCTGGCCACTGCCTGAAATAGGTCCTGCCAGCTTAACACCAGCCTAGGGACAAGCTGTCCCTGCTGTTCCATGTGGCTCCAGCCTGTAATGGAGAGGACACATGCCAGTTCCACAACTGCCAGTGACACTTAACCCCCATCCCATCCCCATATAAAAGGTTGGGATGTAACTGAGGGAGAAGATAAGAGATGGTTTTCTTTTTCTTTCCTCAGCATCCTCATTCAACATCCTCTCTGAACTTGTAGCAGTAGCCTCAGGCAGACACTGTTCCCATCCCAAAGGCTTTAGTGCCAGACTAGCCACCACACACACACACACACACACACACACACACATGCTCCATCTCTCCTCTTCTTGCCCTTCCCCCTCTCTTCTTCGCTACAGATCTCCCAGCGGTGACTTGCAGGGGCGCCTGAGCCACCATTGTGAACACATGCAACCACAGCAGCACGTGTTTTTGTGAAGCCTTTACTATGGCGTAAGAGCGTGGTTATTTTTGGATCAAAAACTTTGAAAATGCCAAACCTTTGATACACTCAGTCACATGCCTCGGTCAAGTCTGGTCATCAAAACTTTGGGGAGCTCCTTTTTTTTTTTTTTTTTTGCTTTTTATTATTCCCGTCATTATTTTTGGATTAGTAAAGACACCTACAGAAGTGGATGGATCAACATCTAAAACAACAACATTATGAATAGTTATTCTGTCATCAACATCAATTGGATAAATGACCAAAATTATACTTCTGTTGTTTTGAATTTAAACAGTTTTGTTTTAAGAAATGAGCATCAGATATAGATTTCTATAATGATGCCTTTAAACTAGAAAAACCCATGAGCACATCAGCAGCTTCTGATGTGATCTTGACTTTACTACTATTTGGTATTACATCTGAATATTGATTTTTGAATCAACACATAACATTTATTCAGGATTTATTGCTGGATTTGTTTTGTTTTTTGGCAACATCTGTAACTTAGTTCATCATTTTATTCTCCCAGCAACAACTCAACATTATGAAAGCCGTTACTCATCGCCTGCCTAGTGGTGTGTGTTATTATCCACGTTTGTATAATCCATGATGCCGTGCTTCTTTGAACCTAGAGCCCATTTAGTTCAACTCCAACCACCTTTCCTATAAACATGATCCTGCCACTTGTGATACAGTGTAAACTTTCATAATGCATTCTGGTGCTACTAGGAAATGCACATCTACTTATGTGCACACCGACTAGAAAGCATGCAAATGATCCTGTATGTACAGTGCAAGTCTGCAGGATTCACAGACTCTTTACCATTTATTGGTTCACCACAAGTCTCTTTCTTTTTAAAAAAAGTTTTATACTCATACTTCCATCTTCCAACACTTAATCAAAACATTCACTCTAGTACCAGATGGTTTTGACTCACCACAACCTGGTACCTCCTATTTGGTCATGTACCATGGTGCTGTTCTATTCAGCTTTACATTTTTGACAGTTATATTGTAGAAAAGTGCAACAAGAGTGCCTTAGAAAACAAAAGGAATAACTTTTTTTCATGTCTCACAACACAAATTTGCTCTTTTAAATATAGTGTAACTATCATTCTAAATAAATAAAGTCAAGTGTTTGCACAGTTAAGACCCATTTCAACAGTTATGTGTCCCCCAAAAGGTCTATTTTCCTCAAAAATCTACATTTTAAAGTTTTAACTGTGCTTCCATGTCTCCTTCACTATGTAATGTGACCCCAAATAATGGGGTAATTCAGCTGTACATGTCAGTACCACAGAGCAATTCTCAAAAAGAGGAAACCATTTATACAAGGTAGCATTTAAGTTGAATATGGCATTGTTAATGTATTTATTTTCTATTGCATTCTATCATATTAAATAATATTAGAAAAGAAACAGTATTCAATGTGGACTGTCAGGTGAATGCTTATGGGCCTGGGTTTCTCAATATATCTTTGTGTGGGACAAAAGAAAAAAAGCACACTAAAAAATGAACTATGCTGGAAATATACATCCCTGCTTATTTTTGCTGTGTCTTTTATGTTGTAGATGTAGGGTTAAAAAAGTGACACACTTAAAGCAATAACTTTCCAACCTTAAAACTCTGTGCTTCTGGCTCGTTATGTTAGCACACTGACATTCATTATGCACATTCCTGGAGCCATCATTGTCCTGCAGCGTCCCAAGGCTGAGAAATCACATTTTACAACTTTCATTTTTCAGTCCAGAGCAGCTATATTTTCTTTTATGGCACTATATGAAACACGAGCAACTGGATATCAACACAGTGGCTTTTTTGGATGAGCACCATGGATGATTCAGCAAAGAAACCCAAGAAGACATTATTGGAGAAAGAGACAGGATGTGAGACGGACGCTAAATTGGCCTTCGTTAGTTGGCACAAAAGTGCGAAAACCTGACAAAAACTAAAAATTAGTTAAAAATTAAGACTACCTAGCCTTTTTTGGTTTGATGATGTTGTAGGTTATTGTCTTTGGGTCAGGCTTAAGAAATCAGACAGAACCTGTGCTATCAGAGGCATTAAAAGAACATGTAATGTCTGTCATCTTCATTGCAAATACAAAATACAGCAACTCTTACTTCTACTTTCTAAACCTCTAGCTTGTACTCGCTTTTTGTTTCATTGATTCCTCACATTACACGCAAATGAGCTGTACAGCCCCACCCAGTAATCATTCAGGACGGGTTCCTCCAGTGTGAAACATATAACATGTCAAACATCACGTCTCGGGGACTGCAAGTGGTGCTCGGCAGATTCAAAGCAAAAAATCCACAGCGTTGATGGCTTATTTTGCTTATATGTCTCATAACGTGTGAAACAGACATCTACTTGAATGCTCTCAAGGTTAAAATTGCAGCAGGACTTTAAATGCAAAAGAACCTTTAATATTAGATGGTTGACACAAGGTTCCATGTTTTTTCTAGCTTAATTCTTTTGTATTCTTAGCTTAGAAGTATACATCTTAGAAGCCAGTAGCCATGACTCTCAGCAGGGAGAATGACCAAGACCTTCCATGGGTAAATAAAGAACAAGCAGTCACATTTTCTTATACAATATGTTGGTTACTACTCACAGAACAGAAATCAGCAGACACAATGAAGGACAACTTCTTGATACAGAAGTTGAATCACTGTAATGGGAAGTGACAAAGGGAAGCAGCAGAAGGGGGAAAGAGCAGTGTGAATGCACAACAGAGATGAGTGTGAGGCAGGTCAGCTGGTTGATGTGCCTCATGCAGCTGCTGATACTGTAATCTGTCAGAATGAGTGTCCTTGTGACCCTCAGTGAACTTTATTAACGGAAAAAAATGTTGCCTCTTGCCATCAGACGTGTCATTTAAAGGCTGCTGAAGCGTGAAGGTGGTGCTCTTCACTGTCTCAGTGTTGGTTAATCGGCCCTCAGAGGTGATAGGTCTGAGCTTCTTAGAAGTTTCAAATTCCCAAATCTAGTGTAAAACCTGTGAGTTGTAATTAATGTTGACTTGAAATCTTTATATTCTGTCAGTATATTCTGATTATGGTTCTGTCTGCATGGCTTTTCCGTATGTTGTCCACTTTGGCCGGGCAGTAAGTCGCTGCAGATACAATGTCATCTGTTTTCTTTCCCTTTTAGGTTGCATCTACAATGGTACAAGCAAGCATGCTGTTTTTGCTCTGCTGGCGGTTGATATCCGCCTATCTTCATTATCTTTGTTATTTTCCTCTTTTTTAGTCGTTTACGTATTTTTTTCTTTCTCATAGCAGGTATCTCTGACGTAATGTTTATGTGTTTGTTTGTTTTCCTGACCTCACTCACCTTCCAACTGGTTGAGACAGATGGCCACCCTCTCTCTGACAATGGTTCAGATGGAGGTCTCTTCCTGTCAAAAGGAAGAGACCACTGTTGCCCCCTGCCTCATGCATGCTAAGGACTAGAGGGCTGAATCTCTATCTAGCTGATTGTCTCTACCTAGACAACCTCTCATGAGTTGGCAATATAGTATTTTTATTACAAGATGCAGCTGGACTTGAATTTAACAAATGTAGTTTCTTGTGACTTGCCAATCTATAAGTAAAACCAAACTTAAATTAAATGAATTGTTTCTTGACAATTGCTGGAAAGTTTCCTTTGCTTTCACAGGGACATTAAACTCATCAGCAGTGCCAAACTGACTGAAGACGTTTGATTTTTACACGAATAACCTAAATTTAAAGAAAAGTGTCATTTTCCAGGAGAACCGTGTATTTGTATGTAATGTTTTAGTTTTTATTATCAGAAAAATTTGAAGTAGGAGAAAGGAATTGTTGAAAATGTACCTGGTAGATTGTAGTCTTTAGATATGGAAAGAAATTAATCATAAATAATATCAGTTTTGAAAAATAAACATTAAGAATTAGTGATGCACAATATTCATTTTGGCCGATATTTTATAACTCATTTGGCCAATAACTGATACTGGTATTTTCCCCTCAAACCTAATTGCAGAGATTATCTAATTTCCTCTGTTGTGGAATTAAAATACAGTATTATTCTACATACTCTTTGTCATGTTGGCAAGTTGGCAAATGCATACATGAAAAAAAAAACCTGTAAAATGTAAAAATGTAATATTCCCTCCTTGTGCAAAATAAGACAAATGTATCAATTTGCATTATGTACAACATGTCAAATTGAATAATGATGACTGTTTTTAAGCAAAACAAGTGCAATATGTGGATCTTACTTTAAACAGACATAGATTATGTTCTCCCAGTGCCTGTTATATTATTTGTTAATTATATTGATGGAATGGCCAAGTACCGCCATTTAATTTTGAAGCCGATATCGACCAATACCGATATCGTATTGATATTATCGTGCCTCTCTATTAAGAATCCAAGTGTTGAATGTATAAAGATATTTATCGTCTCATTCCCAACCTTCGTGGCAAAACAGTTTATGTCTTTACAAGCATTTTATTTGAATCCCTATTTTAACGTCAGAATAGCATTATTTTAGAAATCATATTAGAAAAGTATGCCATATTTATGCCATGGTATGGTATGGAATGTCAAAATGTCTTTGCAATATTGATATTGTGTATGTTGGTATTGTAATAGTGATTTGTTTCAGTATGTTGTGCAGCCCTACTTCAAAGGTTTAACTGTCTTCTAAGAATATTACACTATCTGTTGAAACAAAAACACAGATTTGATGCTCTACAGGACCCCTAACCTTCTGTTGCTGCTGTTGGTAACCTAATCATCTTTTGCTGTGACCTTTCTCAGTGAAGTCTGCATCTTTATGAGTTTTAAAACAATGTGCTTTTGACCCTGTTTCTCCCTTCTGAGTTTAATTGAATTTCACCAAGAAAAGCCTGAAGATAAGGAGGGATGTACCAAGAAAAACTGCAAAGGAACTAAGGAAGAAACATGCTTCAGGAGGAAAATGAGAAGCAAGTGCACAGAAAGGAATAGAGGGAGGGAGGGAGGAAGGAAATGAAGCATTGAGCAGAAGGTATGGTCCAACAGAATAGCCACAGTCAGCAGCTGCTGGTACAGGAAATCCACATGCATGGAAAGAGGCAGTGGAGCAGAAATCTTCAAAAAAGCAGCTTACAGACCTTTTGTAATATATATGATAAGCCCGCCTTTGTGTGCTGGCTTAAATCCTTATTATGAGAAAGTGACTATGGTGTTAAAACCTCTTTATTAGAGGTTGAAAAAAATAGAGATAAAGGGAATAAAGATTATTTAAAAAATACTTCTTCCTTTTGCCTGGCTCTTCCTATTTCACCCATTGAATGTGCTCTGATACCATCAAAAATCTTTTTGGCCTTTTCTTGGATGGCAGCTTCATCTTAATCACCCCACAAAACATATAATACATATAATAAAAACATATAATCATGTTTTACCGGTATCGACTAAAGCTTATGCTCGGTTGGCCTTCAGGCAAAATAATGCATAAAAGGGCATAACTTTTTTTCTTCAATTTATTCTATTTGACTCTGTTGGACTGTACAGTCATGAAACTAATATGGTATTTCAAAAGGGTCAACTTTGAATAATAATAGAAACATAAATATATATATATAAAGCAAGAAGTCATTAATAGTTTGTCAACCCTTCCAGATGTGTTGCTCCTTAATGATGTTTTCCTCTCACATTCTTTACTTATATTACTTTTCCTCTTCAGTACAACCACCACCCACTCCTCCTCCTCTTCCTCTCTCATCTCATTTCTGCAAGGAGAGGAAACTGAGACAGGACACCCGACGTAACTCACCAATTCTCTTCACTCCATTGCTCTAATGCAATTAACTCCACTGGTGGGAATAAGAGGGGAGAGCTGCAGAAATTCCTTATTAATCCGATCAAAAAGGCCTGTGGATTGTGAGTGTTTCCTCAGCCTGCTGTCAAGACTGCTGCAAGGGTGCAAATGAAACTTTTCATCATAGATCAATTAATGGGCAGATATGTTGTGTAAGGGGGAAGTGCTGGACAGTCCACTAAAATCAGACCTTTTCAAGTAGTGCCACTGTTAGTTAAGATGACTGTAAAAAGGATTCACTCCAACCTCATCACAGCTTATTCCACTCAGGGGGTCGGTCTTTTCTACTTCAAGTACAGCTTGTTAAAGAACATGAATGAAAAGCTACTGGAAATAATTGCCAGCAATGACTGAATTCTGCTTTGATAGTGTGATGTAAACATTAAGATTATTGTTTTCATTACCTTGGCTGCAACATCTCTTGTGTGTTCAGTAACATTATGTGAGTTTGAGTTGCAGAAAGGCACAACATATAAAAAAAACACCTGCCTGTTAGGGCTCTGATCTGGTGGGGCATGAATGCAGGACCTCTGGGGGGTGTTCTGAGGACACCGATAGCAGATCCTTTGGGTTATGTGGGTTGCGGGACGAGGCCTTATTGGATCAGGCCAGCTCTGGTGAAACCTGTGGATGCTTGATTGGAGTGGGATCTGGGGAGTATGGAGGTCAGGTCAACGCCTTGGGCTTTTTATCATGTTGTCCCAGCTATTCCTGTGCAATTTTTGCAAGTAGTGGAGCACAAAATCCTTCTGTGAAAGTCTACTGCCCCCAGTGGCAATGGCAGTCATTGCGGAACAACTCGTTGATTCAAAACACTCTCGCCAAGTGCTGTATTTGGACCAGCATGCTGACATTGAGTATGCTGGACTTTTCACATGGATAAATGTAAACAGAAATTTGAAAAAAAAGACAAAGAAAACTAACAAGAAAATTAACAGGCAATGAGCTTCTAATCAAAAACACTTGATGAATAGATCAGCAGCCTGTGTTAGCATCTCAATGAAAGCAGATGTTCTGGTAGATTGCTGATCTGGAGCATCCTTTATGTATTAACACAATGCCAAGGAAGAAAAACATGAGCAATGATCTTTTGTTGGTGCCCATCAGTCTGTAAAGAATTATAAGGCCATATGCAAACTATTTATATCCCAACATGAGAAAGATTATTCACCAGTGGATAACATACATGATAGCTGTTAGTCTTTAAAGGACTGGAAAGTCCCAGCAAGTTTTTCCCTGGATAAAAAAACCCAAGAGATATATCTCAGACTTTACAGGCCTCCATTTGCATATTAAAATGTAAAAATTGATGACAGTACAATTAGAAAAAGACTAAACAAAAATGGCTTGTTAGGAGCAGTTACATCATGAAACACTATATTCTTCATAAAAAACATGTGGTAGCACAGTTTAGGCTTGCAAAGTAGCATCTGAAGAATGTCTTTTTTATAGACAAATGCAGTGGTTTGGACATTACTCTTAAGGCAAGGCAAGTTTATTTATATAGCACATTTCATAGGACAATTCAAGGTGCTTTACATATAATCATTAGAAACATTACAGCGGGGTGCAGAAAGCATTAAGAAGAATTTAAAACAAAAGTATAATCACAAAATAAGCAAACATAAATGAATAAAAAAAAGAAAGAAAGGCCAAAGCTATATCTTAATGAGACAAAAACAAAAAAGTTCTTATTTGGGATTCACACAGACCAAACAGAGGAAACTCAGCACTACAGAAGTGTGTTCTTACACACAAAACTCCCCATAGTGGGGAATTTCACAGCAGCCACCCACCTGCTGTGATTCAGTGGAGGTGGCTGTCGAATGTGTTGTCTCTGGATTATATACATCACCCAGGGGAGATTGAGGCTTTCCATCCCACAGCTCTACCATACCCTTGCAGACCCGTTCCTCCTTACATAATATTCACAGTTGGCTGTCACACTGTGTTGCTGTCTCCTGTTTGTCAGAGCCATGAACAACAATGACTGTACTGAATGTGTGTTTTTGTGTGTACTTTTGTCCAAGGACACAACTCTGCAATCTACAAAAATTCGGAGAAGCTGATTAGCTGAGACAGATAATTATTTAACAGATACAAGCATTACATATTTTTTCTCTAAAGAGTCACATTCAAAATAGACTTTGCTTGTAGACATCTTCAGTCTCTTGTTGCTTCATACAGGAACCACACACACCCTGTTAGACATAATAAGCCTGAGCCTCCTTTATCTAGTTTGAGACATCAGTTTCTTTAGTTTTCCATTCGGATTATTTACAGGGTTTCCAAGATAAGATTTGATCAAAGTGGTGATATTTAAAGATGCTACAGGCTAGCTGACCAAAGTTCAAAATTGCTTCTAATCATTTGTGTCTGGTTTCAGTGGTCACAATAGCTTTAAATGTTAAGGTACATATTGGTGGAAATCATCCTCGTAACGCAATATTCATCTTCATACTCAGTTTCCAACTCCCCCCCCACACACACACACACACTTTTTAAGCTCATTACAAAATGCCTTTACATTATTACATACTCTAGACATATTATGGCCAAGCCAAAAGCCTGACAGTGTGCAGTCCTAGTTATGATTCAATGTACATGTTCTCCCAAACAGCCTATTTGAGTGTTGTCCAGGACACAAATAAGAAAACTTGCAAAAAACTACTGAATTTATATGCTTGTTTAGAAGTAGCATTAGGCTATCTTTCACATTTCCAGACAATTTCAACTGAAGTCAGAATTTTAGCACATTTTTCCGCATGTCCATTTATCAAGAGATTATGCTAATAGACTAAAACCCGTTAATAGAATAAATGAAGGCTATGTGCATAACATTTACTAAACAGTAGCAGCCACGGTGTAATCTATGTTGCTGTTAACGTCCATTCCTGCATTCCCAATGAGCTGGGGGTTCAAACATACAGATGGATTTGACAAGATGCTGACACACTGAATGTACAGATTATAAATGCTGCCAGGAAATGTTTTTCTACAGTCCTTTGTTGTTGATTTAAAACAAAACCAAAGGAAGAGGTGGGATGCTCACAAGACTTCTGGGGACTTCTGTTTTTCACACCCTTCTCTTCATTAATTCGTTCATTCATTCATTCATTCATTCATTCATTGGGTATTTATTTAGACTTCTTTCCCTGCTGCTACTTTGCTTTACAGTAAAATTGACTCTTTGTTACAAAAACATCATGGTGAGGCCTTAAAAGATATTAGTACATACATTTTATAGCAAAATGCTTCACTGACATTTTCCACGTTATGACCATGCATCTCATGACTAGTAGTGTTTTCTCTGTGTTTTGACTGGAGTGTTTCTCCTCAGATTCTCATGCCCTGAATATTTTCCCATGTTTAACTGCATCAACACTCCTGGCTAAAATAACTCTTGAACAGGCTCTTAAAGAATTTGAGGTTGAAAAGGTCAACTGATTTGAATCAATTGTACAGGAGCAGGGTATCAACTAAAACATTTAAGTAAGTGGGTTCCTAGTTCCAGGATTGTGAAAAACTGAGCCATAGAGGTCCTACAAGTCCAAAAATTACACTTTGGAAGCACCCTGCACATTGAAATGAGTGTGTTGGACTCCTGCCCAAGTGTCTATGACAAGTTACATACTCTTTAAATAGTGGCATTGTCCTTAAGTATTCCTAGTAATTATTTGTTCTAATCTAATGGTTCAGATATAGTTATTTGTTATGAAGGTCATAGTAAAACACTTGTTGCTTATTAATACGCCCATTATAAATAATCAAGAGTTGCTTATTTATACATCCAGCTTCATTCATGAGGAGTTGTATTTGCGTGAATAGAAATCTGTGTTCACTCTACCTCCAGCTCAATTTTGGTCTCCGTTAGTCCTGAGGGAAATATCTGGCTATATCGCTGCTAAATGCTCCACTGTGTTCCCTAGCTAATGATTAGCTGTGTCTGCCGGTTGTTTGTTGCTGAGCAGCTAGCGTACAAGGGTTTATCAGAGCTTGTTTAGCTGAAAACAGTTCTGTGCTGCTACACGATAGGACGTTAATGAGAACTATGATGTTGAAGGAAGTCAGTAATGAGCTGAAGAATGGTGAAACGCTCGGAAATGTTGAGGAGAAGTGGGAGGCAGGCGACGATGTTTTGGGTTCCGTCCCAAAACATGTTGTTGTTTTTACTGCTGAATAAGCTTTACCTTGTGATGGTTAGAAGAATCACAAAAATAATCTGGGAAATTAATTAAAATTCATCTGAAAAAAAACTAAAACCCTTTCCTTTTTGTTCTATCATCTGCCATTTATCCCTTCCCAGTCTCTGAGTGACCCTTCAGAAGAGTAAGGACTCATGTGGCTCGAGGAGTTACATTTTTGCATATGTGGATGAAATATTTAAAACTATCTCCACATGAATTAATTACAGGGAGAAAATGCTGCTTAAACTTTGAATCATATGTATCATTTATCAATTTTCTGTCAGAATTTTAAACTTTCTTTAAAATGAATGAATATTTAATACCACATTTGGAAAGTTTGTATAATTTTGTTCTAGCCATGCAGGGCATGTACACATAATGGATTATTTTAAATTATCCACTACAAAGTTACCTATGTAAAAAAGCTTGTAACTTCTTCCACCACTGCTAGAGTCTCATCACATATCAGAAATAACATCACTGCAAAGTGGTCTTCTGGGCAAAAAACAAAAAAATAAATAAATAAAAATTAAATTTCAGAATATAAAAAAACATATTGAGCTCCATTGTGAATTAGATGGAGGAGAAAGGATTCAACACAGTTGAGTGTTAGACACTGTGCAGGGCAAACGGTGAAAAGAAGATTATCTTAAAGATGCGGAACTGTGCATAGTGTAAAAAATAAGCTCACAGAAAAGCTGAAGAAGAGGAGGGAGGGGCTGCCTTTCTCACTGTCAAACTTACATTACTTGCACCGTAATAAATCCCTAAAATTATGCAAAAGCATGCATGTGTGCATGTGCACACACATATACGAAGGCAGTCATATCTATGAATGTGTGCCGAATCAGCAAAGTCTCTGAGACTTAAGAGCAAGAGAAAGAAAGAGGCAAAGGTCTGTTTGAGTGAATTTATTTCGGGCCTGTTTTGATGGAGTTTTGGTTTCAGCTCTCTTACCGGCCGATTTTCTTTTGATGGCATGAGCTATATTCTGGGTTATTTACATTTTACTGGTCTGTAAAGAAGATGAGAGCAGAGAAGAGAAATGGAAGGTGAAGGCAAAAGAGAAGACTACAAACAAAAGCAGAGACAAAAAAAGATGATGGGGTAGAGAAGTAAAGGAGGAGACAAGGTGAGAATAAAGTGATGAAGCATTGAGGAAAGAGGAGAGATAATGAAAAGAATATAAATGAAGAAGCTGAAAGAGTGGACATGGAACAAAAAGAATATAAAAAAAAACTTTTAAAAAGTAAAGCAGAGGAAAATAAGACTAATAAACCAAACAGAGTTTTGCTTATACATCTATGGCTCTGTCCAAATTCTAAAAATATCACTCACATTACCTCAGATGTTGATTTATTTGGAGAAGACTCATTTGCTTTTCCTGCTGAGAGCTACATGAGAAGATGAGTTTTTTGCAAAAAGAAAAATTGGAGCTACGGACAGGAAGTAAGAAGCCCTGCTTCACTTAGTATGAGGACTAAGAAGATTATTATTATAATCATCTTTTTTGTTCTACAGTCATATATAGCTATGATATGCTATGATATGGTTACGAACTTTAGCTTTCTTGCTAACATTTTATAACAATGACTGTGTATACATGTATGGAGATAAAAGAAAATGTTAGCTTAGCTTATAGACTGCAAGAAAAGAAGTTAAAAATACACCCATTTTCAATTTGTTTAGCTATGTATATCACAACAAGCAGTAAAGTATGTCAATTTATAGAGTTTCACAGTAGAAATTTACAGAGGCAAGGCAAGGCAAGTTTATTTGTATAGCACATTTTCAGGTTAAAGACAATTCAAAGTGCTTTACATAAAACATTAAAAGCATTACAGATAAGAAATAAATAAAAAAATAAGAAAAACGAGCTAGAATTACAATAAAATCATTTAAACACAAAAACAATCATTAAACAGATTTAAAGCAAGAGAAGTTAAAAGTT
>JBBBVU010000008.1:18956813-18980065 GCA_037177055.1 Atherinosoma microstoma
TCTACTGGAGATGAATGCATGGATGAGTTTCTCCTGGTCTTTTTGGGAGACTAAACCTTTTATCCTACTGATGTTTCTGAGATGGTAAAACTACAGAGATAGCTGGTTTTAATTTTGGTTTTTGAAAAGTAATGATCAAGATTTCAAAAATGGAGTTTCAACAAATAGGTCACAAAAGCTATAATTGATAAGTTGATCAGTTAGTTTTAGAAGGTCTAAATTGATAATATAATTTCTCTAGTCATGTTGCACTCATAGGTGAAATGTTGTCTACATAAAACAGCTATATAGGCTTTTTGCTGCCAATAAATAAATTCCAAGACATTATAACAGGATTAGCTTCTAGTCTCAATGTGTCCTCTGCTCTTTCATCAACAGAAATATACTATCTGTGGTGGGTACAGCGTGTATGTGGTGGCTGGTGAGCTGAAGGGGTAGGGTGTGGGTTTTAAGTGATAAGCTCAAGTTGGACTATCATCTCACTGCAAAGCTGAATTTAGGTCTACTCCAATAATGTTCATAGTGTTTATACTTTCCACTTTGTATTCTTTTTAGGTTCTTATATTATCTGATAATATAAGAACTAAAAAGAATACAAAGTGAATTTAGGTCTAATCTGCATGTTTTGTCAGTGTCAAATATTCTGTGAAGAAGCTTTAAATTCTGAGCCAATCCTCAATGATTTTTCATTGATAACAATAACTGTTTCTTAAATATCTTGTCAACAGAAAAATGCTCAGAGGGAAAATGTAGGTATCAAACCTGCTGACACACTTTTCTTTACCAATCTTTACCAAGTAGAAAGTTTGCCTCCTGTACAGTATATAAGAATGTTTGATTTCTATAATAGCTAAACCGAATAATGACCGACCACCGTGTTATGGAGCGGGTCTACAGTAGTAAACTGTTGATGTGCTGGTTGGATTATTTAGGTTCAGTTTAAGAGACTAAAGGAAGACTTAAGTCAGCCAGGAAAATTATAAGAATAACTCTTGGCCCCAGCTATATAACAATGAAATATGACTGAATATTCAATTTTATTAAATAGCTGAAGTTAATTCAGGTGTATTTTAGCTCTGAATATATTCACTCTTCCTTACCTTAACATCATTGCTGAAAATCTCAGATACAGTTGCAGAGGCTTTTATAATACAAAGAGACAATATGAACCCTTGATATTAAGTTAAAACACTGGCTTTAAACTACAATATGTACTGTAGAAACATTCGCTATCAAGCTTCAAGAACTCAAGTTGAAGTATGGACGAGAGAACAAAAGCATAGGGGAAATAAATGTGCAGATAAGAAAAGAGTATGGCACGAATAAGGAAATGAGCTAAAAAAGAAAGAGGGAGACATGGAAAGAAAGGCGTTAAAAACAGCTCTCCTTCAGAAGTGTAGAGCTGATGTTGAAGGGCAATATTAGCCATGGATGATACAGAGACTGCAGGAGTCAGAGTGCTGCTGTCAGTAAGAATTGTTCGTACACCTACACATTTAGTTTTACACTATTGAAGATATGAATATCAATGCTTCTGTCAAGCTCAGAGTTTAAGCCGGCTTTAGGTGGAGCAGATCTCTCCTCTGTGTTGTCCACAATATTTTTTTGTTGTTGCATTGGGTAGAAATTTGTGCAGATTTGCGCTTATGTTGAATCTTAGTAGGAATATAATGTTGCCTTTTATTCCGTGTTTTTTTAAACTGACACACAGTAAATCCAGCCCCCACCCCGAGCTGGTGTCTGTAAAGTTTGAAGCTCCCAAAATGGGTCAGTTTGTTTCTCCGGATGTTTTGGGTTGTTCAGAAGATGACACACACTCTTCAGAGCAAGCAGAAGCTTAAGAGCTCTGTGTGAAGGGCAGCAAATGTCAAAACAAGCAGTTCAGCTCTTCTGTAAAATGCTAGCTCCTATATAAAACACTAAATTAAATAGGACAAGAGAATATTGATATTCCAATTCTATCCGTATCATCTCAATCAATTTTTTCAGTTTTTTCTTATACAAAAAGTTGAGAGTTGGATTACTTAATTTAAGAATTCAAAGAGATTAAATGAACTTTTTCCCCATTTTCTCAGTGTTGTGTTCATTATTTGGTTCAGAGTATTTGGGTTGAAAGGTTAATTAGTAGAAACTGGATTGTTAAACCAGACAAGTGCTTTCTGCAAGTCACACAGTCGCACATAAGATCACAGATGGTGTTTTCAGTTCTTTATTGGAAAGAAATGGATGGCCTCTGTGTGATGTTGAACATTTGGTGTGAAAGAATGGACAACCAAAACTCACAACTCTCGAAAGTTCAGCTGAAATTGCTGTAATTACATTAATAGGAGCCTTTAAAGTTTAATAACAAGCCTGTATGTGATTGGTAAAAAGTTTTCCTCTGCTGCTTCAGGCAAACACGACTTGTAGAAACACTTAGGTGAATTTTGTGCAAATGCAACAAAATTAATAAGCCACCTTCTTTAGGTTATTGTTCGTATATTTGCTGGATCTTGCTTCAATTTAGAAGATTTTCTGCTTTTCTACTTTTTGTTATTAATGAATGTACTGTGTGTGGCTCAATATATAATGATATGACCTTTTCCTTTTTAATTTTGTACTTTTTTGTGCACTTTGACATAGAATAATAACATACAAGAGTGTTTTTGTTTTTATATGAGTGGCTTTGTCAAGAAGAACTCAGTTGAACTCCCGTTCAGTACCATTAGGATTTCACTTGCTGTCAACTCTCATTTTAACTCACTGTTATGTTGGATTTGACTCCTTGGTTAGTTTTAGGAAAACATTGTGGTTTGGCTGAAAATAAACCCCAGCAGAACATCTATCAGATGCTAAAAAGCTCAGTTTTTCAAGTTCAAGTCCTCCTCATTTGAATAAGGTACAAGCAACAAAAAAGTTTGAAAAGTTTTCATTTATTCATTCATTTTCTGTACGGCTTAATCCAATTCAGGGTCGCGGGGGGTTATCCCAGCAATTAGCAGGTGAGAGACAGGTACACCCTGGACAGCTCGCCTGTCCATCGCAGGTCCAACACAGAGAGACATACAACCATTCATGCTCGCACTCACTCCTAGGGAGAATTTAGGGTGACCAAACCTATCATGCATGTCTTTGGACTGTGGGAGGAAGCCGGAGAACCCAGAGAGAACCCATGCATACACCGGGAGAACATGCAAACTACACACAGAAAGGCCACTGTGCGACCCCCTCCCCAGCCGAGGCTCAAACCAACAACCTTCTTGCTGTGAGGCTAGTTTTCAATGAAAATACATTTCCAAACAAGGCATGTTAAAGGAATACCGTGTAACTTTTGGCCACTAGGGGCACTAAACCTGTAACTTCTCCCAGGCCACACGACACTGTTGCAAAATTAAACAGTCTTCCTCTTTCTGGCCTCCTCATACACTGTTTTTACCTTCTTCGTTCAGTCATGACAAACTTTTGTTTTGAAGAGGAGGAAAAGAGGGGGAGCCGAGAAGCAAAGCACTGCAGGTCACATGATTCCACGAGTGATGGATCCGCTCTTGCAAAGTTACAATGTCTGGTTTCTGAAGAGGGCAGCCCCTTCGGAGTGCCGACACGCGTCAAGCACTTGACCCCAGAAATCATCCATTATTACTCATGTTAGGCTGATATTTGGGTCAAAAGTTACATGGTATGCCTTTAAGTGATCAATTCTCTTTAGAGTTATATTTCGAGTTCTGCCGTTACAAAAAATTTGAGGAATTGCTGGACAATGCAACACATTTAGGCTTCAGATACACTCAAATTTTCCATAAATTCATGAGATTTCTTTAGTTAATTAACAAAATCAGCTTGGGCTGGAAAACTTGCAATGTGGATCGCTTATTATTTTTTTTGTTTTGTTTTATCAAATACATTCAATAAATTTTACCAATTAGTGACACCCATAACAGTGTAGTCCTGTTTGTTGCAGTTATCTCCTCTTGCAATCTGCCTGTTTTCTATCTCATCTCCTCTTTGGTATCTGTATATGTTTCTCTTCCCTTCTCTAATATAGATTGTATGTGTTTGTGTTGCAGGATCACTCTGAATGGGATGAAGGTGTCCAGACCAGACGTCCGCATCGGCCGCTACAGAATGATTAAGCACGAGAGAGACAAACACAACGAGCCTAACCCACAGAGGTACTGTATCATTGTCTAAAGCCATCCCCCCAGCTTTACATTTGAATCGATCGCACTGCTTTTGTTTCACAGATGTTCGGCTGAGATGTTTCTCTCTGAATTTTCCATCTTCATTTGAAAGAATAACAAATTTGTGTGGCGCTATTAAAGAAAGCCATCAGTAGCTTTGATAGGTAGCATCACCACAGAAAAACATTTATCTTTTACTAATGTTGGTGTTATTCACTTACACTCTGGCCAGTAATGAAGCACTCTGGTGACTATACTTTAACCTCTGATAGGTGCTGGTTAAAAGATACCTCTTGCGCTTTAGTTTCTGGTTTTCCCCTCACGTCTCAAACATTCACACCTGGAAGCTGCTGACAGTTAGTCCAGAACTCCTGCTGTTTACTCACTGTGCAGCTCCTTGTGAGAAACTGCAAGCAAAAGGAAAAATACTCCCTTCCACCCACCTTAGAGGTGTTAGTGTATTGTTAAAGACTGCTTGACTGGCAGACTAGATCTTTGTGCTCAGTAGTTGGGGAAAGCTGCATGTTGACAGGCAGAATCTAGGGTTTTGGGGGGATGCAGTTTTTTTTGCTGAGGGAGAGTTGACTCTGCAAACTGATCAGTAACTAAACCCCGTGCTTTTTGTGTAATTGTACCCATTTTGAAAAATGCAAAAGACTGAGAGGGGTGGGAGTGCTGGGGTGAGTAGGAGGCGGTGTGCAGGCGGGTTGTGAATGCACAAGGCAGGATTTATTCAGTCACATGTACAGCTCAGCAGGCATTTGACAGAGTGACAGAGATTCACAAGGCACCGACAGGTAGCCTCCAAAAAAAAACACAGATCTGGAAATGGCTGCATTATTTAAAATTCTGCTATAAGCATAGTAAATGTATACTGCAACATTACAACACTTTGCTCATCTCAAATTCACATTTTATGTCAGTGTACATACCTACTCTGGACATTCAGAGAAATCTAAGGACAATGAACTGGAGCACTATAATTTTCGCATTAGCATCCATGAAAAGTAAGATACATCATTTTGCAGACTTACAGTAGTATGATGATTTAGGAGGGTTTGGAACAGTGAAGGAGTGAGGTGAAAAAGGCTGCCTGACAAAAACCCATCTCAACTTCCATAATGTTGGAAAAACTCCTATTAATAGTGTACCGGTATGTAGCAAACAAACATAGCCTATGTGCCATATTGCAGTCCTGAGACCGCCCTACCATCTGCATTTGCTGGTGAGCCATATGAGGATCAGCAGGGATCCAGTGTTACTTCTGCACCCCTCAAAAAACACAAATCCAAAAACGTAGCTAAAAAAAAAAAAGTCTTATTAGAAGTTTACATCTGTATGCTTTCTCAGCTTGCTAGTTGGGGGCCTTGTCCTCTTTGCATCTGGTGGGTGGGGGTAGAGTTGAATTGACTTTTATTTTTGCTTCTGTATCAGGTTTTTTAGACTAAACCTGATTTAAACCAGTTGATGGTGTTTTAAGCCATTTTTATAAGCTATCTTTGAGTTATTTGTAAAGTAATTTAACCCGTTAGAAGAGCTCGTATTTTTCCACAGCAACAATGGTTTAACTCTAGCATCACTGTTGCTGGTGATTTTGCTACTAACAAAATTACATTTCTTTGTGACTTTCTGTATTTCTTTTGTTGTTAAGTAGTTTTACTGGTCTTACGGTTGGTATTTTTAGTCTTAAGTCATGGCAGGCTGGGATGCTGAGAGGCAGAGAGGAGCTGTTTTTATTTTTATAAACAGATAAAATAAAATCTTCACTCATAACAGGATCTTAAAAGATTAATGCAAGAACATACTGAAATTTATGAAGACATGAGGACTTCTTAAATAAATAACTTCATTGTACTTTGAACATGGCACAGTAATTTCATGTTCTTACTGTATGTTTTTCTGATATTCTCCTGAGGTTATAATTTGGATCATTAAGTGGGAACATCATATCTAAAAATTGACCAAGCTAACATGTAAATAAAAGCAATCCTCTGAAAACAATATCTCAGCCTTTGTGTCTCTTTAAAATATCAAGGACTAAACATTTTCAATAAACCAAGAATTGTTTTTCAGAGATAAAGCCCAGGGGCTTGAACGTCACTCTTCTGGGCACATTCATTTAAGTAGCTTTTCCGACTAACCTGTAAAAATGCTTCCCTCATAAATGTGTTATTTTATGCTTTGATGAACGAGACCCAATATACGGAGATGAGCCCTTCTAGACACATTAATCACCAGGAGTATAGCACCTCACATTAAGCTGCTTAAATGTGGATTATCACTGTTTATTCTTCTCTAAGAGCCCCAGTATTCATGCCTGGGTAGGCCAGCCAATGATGCCTCTCAGCACAAAAATCGATAGCTGCTCCAGCTCAGTCTGAATGAAGATGTGGTGAAATCTTTTCCCTCTTCAAATACTATTTTAGTTTGATCTCATGCGATGTTCTTATGTCACAACATTTAGACAAGACTCAGATCCCTCATGGTTCAGAATGAGTTCTGGTTTAGTTGTTGCTCCTAAATTGGTTTATAAGAAGATTAAAAACTGCTGGCAACAAGAGTCATGAGTAAAAAAAATATTGGTTATTTGCAGCAGCCAAACAAATTGTGACCTGCTTGATTTCAGTTTTGCATAAAGTCACTGAACCTTATATATGGTGCATTATTGCTGTTTTTGTTCTAATCGAGTAGCATAAATTAGAGCATTAATCCTTTTGCTGGAGATCCTGGAGGTCCCTTTTTTTGTTTTGCACACTTTGGCAGGATACTGTCCGCCTTATCATTTAGCTGTGTAAATGTATTTATAACAAGTAAGTTTTCTTTCACAATAACAGAACTTTTTTTTAGTGGTTGAGGTTCTTATTAATAACATACATCTCTATTTCTGTTGTAAATTCAGATTTTTTGTTTTTTGATTGTGTGATCACATGCACTCCCAGCAGTATCAATATTAAATATGCCTCTTTATTCATTTTTGCAAATAACTTTATTATATAACACATGCTATGAAATTTCACATTATTTCTTTGGTTTTATTCTTCTGCCGTGGGTGTCGCAGTTTCCCGTTTCTCCAGATTTTCTGCATACGGCAGGGTCAGAGTTACCGTGGAGGTAGGGACATTCTCCAGCCAAGTTTTCTTTTTATAAATCTCAAAAGTTGACTATAAATGGAGTAGGCCAGTTTTTGTATGTACGCCGGCTTTATAAATGAGACCCCAGAACCCCTAGTCATGCTGTATATTCTAGGAGTAACCAACATAACCATGCTGGTTGATCTTCAACCACTCATGGTTGAAAAATGGGATGCCATCCTGAAGTAAAATGTGAGCAGACAGCTGACCAGCTTGAGGAGGAGGGCCCAAGCTGTGGTGGCTCTGTAGGGATATTTCACCAGCTACCAAGGTCCCTGACAGGGTAAAATGAATGAGGTGTTAAAATGGCCAATCATCCAATCCACCAAGGAACTCAAAACAAGAAGGAATCCAACAGGACAACATCACAAGGGAATCTGGCTAATCAGACTTTTTACATCGTTAAAAATCCTTGCATTATTAAAGGGGTGAAATAATCCAACAAACCCAAAATTTCCTTACTTTTTACCTGTATATAAAAATCATGAACTGCAGATTTTAAGTCACAGCTAACGTGTAAAAATGGAATCCAGCAGCAATATAAGTCTAAGAGATGGCAAGTTTACTAAAAATCTGACATGAGCTGACAAAAAAAATGACAACGTTTTTTATTTTTACTGCTTTGAGCAGCTGCTGGAACAAGTGAAGCATCAGACATCTATCTGGATGTGGTTTCACTTTAAAACTAACAATCTATACTGTAAAATTGTAGCAATAACTTAAATACAAAGATGTTTGAAATAACCAGGCTTGTGTAATGCCTCATCCATCATTGTTTTGTGTGAGTGAGTGTGTCAGAGGGAGAGAGATTCAACGATCCCCAGTAATTGCCTGCTGAAATGACACCAATAGAGATGGGAGCCAGCTAGGTCAGAATGGTCTAGTTGCCTTCATCAAAATCAATAAATCAGCCTCTAGACTGAAAGAAAGATTGTATGTGCGTGTTTTGTGTGTCTGTGTCTGATTGATACCCATTTTGTATTTCCCTTTTCCGCTCTGCACTGCTTTTCTGGTCTGTAGACCGCACTTCCTCAATAAGAAGTGACACCAACAGGGACGGTATTTATTAGGGGTCGATACATTATTCATAACCAAGAAAAAGGGCAGAAAATAGCTGCCTATTAGTGGGCACAAACTTCATTTTTACAGCCCTTCTGGACCCTCATTATAACGTCTCGGTGATTTTAGCTTAGAGGATCTTTTGAAAAGAAGTTGGCTCGGACTTAAATAAAGCGTGGCAGCTCAGGAGGCGTCGAAAGGAGGAATGGTCATCTCACAGCGGTATTTAGGCAGGAGTGGGTGGAGGGGAGTGCTTTTATTCTTCTTCTTCTCTGTAGCCCTCTTTGGACATGAAGTTTAATTCATCATTTCTCATCTCCTGAAGGGGGCTAAACATTCCATCATAATGCAGTTTAAGAGCTTTTCTGTCACTCAGCAGGAAAGTGTCGAATCAATTTGAGCTATTAAATCCTTTATATTTTCCAAGAATCTGCATCATATGAAAAGAAGTGAAGAAAACTTGGCAGGCAGATGTTGGAAGAGGTTTTAATTCTAACAAAAACCAGAAGGCACTGCAAAAGCAGGATGACCCAGAAATGTAATGAAACTAAGAGGAAACTAAACTCAAGCAACGACACAGAACAGACGGAGACTGAGGGACTGACAACAGCAGATACAAACTAAAAGCACTCAGAGAGCGCAGACCTCTGACGAACAGGAAGTAAACGCTACAGAATACAAAAGGGAGTAAACTCAAGAAAATGAATCTGGTGGAATAATTAGAATGAACTAAACCAGAATGAGGAACTTTCAAGTTCAAGGATTATAAATTAACACGAACAACGGAACAAAATTGGAACACAGAAAAGCCCAACCTAAAGCTATTTTTGGCAAGGTCTCCCTTGCAAAACAGATTTGGAACTACCTGGTTAGATAAAAGTAAAAGAAAAAAAAGAAAGAAAAAAAAAACCTTGTAGAAAACCAAAGAACAAACTAAGAAAATAACAATACAAGATTTGAAGCAAAAATCTAACAGGAACTAAATCTTAACAGAACCATAAACCATGACATTTCCTGATGGCTAAATGAAAGGTTTTTGGGGAAAACACCACAAAGACACACTGCAACAACCCCCCCCCCCCCCCCTTCAAACCATGAATTTATGGCTCTTTTCACTGTAACTGATTTGAGAGCATGGCGTAAACTCCACATCCGTCCTCTCTTCAGAGGAGTGCCGTATCTATTCTACAGCTTCAAACTACCACCCAAACATAAATTTTGACCAAAAATAATAATACTGGATAACCTTATTACCACAGTACCTAGCCTGATAGCTAATGCTAGCACACATTAGAATAAGATCACACGACAAATTACCACAAAAATTTTTGACTCACAAGTTTTTTCTCAAATCCTTAGATTGCCTTCATCTGAAGTTTAGCAATAGACAGATGATCCATCTATTTGGCACAATCTTGTTGTGAGTTGTGTGTTGACTTGCAGAGGTTAATAATAACGATAATAATGATAATGCATTTTATTTAAAAGCACCTTTCAGGTCACTCAAGGACACGGTGCAGTAAAAGAAAAAAGCAGAGAGGCAGAGAATAAAAACAATGAAAATACAGGCATAAAAACATGGGACAGTGTAATTACAGCGAGTATGCTACCTTGAACAAGTGAGTTTTGAGTGTTGTTAAAATACCGCACTATAGATAGATTAAGGTAGCAGCCAACCAGCTGAAATCATAGTGAAATTTTGTGTCATGATTCCCTTTATCGCATATTTACTCCTTAAACCCTAGGCATCACTGTTCCTCTGTGTTTTAAGTTTTCAAGGATTAACATCGAGACCGACTGCTTATTTGGCCTATGAAAGCCTACAGAAAAACACTGTTGTGATTAAGATGATGCATTCATGACGAATGATCAATTATGTTTTTCTATTTGGAAAAGTACTGTTAGTGTATAATTAGAAGTTAATGTCTTTCTCAAATGAAGTGAACTAGATAACTGCTAATGAGAATGTTTTGTTCATAGCAAAGCAGAAAGCAAAACACTTTCCCTTGAGTTGAAGTTGTGTGGAGATAAAGATAAGAAACATATAATGTTGAATAATTCTGCTCTGAGCTGGAAAAGTGACAGAAATACACTGCAAATCTGAACTGCACATTGAATGCCAGACCTAAAGGACCTCAAACAAAGTAACTGGGTTGGGTTTTTCTAAAGATTTTGCAGTGGCTTCAAACACCAATATACTTACTCTTAAATACAGAAAAAGCAATTTTTTAGCATAATATGACCCTTTCAGATGGAAGACCCACATTAATGTGTAGGTGAATTAAAAAAAGAACTTTCTTTTGCACACCTTATTCACTGTAGAGGAAATGCACTTTACTAAGACAGCAGTATTTCCTTATAGGGAAGGTAGTGCTGTTGTGCATGCTGGTTCACTGTCATTGTTTGCCAGAACAATAAAGAGAACCAAGCTATCATTAATGTTATCAATTCCACTTAAGCTTTTCCTGCTGTGACAAGTCAACATGTCTGCTGTGAAAAATTCAGTTATACAGATAAACAGAGCTTTCATTTCTGTTTTTTGTCCTCAGGTGCAGGGTTGCTTTTCTGCTTAGATGCTGATTAATGATTGAGCCTTTTGGGACAGTTTATCTGGAGTACCTGCATAATGTCCAGCTTTCACTGAGGGAAGCGTTGTGCTGACTGCCTGATGAATGTTTGCTATCTCATACACACTTGTACATGAACACTCACCCAAACGTGCGCACTCTTTCACACAGGAGTCCATTCTCTCAATACTTTCAGAGATGCTGCTTCGGCATAGTAATGAGATACTGGGCTAGTAGAAGTAAGACAGAGGCACATTCATCACTAGCATCCAGTATCTGTTAGTGTGCACATACACATTTTGTCCAGCAAGTACGGTAATGCCTCTTGCATTGCAAATGAATGAGTTGATGGGTTGCATTGTTCAATATTCCGTTCAAACGTTATCATACTGGGGCAGTGCAGATGAGTGTGTGTGTGTGAGATAAAATGTGACATGATTCATTTAAGCATCTTAACAAGGGAACTGTTGTGGATGAGGTTGGTCGGTCTGTCTCTTTAAAAAAATGACTTTTGCACTTTAACCTCTGTGTATATTTGAAAGTTTATCATTAAACAACAAATTGGGATAGAGACATGTCACCAACTGTTATAGAGAGCGCTTGACCTGAGCTGTCATGTAATAAACTATGTGTTATAACAAATGGGAGTCTATACATGATAGGCCTATGGATAAAATACATTTTCATCCATTTAACAATTAAATTATTAACATCTGGATCCACAGTTGTGTTTACCACTCCTTTAAACCTTCTGGTTGATAATTAATCTAATATTTGAAAACATTAAATTCGATGCAAAACCGCTCCTATTTTGCAAAAACTACAATTACTTATATCAGCACCATGATTGTAGTTCTTTAACAAACGAGCTAAAACAATACACCTGTTACACAGCCTAAATCAGGCCTACCTAATAAAGCTGAACTAATGATTACACTACTGCTAGATGATACATGTTGATGAAATGTAAATATGATGGATTTATTTAAGATATAGTCAATAATCTTTTATTAAGCAACAGGAAGTGGGCGCAGGCTGCAGTCCTTCCAGTTTTTCCGCTTTAGAGAGGTTTGTAAAAACACACTTCCTTCATTTTTCAAACATCATACAGCAGAAATTTTTGTTACTCAGTAGTCTAACTAAATGATCGGTGGAGAGAGATGGCTTAATATGTTTTGCTGATTATGACTGTAAAGTGTGTTTAATGTTGATTACTTTATGGGGGCAACATCTCGTCAGGTTGTCTTCTGCACCAGATGAAGTCTTATTGACATGGCCCACTCGCAGGACCGTTTGGGGAAATACATGGAGGGGTGACGTAACTGGGATTCCAGACGAGCAGGAAGACACGGCACCAGATCAGGAAAGTTTTAGCTGTCGATCTGCGATTCGACCCAGACAAGTAGAAAATGATTTCCGATGCCGCAGCAGCCTTTCATATGTTCCGATTTCTTCTTATTGAGGTGAATTGATAACAGAAGAATAACATGATCCTTTCAATTATGTAATTGAAACAGATTCTGAGTCGCTTGATCCAACTTGATCCATCTGATAAGGCTGTGTAAAAAGAAAAAAGAAATGTGAAATTACGATAAATACCGGTTATTTAGAATAGGGTTAGGGGCTATTTTCCAGCATATTCAGCCCTTTTTGTTGTTAATTAATTCATCAGCCCTGATATGCTCAAGATGTTAATAAGATATGTGTGAATATCTGCGTGTTATTTTGCTAGAAGTCACATGAACCATTTGTGAGAACGGCCTGACCACAGTTAATTTAATGAAATTAAATAAACATATCAAAAACAATTTTTTTCTGCATTCGGAAATGTAAAATGAAGCCTTTTGTGGAACCAGGAAAGTCATGTAGACGTCACGAAAAAGTTCCCCATTGCCCTCATTTTTGTGGGCCCAGCACATAATTTTGATAATTTATGTGCCACCAACACGTAAATAAGTGGAGGGTGTCTAAATAACTTTGTGATTATGTCACATATTTTTGTGAGATCAGGTTGTAGCTTGACTAAAGCTAGCGTCAGGTTGCCTGTAGGCCTACTTGTCACATTGTGAAATTAGCTTAATTTCTCTTCTTTTTTTCACTCTTTCGTTTTTGAAGTGGAAATGGACCGTTTTTGTCCTCATTGGACAGAATAAGGCTAATTTTTAATCTCTTTTTTAAACTTGTTTTCTTTATTTCATGCTAGCTAAGCTAACTGGCTGTTGGCAGTAGCTTAGAGAGGTGAAAGTTGTTTTACCATTTTCATAGTAAAACAACAAATAAGGTCATGTTTACTGTGTTCATAATACCATTAGTTAATATGTCAACCTCCCTTTTTATATAAATAACCTATAAAGAGATTTTCGTCTGAAAGTTCACATACCTTGTATGACTTCCCATGCTGTAATCACAAGCTCACACGTTATTTAAAGCAAACAATGAATGTACAGAAAAAGTACACATACTCTTCATCATCTGACCCATCGGTTCATTCACTACTATTTCAGAACATTGAGTTTGGCATGTTGACCTTTTTTTTTCATTCATTCATTGAATCAGATGACCCCATGTATGCATGCAAACCAAACTGCCCTTCATGGGACATTTAATCAAGTGATGTTGAAGTTGCATTGTTAACAATGACGTAGTAGCCCTGTTCTAAGGCTACCCAGCTTTATCGTCTATTATATTTTTATGGGGCTATCATTTACGATATAAGCATTGTGATACATTGAAAAATTAACTTGTGATTCAGGCCATAAACTTGGTAGAAAAATGTTTACTGAAGTAGAAATGATTTAGGGGTTATATTTATATAATTGGTTTCCCATGTTGGTCAATACCAATAATGCAGGCCTACACACTTCCAGACAAGTTCTTTTTTTCAAACTCAGGAGCAACATCTCTCTGTTACACATGGTTTATCGCGTCTTTCAGTAAAAAACAAAAGTAATGAGTCAAGCAACTCCATTAATTTTTTTCTACCACAAAGTAAAGTGAATAAAGTGAAAATATGAATACAGCAAAAAAGTAAATAAATATATTTTTAAAAAAACTCTGTAGCTGGCATTTCACTCTATTGTTGAAATATTAAATCTGAAATGTTTTCCTGTGAGACTCTTGGCACCATTTAAACAGGGCTTTACATAGCACAATTAGGATTTCTGGAAATGAGGCTAATGAATATTCAAGGACTGTCTTTGTCTCGCCCTCTAACTCACTCAAATAAAAAGATAACAGTCTCAAAATTATACTTTGTGTGTGGGGGTATACATGCATCTGATATAGTCTATATGTAGGTAGGAATTAATTTATTGTGTTTAATCCCCAGTGTCTGATGTGTTCAACTAAAGAATTTCTTTTTTCTCCATTTGCGTCATTTTTAATATCACTGTATCTTTCTCCATCTGTCACTCTCAGATATGTATCTATCTCTGTCTTTCTATCCTTAATTTTTCTTCCCTCAGCCCTCGTTTCACTTTGAAACATGCTACTTTTTCTCTTTACCCCCCGCCTCCTTTTCCTCACAATCGCTCTCTTAAACTAATCCCCCCTCCTTCTGGATAAAAGTGCCAATCCCTTTGTAAATCACACAACGAGTAATTGTATTTATGTGATTGTGTTGTATTGTTCAACGGAAAGATGCTGACAACATTTTCCACCCTCCATTCATTCTGGTAAAGCTCTTTTTGATTTGATTTGAGAGAGACAGAAGGGGAAAGCGATGCAGAAAGAGGGAGAGGTCTTTACTAGTCAGCTCTGACAGGAATCTGTGGACTCACTGGTCCATGTCCGATTCAAGTGTCAACTCCACTTGTACGTCCAAGCATATCATTAAGAAGACATCTTTTGTTTCAGTCACTCACTGCTGTCTTTTGAACAACGAATGTGCCACTATCGGGTGTTCGCCCACCGTACACATCAGCTCTTTCTATTCATAGCAAGGGGGAAAGAATGCCAGTTTAAGACAAGAGTGTTGTAAACATGCTGTTAGACACTCACACACTGTGGCCTCGTTTCCATTCTGACTGGATGCAAAAACTGTTACCACTATGAGGGTGTCATGAGGGTTTGTGTTGTGCATCGCTTTTAAGCCAAAGGTTGCATCATACACGGAACCAAAGCTCAGCAGCACAACTGTGTAACTGTGTAACCGTCTGACACACTGTCTGAATTATTTTCCAGCTTTTAATACTAAAATCAGAGCAGATTCTGACGTAACTGCTGAATCACAGCCAACAGGGAAAGGATATTCCAGCATAGTCCAGACCAACCCAGGCGGATATTGGAGATAATACTGTTTATTGGGTTCTACGAGCAATGCCACAGCACCACCTATTGATTTAGTTCCTCTCTGCACTTTGTATTCAGAGAATTTAGTGTTGTGGATTTTTGTACTTCATGTGTTCATGTTGTTTTCCTCCCTTTTACTGCCTCTAATATGTATTTACATTTCTTTATGCTTTGTGTGAGATACGTTTTAAATGTCTATATGCAGGACAGAGCATGTGATGTATATCAGGTAAAAACAAAGAATGTAATGAAATTTCTTTTTGAAAGTTTTCCTCAATATCTAAACTCCTCAACTTTCTTGAACTTTCATGACAGGTTTTTGTTAATGTAATAGAGAGAAAACAGAGGGGGGGGATCTGTCTCTGTTTAAACTGGGCACAATTAGGCAATATTTTATAGGAAGTGTTCCTCTGATTCCTTTTTGTCAAATTTTAGCCCTCATTAAGGTTGATTCTGCACTGGGAATTAAGAGAAGAGCAGCCTCAGATAGCCTAGACAAACGGTTTAAAATAGACATGCCAGGAGAAATATGAATGAGATCCTAGATTTGGTCAAATCAATTTGGCCTAAATCCAGGTACTAGTACCGAAGAGTCCAGAATTCAGTGGTACTGAGGCAAAGAATTGCGTGTTAAAATGAAGATTTTACCTCGTACTGCCTTTTTTTCTTGGATTGAACTGTATCTAATTGTCTTCATTGTCTCTCCCCCATCTCCCCTCACTAGATTCAACAAAATACAGAACACAAAGAACACAATGAAGAAGGACGGCATCAGCTCCTTGACCTATAAAGTGGTTCAGGTCAAGAAGTATCCTCTGTACACAAACATTTCTGTGGAGATCGGCAAGCCACCACCTCGGCCCTTCAAAGGCTAGAGAGAAAGATGAAGATGGCTGGGGCGACTGGTGTGGATGAGAGAGGAAGATGTGAAAAAAAGAAACAAGGAAGTAAAGAGAAAGGGGAGAGAGAAAGTGTTTCTCTAGCATTTTGGATGGACGTGTGATTGAAGATGAGAGGACACGACTCATCACACGCACATCACAATGTCTCTTTTTGCCTCTTTCCCTCTGCTTCATCATTTGAGATTTCAACTTGATATTTCTCTCTTTTAGGTCTCTAAGTCTTTCGACTTACAGCCTCTTTAAGCAGCCTACAGTACCAGTGTGTGACTTCATAAAGAGTAACCTGTGGACCAAAGTTGTAATATCAGCAGCTGACAAAAGGTTGTTGCATTAACAAACTGGAGGGCATCCAACAGCATATCAGCAGGAACTATTGTTGTGGGGAAATATGACACATTAAGATAATTACACACTTTGGCCTTTTCTAGAAACGCTTCAAAGCACACAGAAGGATTCCTTGACGCTTCAGACTGAAGCTATGGGAGAAAAACACAAGATGATGCAGCTGTTAGATGGAAAATCTGATATCAGAAAAATAGCAAACTCGGTGGATAACAAACCTTACAAAGGCCATTAAAGCATGACCATCTGAGCATTTAAAGTGACGTCATTAGAAAACTGATGGCAAGTGGAAGCAAACTGTAACATTAACATGAATCACATGCATCTGTGGAACAGTATCGGATGGTTTGCGTATCTGAGACGTCTGCTCATCGTTACATGCGACACTAGCCAATGTGTCCTGTTGACATTTTCACCTGGGAGCCACCCGTCTGGATCTCATTACTCCAACCCTCTATCAATCAATGAATGTGTATTGTGCCTGCATCTACAGCAGAAGACTCATGAACACGCCGACAAGGCGTCAGCATCAACCAACACCTGAGAACTCTGACTTTGATCTCCTTTTTTTACATTTATGAACTTGAACTTTGGAAGCAGAAGTTGACTTATTGGAAGTTTTGCAGCAAAAGAAAATACATATAGATATGGAAAATTTCCTTCTGTGTGTAGTGTGGTGGAAGTACCATGGGAAGGCATTTGAAAATCAAATCGGGGGCCTAATGTATACTGACAGCTCAGTTATGATTTGAAACCCTTGTGGCACTTTTGTTTCCAGTTCTCTTTACATTTATTGTCATTTTTCCACTTACTTATTTAGGTAATCTGCTCTTTTAAGGTGCAAAATAATTCAAGATGGGTTGAATATTTTACATTAAGCAAATTTCAGCCACATTAGAAATGAAAACATCAAAACTGAGCTGTCAGGATATGCTTTACAGTCAAAAAGTATTGTGCATATAAAGCTACTCTTACAAGTTTTACACATATGAAGTGAACAATAACAATTCTTGTGGTCTTTCTTTAAGGCTGGAGTTTGTTTGTTTTTTTCTTTTAAATATCAAAATTCATTAAAACTGTAACGATACTGTTAATATAGCGCTTTCTCTCTGCTATCTTTTTCTTTCAATCTTTTAAAAAAAAAGATGCTCATATTTACAAAGTGATGCTCTTTTGCTGGTGGAAATCTGAAGGCTGCAGTTAGACGTGACCATTTGAGCAGTCTGACTGATGCCTGTATTGTTGCTTCAGATGTTTATCGTCATCAGCTTCCATCATTAAATCATAAGGTATTTCGTCACACGTTCAAATCTCATTATGGGCTAAAAATGAATCAGTCAATACATATGTAATCTTTTTGTCACAAAAGATTAGAAATTTGTCTTACACACCCCCCCACACCACCCTTCTTCCACACCACCCTTCTTCCACACCACCTTTATTCCACTGACATGAAAGCCTTTACAGTTTTGCAGTTCTGTCTCTTCTTCATTTGTTTTAATATGTCCTTGCTTCTCCTGTTTTGTTGTTACTTCTCACATGAACACCAAACTGATGCCTTGATAAGTAAATTTAGATCATTCAAAAGTTATTCTTGAGTAAAAAGGGGGAAAGGACTGAGATAAACATGCTTAGTTGTTTCACATGTCAAAATTTTGAACAGAAAAGAGGTTTTAATTGTTCCAATCTTGTATCACACAGACAACTCAGGTTGTGGGTTTTTTGTTTGTTTTGGTGAAAATGGTTTCTTTTGTTTTGTGGTCAGCCTCGAGACAAAAATCATTCCCATCTGTTTGGCTTTTTGCCTCAAGCCTGTTGGAGGCTATGATCACTCCTCTTCTCAGCACACACTCCCAGACACACAAGGTATGCACACCATCCACAATTCGTTTTTCTTCTTATCTCCCTTTTCATTGCCTTTTCTTTCTTACTCTGCCAGTTGGTGCTGTATGTGTCAATGGCTCACTGTTGTGCTTTGTGGTGGAGCCACTTCAGGCACAGCTGTGCCTCACAAGAGTGCTCCGTCTTTCAATAGATATAGACAGGGGCTCTTTTGTGTGTTTGAATCTCTTCATCTTAATTTTCTCTAATCTCTGCTTCTCAGCACTCATCCCCGTTTGTGCACCCCTACACCTCTCTCCTATTCTCATCCTCTCTCCTGATTTTCCTTTTCATCCTTCCTCTTTCCTGTATTTTGAATCTGTTTTGGCTCTTGTGGTGCTTTTCTTTGTCCTCTACACAACACATGCAGTCAGTGCAATTCCTTCCTTGAACTGTCTAAATTAGTGCAATATTTTGGATTGTCTCACCTCTACTGCATGTTCAAAGTCATTGTTGGGGATTTTAGGTGAAAACATTTGTAATGGCCGGTTTATATCAGCTCTTAATGGAGACATAATTTTCTGCTTTTTGTCCTCTAATACACCTGTTAATAAGAAATGCCTACAGTCCAGCAATTACATTGACTTTTATCATTCACGAAGTATTAAAGGGGCACTCCTACAATTTGTTTATTTTATAAACTTATATAACTAACCCACATTGAATCAGTTTTAGACATTGATAGGGTCAACTTTTAAAAAATGGTATTAAAACAATACATATATATATTTAAGTGTGACTAAATATTCTTTGATTTCCTGTTTAAGTGCAAATACTTAAATGTGTTGGAAAATGTGTGTTTTTGGTTAAACCTCAAAGATATAACCCAGTGTATACTGAAAAGTGTGTGGAGAAAGCAACTAGAATACCTATTTCAAATCAATTGTGCATGAATATCCAACCATCAAATCTTTTTTGCATTGGATTCCATGTTGATTGGTCTTCTGTCTGGCTCTTTCTCCATGGTAACAGGCCGGCAGAGGTGGGGGTACATGGAAACCAAAGTTTCTCCCCCACCCTGACAAGCTGCTGTTTATGAGCAGAAGTTGCATTACCCACAAGAGCAAACTGAATTTAAAAAAAATTGGTGGAGTGTCTCTTTAAAACAGAATCAATTCCAGCTTCATCAAGACTTCTCTGATGCATTACAGGAAACTTTTTTATGAAATCAGTTATAAGCTGACAGTTATTGGACAGAGTAAAAGGTATAGCTGGAGACGAATGGCCCTAGTGTGCATAAACAGTAAGATTGGCTTCAAGAAGATCAGCGACAGACACATTTAGCAAAAAGTGTATTTAAAATGTGGCCTCTACTCGAAAATCAAACAGCCGTGAGGAGTGCTTGAAGTTTTTCATCTGACTTTGGAAGCTATTCCAGCTGTCGAGCACACCTCAAATGTGTCTTCAAATACAGTTTTTGCTCATCTGCTGCTGACAGCAAACAAGATCTTCAGGCCTGTATGTATTTTTAAAACTTTACTGTACCTATAGTTATGGATTTTTTTTTCTTTTTTGTACATTGAATGTTGAAAATGTTATATCTTATATAGAATGCATTATGTCATATCAAACCTACTTTTCTATTCAACCAATAAATCTGATGTTAAAGATTGTATGATGGTGTGTTTACTGTGATCCGTTTTCCTGAGGTTACTCATAAATTCATCAGTTTGACACAGCTGATGAGAAATGGGTTTTCAATTGGAAACTGAAGTATTCTAGTATTTTTTTTCTCTGCAAATCTGTCTCCTGTCACTTGATGTGATGACAACTCAGAAACTTGAAGCAAACTGATTCAGTTTCCCTTCAGCAGCTTTTCTTTTTTCTCTTTTCGACTGTGTACCATAAACAAACCTTTATTGCTCCAAAAGCAGAGCAATCTCATTTTATTGCTTTTCACTTATCTTAATTTTTTGTTTTTTTTCTGGAAGCACTGGTTGCAAAATGTTAGCATTAAATCTCCATGGGGAAATCATATGGGTATCCTCTCTGACCAAGAAAACAAAAAATAAAATTCCTAATGAAAGTAAACGATAGAACTTAGTGGAAAGAGCAGACACGCCAGCAGAACACAACAGTGTCTAACATGATTTAGTAATGGTAATGCTATAATATTGGTATAATATGTTCCACACATCAGCTCCCCCTTCTTTCAATAAGTAAATTAAAACTGCACTCAGTAATAGCGAGACATTTTGGGAAACTATGGATCATTTATTCACTTTTTTTGACTCAAATGGGACAACCGTTCACTTAATGTATAGCTAGCTACGCGTAGTATGGGGAACAGAAAAGGTTGCTAGGTCCAAGGGTAAAAAAGTACACCAGCCAACTCCGCCAAAGTTGCTATTTGGCTTACCACGAACATTAGAAGCAACACTCTGGACAATTTCCTGGCTAGGATCAGCTCTTTAGCAGTGGCTAACAGTTTGTTAGCTTTAGCTTCATATGTACCACACAGACACAACTGTTGAATTAATCTTTACCCAATGTTTATTGAGAAAAATAATTTTCAATGCTGTCTGAACAGATTCAGACAGAGGAAAAGGTGTTTATACGCAAACATTTTTTACTTTATGTCACACCTTATATACAGAAGGTGAAGATATATCACACCATGTTGCATGGCACAATAGGAACGCCATCTTGTAAAGAACGCTCCCCCCCCATTTAGACGTTGTTGCCTGCAAATTTAATTTTGTTTAGCTAAAAATGATCAGATCTAGTGAAAAAGGAAAGGCAGGAAAAAGGATAAATAGATGATGCACCTTACTCGGAGTAATTGAATCACACTGCTGAAGGAAAGTTCTGCTAACTGACACATCGCTATTGTGCCAAATTTATTCTAAAAATCTGAGCCCAGCAAAATCTGACTTGTTTTTCAGATCATTTATCAAAATAAACAAATTTAATACTTTGAAATGGACAAGTAATGTGTGTATTCTATGGAGTCATATGTTGTGGATTTTGCGAGTAACTATATTGTTTGCCTCATGGCATTACTACCCAAGTCATATTTTAAGTTTGTCAGATATTATGATGTGCAGTGTTCAGAGAGCAAAGTTAGGCAGATGTGACAATTTGGCCAAAATATGACTTAGCAATTATGCTATGCGGTTAATAAGGCAAAAATACTACCCTACTAAATTTATTGAACCCATGTTTACAGCAACTGTAAACCCAAATAAGGTCATGATCTCACACACGAGGTGTTTTAATTAGCATTAAAATTAAACTATAAGACATATAAAACAATTACAGTTTATCAATTCATAACTCTAAGTTTCATCACAGCCGTGCACACATTTTAATGCTGCAATCAGTGACAAGTCAGTTATAATATCTATTCATCTAGTAGACTCACTGGATTTTTTTATGCTGCTTAAATCTATGCAATGCCTCCTGGGTCTATAAAAGGTCTTTAAAAGCTCATTACTGTTTGTGTCTAAAAGCACACTGAACTAATCAAAAATTGTTAAAAAGGCAAATTATATAAAACATCAATATGTAGAGCAATGTCACTTGTCAAGGGTCAAGTTTATATTTTATCACTGGTATTAGATATGTGTAATTAAGTACTCATATAGAAGCACTGAATGTAAGAATAAGAATTTAAGCTCCCAATAAAGCCACCATCTTACCTTTAAAACACTGCAGACTATATTTCTAGAAGTGAGTTTTAATCCCAGTTGGACTGACCTAATTTCAGTTTATCATGAGCTCAACTTATACTTGTAAGTCCTTGATAACCAAGGGTTCATAAGATGAAATTCTTTACACAATTTCAGAATTGTTTGCTCCATTAAAATATTTGGTGAGTTGTCCATGTTAAATGCCAGCTGATCAGTTCCAAAAGCCTGGTGCTGGTCCCAGACAGCTGCTGTTTTTCTCATGCAGATTATCCATACATTTGGCTGTATGCAATTTTCCTGTGTATGTTGCAGGAGGCTAAAGTGTGCAGCTCATCAACCAGCACTAAATCTGCATTTTAAGATAACTGCTGCTTCACTGTGATCAGAAAGAATCAGTTTTGTGGGGTTGATGGCTGCTCAGATATACAGTTTTTGAGGCGAGAACAGGAAGCAAGGCGGTTTCCTTCCCAGTATCCAGCATCCTGGCCATCATGACAGCGACACTTGGTGCAGGAGTCAACCCAAACAGGTTCTCCTGCAGGAATCACTTGACTGCGTGATGCATCAACATAACAGTTGGGACCTGGAGATACAGATACAACAAACAAGAAGTGAATGGCATTTTGCAAGCATACAGTAATTTACCCATTAAAAACATAGCACGTAATGGATAAACTGATCTGAAATGATGAACCCAAATCCCATCTAATATTTATGAGAGTTACTGTGAGTTTTTCAAAATACATTTTCTACTTCTTTTTAAATTGTTTTTTCCAACATACCCTCCTTGCATTCAGGACAACATTTCCCAGGCTGGTAGACAGGGTTGACGCACGGTGGAGGGGCACAATCTGCAACTAGACAGCGGGCGATGCCATCACTGTCACAAGTGCACTGCTCACACTCTGAAGGCTGGAAAACAGTGTCAAAGTCACCGAGGATCATTTAATAATCGCATCACAATTCAAGTGAGAGTTAATTATTGACAGAAAGACGAAAATGGAATCTAGGAGAATATTTCAGACTCTTTGCACCTTCTTGTAGGGGGCGCCATTTACCTTAAAATTTCTGTTGCATGCTTATTACATACCAAACATCAACATATGATCTTGTGATTCAGTGTTTGAATGGAAATGCTCTCATTTACCCCTAATTTTATTGCATTGCAATGCATTAAGGGAAATTGTGTCATGAAATTTAATCTTTAAAGCATGCTTATGTGTGTGTGTGTGTGTGTGTGTGTGTGTGTGTGTGTGTGTGTGTGTGTGTGTGTGTGTGTGTGTGTGTGTGT